>JADRCH010000254.1:2450520-2499438 GCA_019843965.1 Rhynchomys soricoides
AGAGAGAGAGAGAGAGAGAGAGAGAGAGAGAGAGAGAGAGAGAGAGAAGAGAGAGAGATCACATGTTCAACATTTTTTCATGAATGGGAAGATAACATATCCTTTCTTATTTTTAGTTATGTGTATCTGTAAGGATGAGTAATGCCACAAAGTTAGAGTTATATATAGTTATAAGTTGTCACTTATGGATCCAGGAACTAAACTGATGTGGCCTTCAAGAGCAGCAAGTGCTCTTAATTCTGGACCTTGTCTCCAGTGTGTCCATATCCCTTTGCATTTGGCCTTTGCACACACTTGCTGTATCTGAGATGCACAAAGATCTTCTGAATACAGTGGAGTGTTGCGTTTCCCAACTATGACATAGTGTATCCAGTCCTATATTATAGAATGTTAACAGCGATGTGCTGTTACGACAATGGTACAGAAGCTGGCTTTGAATTGGGTGTCGCTTACATTGTGGCAGCCTCTCCAGGCATGTGTCATAAATAAAATTGTTTGGCTAGGTCATCTCAGATCTTCCTTATTACTTGACTAGATCTTATTTGCACCCTTCCCAGGAAATTAGAGTTCTCATTTTCCCCTGTGCCCGTGATATTTGGTTTCATTAGACATTTGAGCTTCAGTTATATATTACTTAATATTAAGCATACTGTTTAATATTGACTCACCTCATCTATATTTTCATTTATGTTTACATGGCAAAAAATAAGGTTCCATTTTATTATAAATCTGCTTATCTGTCTTTATTCCTAACTTCATGTGATGTACCCCACACAACATCAGTCATTTAAGGAAATTTCCCTATCTTAATCTTTTTAGAAATGCTTTATATTGTGGTTTTATGTTGTTGTTCTTTGAAGTTTGGGTTAGTTCTGTTTTATGTTTTGACAATATTTTATATTATCTTTGCCACTCTACTGGAGGTATGACTGCTGCTCACAGCATTCCCAAATGTGCCAGTGATTGCTCACCCTCTGAGGAGCACAGAAAGCCATCACTCTGTAGATAAGAGTACATGAACACAGGGACAGAGGTTGCTTCTCTTTAAGGACTCTCAGGAGTGACACCCACACAAAGCAACAGCATTTATAAGCAACAGAATCAACCCAATGCATGACTATACCAGCCTTTGGGGGCAAGCCTGTGCTTAAAGGAGGGTGAAGGCTGAGCCTGTCACACAGAATGTGTGACTGCTACTTTGTTGGATCCTGAGGGTGGGGCTTGAGAGCACTCTTGCTATAAACCATGGTGAAATGATCTGCTTTTGTTGCAGTGAGCCTTGCTCAGCAGGGACCTTGCTGTTTCCTCCAGTTCTTATTAATCTCATGCTGCCTCCTAGGTGTTTGAGACCACAGTCATTTCCTACTCAGACAGTCATTTCTTTTATAAAGGGGACCTTTCTTCTATGCATTCAGAATAGTGTTACTGATGCACAGCTGTAACCTGTGATCACCGTTTGCATGTCCTTTCTCTCTGAAGCTACTGGGATAGTACTTTCATCCAGGTAGTCTTTTTAAGTTAGCATGTGTCAGTTACTCAAAATAATATGCTTCATTATGACATGTTTTGCACGTATATAATGTATATCTTGCAGCATCTGCTTCCTGCACATAGTTGCCACTCTATGACAGTGAGACCTACACTGTTCACATCAGCTGAGATGTACCACACAGGGCTCTTTGCTCTATTCCTGCGGATACAAACCCAGCTGGGTCAGCTGCCTGTTTCATTTGCACTGATGTTTAGTTCTCCTGGCACACCTGTTTTAATTAGATGTAACCATCTTTCTTGGGATCTCTCCATCAGCTTTACCTTGTTGTTACATTGATCAGAACTGTCTAGTTGACCCAACTGTTCTCTAAACAATTGGCAGAGGGTTCAGGGCAGCTACAGTTGGTTTAGATCAAGCATTAGAAAATTATAGTGCACAGGTGCCGTCTAATGCCTCATCTGGATGGGTCCGGAGCTAAGAGTGGCTTCTAAGAATGGCTCCTAAAATGTTAAAGTCTTGGGAAAAATTCCAAAGAGGAGACTGTCCTGTGGTATGTAAACATTAAAACAGGATTGACTTCAGTACAAATTAATAATATCTCCTTAGAACACAGGGTGACTCACAAGCTGTCATTTTCTAATAATGTTGTGTTATAACAGCATAGATTTATGGTTGTGAATGAAATCATATGGATCACAAATGGGAAGCATTTACTAACTGGCATCTGTAGTTAAAACGAAAAACAAAAACAAAAAACAAAAATAAACCTTCTGAACATGCTTTAAATGAAACTCTTATCTGTTGGAAGGATTGACTTTCCCTGAGCATGCTCTGTGGTCAAGGCTGTAGAACAAAATCAGGCCATTGTTGGCAGAGTTCTGGCTGGATGATGACTAAGAGGAGGCCCACAGTGCCAGCCTTATGTGGAACATTGTGGCTGCTCTTGTGCCTCCCCTCTGCTCCCCACCTCCCCTGCACTCCACCCATTTTTTTCTGCTGTTAGCTTGATGACCATTCTGGAGTGCCCTTCTTATTCTGTCGCCTTTGCTTCCTGTCTTCTCACTTCCTGTGACTGAAGACCAAACCCTGAGCACATTCAGTGCCAGCTGGGTTCTGGTTCCTTTTTACTCCCATTCCTGATCTTTATTTTAGACATCTCAGAAACCTGGGATTTCCTTGCGTGCTGCATGAATGCATCCCTGGACCTGCACAGATTCATGCTTGTTCTTTTTCAGCTGGAGACCCCTAACCTCTCTATAAACTTTTTAAAAATTGAAAATAGATTTTTTCCATACAATATATTCTGATTATGATTTCTCTTTTCTCAACTCCTTCCAGTTCCTCCCCACCCCCACCCTTACCTCCACCCAAATCCACACCTTTTCTCTCTCTCAGAGAACAGACATCTAAATATATATAATGAACAGAAACAAGTCAGTATAGGTCAAAATCAAACAGGAAAAAATAGTCAAAGAAAAAACACAAGAGACACATACAGATACAGAGACATGCACATTGGCACACAGAGCCCTTAATCTCAAGATCTTAATCATCTTTCAGTTTTTACCTTAACTATTTCTTGAAAAATTTTTCTTATGATATTTCCATCCATGTAATGTATATGATCTTCTAAACTGCAAAGTAATCTCTCCCCCTCTCTCTCCTTCCTCTTCCTCCTCCTCCTCCTCCTCCTCCTCCTCCTCCTTCTTCCACTCTTCCTCCTTCCTCTAGCCTTTCCCCCTGTCTCTTCCTCCTTCCTCTAGCCTTTCCCCCTGTCTCTTCCTCCTTCTCTATAGCCCTCCCCTTTTGGAAGTCATTCTTTGTACCCATAGCTAGCCTGACACTTACTATGTAGCCTAGGATAGCCTTAAAAGTACACAGTGTTCCTACCTCAACCTCTTGAAGGAGAGATTGTAAACATGTACTGCCATGCTCCCGCCCTCTCTCTTGACACTATTAATCTGTCTTTTTACTTCTGAGATTAAACACAGGGCCTTTCAACAGCAGGCAAGTGGTCTGCCACTGAGATAACTCTAGGCACTCATTATGCCTTACCAGTCATCTCTCTGAGCTTTATCTAGGGGTTGGTTTAAGCTTTGTGGATGGAGAACTATTATTCTAAAACTGTTACATAGTAGTTTATACTTAGTAGAAGATACTGAATAAGTGATGGCCTATTAGAAGTTGGAGATAATTATAGACAAATTATCTTAAAATTTCAAAGTATCTAAATTATACCTCATTCAGGATAATTTTAAAAATCAGTAATTTGATATACAACCTATTAGGGAGAATTTAACTCATTTTATTTATTTATTTATTTATTTATTTATTTATTTATTGAGAATTTCATAAATGCATATAATGTTTGATAAAATCCATCCATTCCCTCCCCTCCAGCTACCCCTACTCCACACACACTCTCAAATTCATGTACTCTTTACCATACTCTGGTCTAAGAACTTGCGGCTGGCTAGTGATAGGCCTTAGGGGGGAAGTTATTATTATTATTCTGCTAAATAGACATAGCATCAAACTTCCTTAAGTATTTATCTTTACACTCATGGGTTAGCACTTCTCTCGACTGCCATCAGAGAAGCCTGTCTTTGCAGTAAATGGTTAATTACTATGGAGACACACAGCTGGGCAGTGTACAGAGAATAAGAGACTCCAGAGTGCTCAGCTCTACATCTAACATCTGTATCACAATGCCTCCTTCCACGACTCAGGGATTATTTTAGGAGAGAGGCAGAAATATTCTAGGAGTCAGAGGTAGTAGATGACTACAGCAAACCGGTATTTTCCTGTTACTTAAAATTTAAAGGAAGCTCGAATATGTATGTAGCCACTTATCTGTAGTTTAGTCAAAGTAGTCATATTTGATCAACTATTTTCGGTACATATTGATTGCCTAAGAAGCAGATTCTAGTAAACAAAAAGCATGTAAATGATCAACAAAGTTATTACAGAGATGCAGGCCCCTAAAAATGTAGTGTGGCTGGCCATAAACACAGCTCCAGGGACAAAGAAGAATCCACAGTCATTTATGCTTAGAAGGTCACAGCTCACCTTCCCTGCCAGTTATCCATAGTTGGAAAGTTTCTTAAGTTCTTTGATCTTCAGCTTCTTCATCTACCTAGGGAATATAGGAGTGGAGCACCTAGGTTAGTAAGCCCTGTGTATCAGTGAGATGGCAGTTGCAGCTGTATCTGAGTGAATGAATGGATGCAGTTAAGAGAAAAGGGAAGTATGTGTACTGCAATGTCACACTGCTTTGACTGACCCACTGAGTGGCTGGCTATAGTTCGTTTTACCCACCAGCAACCTACTACCACTAATGATAGAATGAGAGCTAGCTAAACAGCATGCATGGAGTATGGGCTGAAGCAGAAAAAGAACTTAGTTTTCCTGATGCTAGCACCCAGCTGGCATGCCACTTCTGATTCACCAGCCAGCATTAGTTGTTGCCTCCAGGGAAGCATTACAGGGAGAAAGGATCCTAGCTTTTGAAAGGCAGTCCTGAAGAGAGCAGACTGGGGGAAAGGAAGCTGAAAGAGGCTAGTGTATAAGAACGTAAGATAGCTCACAAGAGAAAAGGACATCCCTTCCCCTGCCATTGCCAGCAGCAAGATCTACAGGATCAGAGATCACCAGAAGCCAGACAGGAATGTATACTTGCCACTGTTATTCAATATAATAATTGGAGTCTCAGTTAAAACAAGAAGAGAAAGAATAAAAAAGGATACCATTGAGAATAAGTCAAACTATCTCTGTAGAGGATATATGACTCATAACTAAAGAACCCTGTGGACCCTACACCAGAAAAGTTTTAGGTCTGATAAGTACATTCAGTGATACTGCAGGACACAAAATCATCATACAGAAAATAACAGCGTTTCCAGTTCCTAACTTGGACTTAGAAGCCTCATCCCATTCACAATAGCTTACAGAAATTTAGTAATAAAACTAATCAAGGAGATGAAAGACTACTATAAGAAAGCTTTGAGTTACTTGGGGGAAAACAAAGACTTTAATACTGTAAGTGAAGAAATCTTACATGCTTCTGCATTGGCAGAATTGATATTCCAGGAAGACAATATTACCTGAAGTAATCCACAGATTCAATGTCATCCCCATAAAAATGCCAATGAAATTCTTCACAGAACTGAATATAGTATTCCAAAACTGATACAGGCACCCAAAGCAACCATAGGTAGATAGAACATTACTGGAACTGCCATTGATTGTACCTGACCTCAAATTATACTTCGGAGCCATCGCGACAAACAGCAAACACATAGACATGAAGACCAGTGAGATAAAACAGAAGACCTAGAAATAAACCCATATAGTTCTAGTGACCTAATTTACAACAAATGTGTCAAATATGCTCATTGGAAAAAATACAGACTGTTAATAAATAATGTTGACAAAAACTGTATATTCATCTGCAGAAGAATGGAATTAGATTTGTATCTTTCACTCTGCAGAAAGGTCAAACTATATCAGAGACTTAATTTAAACCCTAAAATACTGGAAATGCTAGGAAAAAACAAGGAACTACTTCAAGTTAAAGGTAAAAGCCATAAATATCAGAATAGGACTCTAGTAACATAGGGAATAACTTTAAGAATTGACAAGAGGAAGTACATAACACAAGTCTGCATGGGACTGGAGAGAGAGCTCAGTGGCAAAGAGTGAGTATTGCTCTTTCAGAGGCCCTTAATTCAGTTTCTAGCATCCACATTAGGTGGATCCCATAAATGCCTGTTAACTTCAGCTCCAGGGAGCACCGGAGGCCTTTTCTGGCCTCCATGGGTGCAGCACACATGTACATAAACCCATATCCAGACCCATGTTCATTTTGATAATTAAAAAAATAAAAACAGTTACTGAGAATTTTCTGCACAAAAAGATAATTACCAGGGTAAAAAAGAGGGCTTATGGATGAGACAAAATCTCTTCTAGCTGTTCTCTAGACAAGGAATTAAAAATCTAGACTGTATGAAAAACTGTACAAACCAAACTGTCTATAAACAAGTGAGTTAACAGTTCTCTCAAAATATTAAAAATAGAATTGCTGCGTAACTCAGCCATACCGCTCCAGAGAATAGACCCAAAGGACTGAATTCTACTGTGGGGATATCTGTACCCATGTCATTGCAGGACTATTCATAATATCAAGGGAATAAAATCAGCCTAGGTATCCCTCAGCAGCTGGATAGATAATGAAAACAAGGAACGTATATGCAATAGCATGTTGGTTATCCATAAAAAGTGAAATAATTAAATGCACAGGAATCTGGACAGATCTGTAAATTATTATAATCATTGAGGTAACCCAAATTTAGAACATTTATCTCTCATATGTTCAACCTATTTTGAGTTTTTATATAGGTGGGCTGAGCCATGAAACTAGAAGGAGCTCCATGGGAGGTGGAAAAGAAGGTGGCAGGCGAAGGGTAGGGAGAGGGTAATAGACACATGTGGCAAGAATGCATGCAGCATGGACAGGGGAACACTGGAGTGGAAAAATACATGTGGTAGATGCCACAAGAATCGGGGAGAAGATTCTAAGAGGCGACTCAATAAAATAGTATTTATTCAAATGCTGTAGTGAAGCCCGTCACTCTATGTTGATTTGAAAACAGAAAAGACTGTGGCTACCAATACATAGAAAGGAAAGAAAATATTCTATTTTATGCAATTATTTTATGTATTCACTTGTTACTTTTTACAGTGAGAGGTTTCTGTAGCTTAGTTGTTCTGACTAAAGTTGCAAATGATATGGAGTGTCTGTAGCTGCTTAAGAGCATGTCGTCAGTTGTATCGCATATTCTCACGGGTTGAAGTGTCAGATCATATTTTTAGTTTTATAGAACTATGTTAATAACATCTATAACAGCTGAACTCTTTTATATTTTCAACAACAAAAAGAGATCAATGTCATAATGCCTTTATCAACATGTATTATTTGTGTTATGTCTTTTTCAGTGTGTACATATATGTACATGTGAATGTTTTTTTATTGTGCTTTTCTCCGTTGGCAGATAAACTCAGATGTTGTTCCTCAGGAGAGAAAAAAAGAAAACAGAAAAGAACAGTTACAGAAACATAACCCGTCAAGCACATGGAGAGAGGATCTGTGTTGTATGCGAGGGGTGCAGAAAAGAAACAAGACACCTGACACGGCAGATCATGGTTATGGAGAAGGCTTTTATTGTAGATAAGAGAGAGAGAAGAACCAGAGGCAATTTGGGGTATCTGCTGTGGCTACCTCTACAGGGGAGAGAGAGAGACAGAGAGAGAGACAGAGAGACAGAGAGACAGAGAGACAGACAGAGAGATAGACAGATAGAGAGACAGAGAGAACACAGAGGGGCAGAATGACACAGAATGACAATTTCCAGGGCTCTGGGAGCAGAGAAGACAGCAAAAATGCTATAGAGTCCTTCTAGTTATAAGGAGTAAGGTCAGAGCAGGAGAAAGGAGGTTAGCTGCACCAGCCTGGGAGCTCTGATCTATTGGAGGCTTGTTTGAGTTCGTACAGAACTAGATGTCCTTTGCAGACATTGGGTGGCTGTAGGAGCACATAAGGCAATGGCTTCCCCTGGAAAACAGAAACCCACTTCACTAGGATTCTGGGGAATGCTAAATGTTTATTGGATCAGAATTCAGCCTGACCTGAGCCCAGACTGCTATCTTGGAGGCTTGGGACCTGGCCTATGTATACTAAGCAAGCAGGAGACTGCATGGAAAGCCTGGAGAAGGAAAGCATTTCTTTGTGAAGCATGTAAGAGTGGCTGATGTGAGAGATGACTTTGGACGAACATGTGGTCATCTCTTTTATAAGAGGAGTGACTCACAGTGGCATCATGTCATTTTTAATTGTATAATTCAAGACTAATTTGTAAAGCTTAGTGAGGTAAAGAAGCATTAGCAAAGCCAATTGTGTCACTAGCATTTATTATTCTCTCATGATGCATCTAAATTATATATTCCCTTATTTTACATTTTTGGCATAGACTGATATTTGAGATAATTTTTGTGGCTGTTTTCTCTCAAGTGTACACAATCATCGCAGGCTAAATGGTGCCTGCTTGGTAGGATTTCACCAGGAAGAACATGTCAGGTGAAACATTCGTAACAGTGGATGCAGCTTTGCTAGGCATAACTCAAATGAAATGTTGGAAAGTATCATTAACAGTCTTCACACAGTTTATAATCTTTGTATACCATTTTGTAGTATGGGAGCCATTTTCATGCTGACAAAACGTGTTCTCGTCAGATGAAAATCAAAGGAGAACACTGCTTAAGTTAATTATGTAATGCTAAGTACTAATTGTGATGGATGAACTTGTTCCCTCAAAATTAGATTAGGAAGGTTTGATAGAAGAAAAATCCTGTCAAGAAACCTGGTGCAGGGGATGGGGAGATGGCTCCCATTAGAGTGCTTGTAACAGGTACAGTGTTTGTGGTGCAAGCAGGACTTTCTGAGTTTAGATCCCAGTGCCCATGTAGGGAGCTGCATGTGGCTGTGAACACAGCAGCAAACCCAGTGCTGTGGGGAGTGGATACAGAACCACTAAAGGCTTCCTGGCTCCTACCATAGCTCCAGGTTCAGTGAAAGACCCTGTCTCAAGGGAATAAAGCTAAAAGTGATGGAATAGGATGCCAGACATTCTCCTGGCTTTTATACATACAGGTGTGCATATGAACATGAAGATACAAAGCGCACACACACACACACACACACACACACACACACACATACACACACCCCTGGTACACTGTAAGAAGACACAAGGCAGATGATCTATTCCCGAGTGATGTTTTGATTCCCCTGTACATTATCATTCATGCTTTGTTGAAGAGTACATCTCTGCAAAGAATAAAAGTCTCATACTGGAACGTGAGCCCAACTATATCAGCTTCCTACATTTTGCCTACATTTTCATTTCCACGGCAGGCATGGGATGATTCATTTTGAACTGCAGGAATGTCTAATAACTTGTTACTCTTGGAACGTGCCTTGGTTTTTGAGTCCATGCCTTTTATTAAACATGTTTTCCTTTGGTTTTCTCTAAATTAGTTCAAAATCATTATTAGAAGGTTATGAGAAATGAAGTTGGCCCATGAGCAAGAAGTACTTATAGATTAATTGGAAAAAAGATAGTTCAGTCTTGCTTCACACAATTAACTCAGATAAAATATGGTAAAATTTTATTAGCTGAATGGGATTCATGGCATCTCAGAGCAGAAGCTGTGTGTCCATGGAATTCTCTACTGGTTATTGTTGAAATATTCCCCAGTGCTAGAAATATAAGCTTATGCAAAAAATAAAAAACAACAAACCCCCAAAATGTGTGAATGGCACTACCTGTTCATTTTAGAAAATTGCTTTTAGTTACACTTACTTATTTATTCCCTAGTTTTCTGTCTTCTGTGTGTGTGTGCATGGTATCATGCCATGGTACTCCTAGAGACCAAATGGCAACTCTTGGGAGTCAGTTGTTTCCATCATGTGGGTTCCAAAGATTGAATTTTGATCCTTAGGCTGATAGCAAGTATATTTACCCACTGGGACTTCTAGACAGGCCCTTTGTCTTTTTTTTTCTAATAATTTTTTTTTTTAACTTCACTTTATATCATTTACTCCTGCCTCTTCTCCCAGTCTCATCCTTACAAATTCCTCCCCTCAAGGGCGAGAAGCCCCCATTGAGTACTACCCATCCTGAGACTTCTAATCCCTGCAGGACTAGGCACACCCTCTTCCGCTGAGGCCCAACCAGGCAGTTTAGCTATAGGAAGGGGATCCAATGGCAGGCAGTCTGATTAAGTCCTTGCTTCAACTGTTAAGCTACCCACATGAGAACAAAGCTGCACATCCGCTATAAATGTGTAGGGGCCTTGGTTCAGCCCCTGCATGCTCTTTTATGATGTTCCAGTTGGTTGCACATCAGTCTTGATTGTGAGCTCAGAGAACTCACCAAGCGTCCGTGTAAGTAACACTATGTTTGTACCCACCTGTTCTCTGTTATACGCTTCCATTTCAAAGCGCTGATTGTATTGTCCTTGAAATGTAAACAGCATTAGTAATATAGATAAAAAGCAATGGTTATCTGAAACTAAAGATTAATCTTCTGATTTCTAATTTCATTTGAGTGACTCATGTAATTTCTTTTTTAAACAAATCCATGTTCTAAATTGGTAATGCTCAAAACTGTTATTTATGTAGAAGTCATTTAAAAAGAGCTGTTTCCTGAGCTAAAATGAAGAAATATGCTAAACAAACAAAATCATGAGGAGATGGATGAGCATTTTCTCAGACACTTGGGCAATACAGGAGAGTAGCATCTGATGCCAGCCAGGAATATTGAGCCAGATTAAGCCAGATAGAGCTGGTGTTGTACTGAGATGTTGAACACCAACCAGGAAACAGAACCCTTCAAACCACTCATTCTGTTGGGAACTTTAGTTCTTACTTTTGTGAAATTTGTTTCCTTTATAGAAATGAACTTTTGTTTTCTCCACCATTTGAGCAAATGTCTCGGGTTAGAAATGAAGGCTCTCTGCAGCAATTTCCAGCCATGGCTTAGGACATGCTAGGACTTCCTCATTGGAGGTATAGAATAGAATTCATTTTTGAAGTATTTATCATTGTGAGCTGTTTTCCATGGAAGAAAAAGATAAAATGCTTCTATCTGGAGAAGATTCACTGGCTCAGTGTCCTCTAGAGGAAGAGAAGGGATAGAATAAATGCATGAAGGGTTGATTAGGCTACTTTTAGTCTAAGTGGTCTAACAGTGGCTATGTTCACAGCGAGAGGCTAAGAGCTTGGATGCTGACTCATTACACAAGGCCAGATCCCTCAGCAATTTCAAGGTGGAGATGAAGGTTTGGAGGACTCCCAGAGAGCTGTAGATCTTCATTCTCTTATAGAAGGCTAAATGATTCTGATGTTTGAGCAAAGCAGCAGCAACACTGACAAGATGCCAACAGGCAGATGAACTTGCCAGCATCATGTAATGATGTAAGCATGCAAAATTCGTATGCTATTCTTTCCTGGACTTCCTTTCTTTCTGGGTTGCTACTGGAAGGTGCCACCCATATCTAGGGCAGGTCTTTCCACATCAGTTAAACTGAACAAGAATATCTCACAGGTCACACAATGACTTGACTGTTGTTGCCTGGGATCCGGTCAAGTCGACAACTAATACCATCCATACATCTAACTGAGATTTACAAATTCATTAAAATTATGCTTGATTTTGTGAGTGTTTGAAAAATACTCCCATATGGAAGTTTGATACATATTATATTTTTCCAGATTTTTAAAAAACTTTTTATTGATTCTTTGTAAGTTTCACTTTCACCTCACGCATCCCAATCCCACTCATCTCCCTGTCCCTTGTCCCTTTGTGTCCACCCTCTGCCCTTTCAACCTCCCAGCACCTCTACTTCTCCCTGTCCCTTCAGAAAAGTGTAGACAAGAGAAAACAACCAAGCACAACTAAACAAAATACAGTAAAACAAAGAAAATGCCCTCATATTGTCACTGGACAAAGCAACCCAATAGGAGGAAAAGAGTTTCAAGAGTAGGCAGAAGAGACACGCCTACTCCCACTGTTAGGAGTCTCACAAAACCACCAATAGAACAGCGATAACATATATACAGAGGGTCTGGTGCAGACCCATGCAGGACGCCATGCTGGCTGCTTCAGTCTGTGTGAACTCGTGTGAGTCCTGCTTAGTTGACTTTGAGGACCATGTTCCCTGGTGTCTTTTGTACACTCTGAGTCCTTCGTACAATCTTTCCACCTCTTCTGTGGGGTTCCCTGGTCTCTGAGGGATGTGACCTAATGGAGACCTCCAATTTAGACTCTCTGTCTGCATAATGTCTGCTATGGGTCTTTGCATCTGCTCCCACCTGCTGTGGGAGGAAGTCACTCTGATGATGTGACTGGACAAGACTCAGATCTATTATTATAATAGGATATGATTAGGAACCAGGTTTGAGATTCCTTATCTTCCATTACTGGGAGACTTCACTAGGATCACCTTCATCCATTCCAGGAAGTTTCCTCTGAATAAAGGGGAGAGATTAATGTTTAGGGTGGAACCTCTATGAGAACTGCGCTGTTTTCTTCCCCTGCTCTTCATGCGTTGTCTGGGCTCTGTGTAGAGGGGACAGAGGGCACGTCTAGATCACCTGTTTATAGTCCTACCTTCGGCTGTCTTTCTTAACACTCCTCAATAACCTTCCTCATCTTCCCTCTAAGCTGTAGCCAACCAGAACTATGAAGTCTTATCTTCGGGATTAATCAGACGTGTGTGTGTGTGTGTGTGTGTGTGTGTGTGTGTGTGTGTGTGTGAATGGAGACATATATATGTTATTTATTTCTTAAATATCTCAAATGAAGTTGGATTTTTTTCTTACATTGGGCAAAACCCAAATGATTATTTTCACACCCTGTGACACTTTGAATCTATAAGAAAAGTGTGTTTCTATACCATTGAGCCCATTTTAAATAATTCTTGCAAGATTTTTTTTTTGCAAAATCTGAGCCTTGCCTTTTCCTATGTCCTAATGAAGCAGTTATCAAGTTGAAGGCATTCTTTCAAGTTACCATCTGAATGAAGTGTCCTTTACGCATCTTTTATGAAAATAAAATTAGCAAGCAGTTTGTAAAACCTCACCGGGCACCGAGCTCTTGTACAGCCTTTAAGATAGTGAATTTCTAACCCGGTCTGAAGGTTTCTTTTCTCTCTTAGTATTTCAAGTCCTTTATTTCATCTTAAGTAGGTCTTACTCCATAATGCAAGAGGTCATAAATCTCCACTGTGCTTTGATAAATCTTCTCATTAAGAATGAGGAGCAGTCCTCTTGTTCCACTCTGTGCAGGGACGAAAGGAAAAGGAATTATGAACAAGAAACTTAGTCATAAACCTAGTGAGACAATTAACAAAAGCTTCCCTTCCTTGAGCTTTTGAGCTTGCTTTGTGTGATACTTTTTAAACATAGGGAGAAATAATATGATCAAGTGTGTGTTACACTTGAGGAGACCAAAGCTGACTTTGAATAATATACTCCAGTTTGCATATGTAACAGAGACAGTGCCAAGGGTCCAACTTTGTAGGTTGTATCGCAGATTCAAGAAGTCACTAGAGGTAACATCATGACAAAGCACTTACGGCAATAGAAGGTCTTTCTGCTCATCCACCTATGTGCCCTCATCCAGGCTCTCATCCATGGGGATTCGTACTCATCCATGTGAAATCTCCTGGTGATTATTTCCACTGCAATTGAGAGGCTGATTTAAAAGCCTGCTTTGCATTTCTATTTTCCCCCTGTTCTTCAAAACACCCTTTTATACATCTGCAACTCTGCAAGGGGCCTAAGTCTTTCATAGAGATTTTCTGGCAAAGTTAACTTACTGTTTCAAGAATTTCTCCTGATGTTTGGTGGTCCTAGCTATAGCTGCCTTCTGTGAGATTTGACAAAATGTTGAATAAGGCTCAAAGATGGATTTTAAATCCAGGAGATTCTGGCCTGCCTTCAACATTTCTCATCCCTCTGAGCACCACATACCTTGTCAATGGCCAAGTTTTGCTTGCTGCCCTGGCTTTCTTTCTAGATTCAGAACTGGGATTCTGAGTCTGCATTCTCCTTTATTACTTAGAGTTTAATTCACATGGCTTAGTTACAGTGTATAGTTCACTTTCCTGGCTATGCTAGTGAGTGGCTCTTTCACCACTCCCCTCTTTCCTGCTGACAACACCTCTGAGAAAGCAACATGGACTGATGTTTTCTTGTAACCCATGTCTCAGATAGATGTACTCTTGTAAGCTAAACAAGATATGCTCTCATCATCTCTAAAAGGCCATTTGTACCACCAGAAGACCTCCAAAGTTAGTAACATTACTGTCAGTTTTCTGCCTAAGAACCCCTTTGAGCATATGTCACAAGGAATAGTACTTTTCTTTGGCCGTGTCTTAGCTTCAGGGCTGCTCCATTCCCCACCCTTGCTGTGTGCTCTAGTTTGAAAGCATCAACTTGTGTGACTATAAAAGATGCCACATCCCCAAGGTGCCTTAATCCTGAAGGCCACAAGGCTTTCAGTGTTAGAGTTGTTTCTCTATCTAGATCTATCTGCTTATATCACACCCTCCAGAAGAGACTTTGTAACTGCCTGGTGAGTTCTTTTACTAGAGAGGAAAGGGAGAGATCATTTTTATTTCACATAGGTAACACCAATATATGTTCTTTGAGCTTGAAAAAGGTTTCCATCTCTGTGACAAAGAAAGAAGATAAGTTGAGCATGGAGATAAAGGGAATGAAAACTTCCATATTGATATAGTCAGTCTCATCATGATTTTTAAAATATTTAATGTTTATCAGGTGCACACACACATGGGCTGTTTGAATTTCCATGGTGCCCATGACAATTAGTTGTTACTTTCTCTACTCACTGTTCCTAGAAATCAGAAGCAGAAAGGTTAAGTAATCTGATTATGACCATATGACCCCAAGAGACTGGACTTTGACTCAAATCCAATTTTCTTGGCAATAGGGTTGATTATTTCCTTTTAAAACATAACTCCTAGAGTCCATGATGAATCATTTCATTTGTAGTAACTTTGAAACTACTGAAACTACTCTGAATGAGATGTTCAGAGGCAGGAGAGATGGCTCAGTGGGTAGCCAATGGCTAGCAACTTGACTTTAATCCCTGGGACCCACATAAAGATGGGAAAGAATGATAGTTGCATGATAAAGAACTAGAAAGCTTATTCGTTTTAGATGCTTGATAAGATACTCATTTTACCATTAGTGTAGCCTTATTGTATAGAACATTGAAATCACAGCACCTTCGGGTCACAATTTTGTCTAAGAGCACTGCTCAGCCAATCAAATGGAAATCTACGGACACATGCCTTCGATGTATGCTCCGTGGCTTGACTACCCTTACTACTTGGTTCTATACTTTGCTATTACTACCCATATTTTGATTTTGGATCACTCCTACCTTCTTGTCAGGTCAGGCTGTATTTAGGACTATTTTAAAACTATCTCATCCACCTTTTTGGAGCATTGGCCAAGCAGTACTCCTGGTACTCTGTGTATATTTCTGATGTCACCTTTGTCTAGTCTTCTGCTGATAATTGACCCTGGTGGCTCAGATGCCATTGTTCTGTGACCTTCACGAACCAAAGGAATCCCCAAGATCTTCAGAATCCAGAATTATAGTCCTTCATTTTCTCCTTAAGTACTGGGGATTAAACCTTCCAGAGTAGTGTGCTTGTTAACAAAGCAGAAGAGATCCCCCCCCCATAAAAAGAAATACACAATTGGCATCAGCGTTCTCAGGTATATAAGAGACAGCACCACTCCATCAAAAGAGATCACAGTTCCACAATTGGTAAGCTCAAAGAGAAATGCCACATGAAGATTTCAAAAGTTTTCTGGTAAAAAAATGACCAGTGACTTGAAAGAAGATATGAACAAGCAAATGAAATCAGTCCACAACCTGGAGAGGGAAAGTCGGCAACATGGAGCCAAAGGTCAACAGAATGGATAGAGAAGTCAGCAATGAGGCAAAAACCTTCAGAAAGGAAAAATTGATTCTGAAACAAAAACTCAGACATTTCAGAAATAGAAAAAAACAGTAAAATAAACAAAACTGGAAAAACATCGTGAATAGACTCAACCAGGAATAAGAACGAGCACTGGGGATAGAGGACGAGGTTGATGAAATATAACATTTAATATCAAGGATGGAACAAACAAGAATGAGCATGACCATGATGTCCAAGAATTCTGGGATACAATTTAGAAACCACACAAATGAACATATGGTAGAACAAGGTGCTGAGTTGAATCTAAAGGCACGGAGAACCCATTCAATGAAGTGCTAGCATAAGGTACTCTAAACCTAGAGAGCTAGACATACAAACACAAAAGGCACCTGGAACCTCATCAAAACATGACTGACAAGAACCTCTTTACAACAGAAAACAAGCCTTTTTTACTCGCCATCTTTAGTTGTTCCCAGCAGCCTGACTCTTCAATGCCTCTGTTACACATACTCTGTCAACAAAAGTTGAATGTACTTTTTAAACTTAAGTAAACATGACAAGCTGTCAGATTATGCTCAGTCTAGTCAAGCATGCATGGATGTTGATGGCATTTTCTGTATAACTTTTGTATATTTTTCATAAAAATCAATTCTTTTGCACCTTTCGATGATATCCTCATGCTACTTATCAGAGAGAGCCTTTTGGTGTGTTTTATAATCCCTGCTTCCCCGTCCTTTAAATCACTCTAGTTGCCCTTCATGCCAGTCATCCCTGATAGCATTTCGGAGAGTGAATTTTGCTGTTTTCATCTCCTGTTTGGAGGTGGGAAACCCAGTGCTATCACCGGAAGCCTAAGGGTATTTCTACTGTTCTTCAGCCTACTAGATCTTCACACTCATGTCACAGTGTTAGTTTCTTTGGAGAACTTGTGTGCTCTCTCAGCCCTGTTTTCCAGAGATAGGCAAGCTTTCCTCTCAAATGTTCAGTCTTAGTAAATCTAGCTGTGAGCAAAGGCAGCAGATGTAGAGTTTTATTTGGGGCTGCTATGATGTTACTGCATGTCCACTCTCCCCGAAGATAGGTCTAAACTATAATTGTAGCTTTGTAGTCTTTACATCTGAATACAGGTTAAAGGCATTTTTGTCATCTGTCATCAGAATATGCCCACAAAGGATACCATCTGTTAAATGACTCACTGTAAGAGAAATGGACCACGTTATATTAGGGGCTGAACCTTGGGAAACTGAGCACTCAAAAAAGGAGCCCTGCATTTGCCAAGGGTATGCTTTAGCATTCGAATTGTACTCGGACAAGAAAAAGCCTGTATCTGGATACATTTTAAATAGACTTTTTATTGTTATTGCTTTTCAAACACACCAATTTCCATATCTTTATCTTGATCTATTGGGAAGTGGGTAAATGGACAATCTGTCTCCAACTCCAGACACAGAACTGAAAATGCTTTTGCTTTTATGCTTTTGGTGCTTCAGTGACTCTGTGTCACCTCTTCATAATTCTCTCTGTATATTACACAGACACACACTTTAAAATTTAAAATTATGTGTGTGTGTGTGTGTGTGTGTGTGTGTGTGTTCCCAAGTGGGGACTGGACCATGGGATGGTCTGTGTGGACAATAGGGAATAACCTACAGGAGCTGTTTTCTCATTCTTTGTGGGTTCTACTGATCAAACTCAGGTCATCAAGCTTGGTGATAATCACCTTTACACACTGAGCCATCTTTCAGGCCCTGGGAATGTACTTTTGATTCCACCTCTTTTGAGGAGGATCTTTGATTAAAGATTAAGATTCATTAGAACTCAAGTATGGGTTAGTTTTCAGTCTCCAATACAGCATGGGTGCCTTCTTGCATTTTAAAGAGCAGGAGATGAATTTTTCTGCTTTAATGATAAACAATACTTGAAAAAAGAAAGTAAACAGTGCCAGCCAGGCTTTTGGAATAATGACTATTAAGAATAGTACAGTTGGGCAGAATGTGTCATCACATGCTCTGCAGAAAGGAATCTATCTCACAAAAGATTTTACTGTGGCCTATGGATGTGTGGGGAGCTGAACAGCTTTCTGATTACTTAATGCACTATCTTCCTTTGGTCTTTTATTATTAGTTCCTTAAATCAATTCAGTCCAATGCCATTGCTTTTTTTTTTCACTTTTTCAAGTCAAGTCCTAGACAAAGTAAGGCTCATGTTTCTGGGATAGTGTAAAGAGTGATGCCCGGGTGATGTGTTCAGCTGCATTGTTTATGATGGGCCTGTGGCAGGCATGGGAGGAAAGTGCCATTTAAAAAAGAAGTATTACTCTTGTAGAATGCGTATAGACATTGGAGGCATCAAAAGTGAATCAAAAGGCCATATGAGAGCAACTGTAAGAGAACAGAATTAATAATTTTTCAACTTGTACTAAAATATTTTCAATTAATGCATCTTTTACTTAAGATTTTTGATTATTTTGCTGCATATTTCCATGTCTAGAAGCAGGTTTGCACAGACTACCAAAGTAGAAAGGAAATGTAGAAGATTAACATATATATGACCATTCATGAATTTTATTGAAAAAATACATTACATACTTTGATTTTAATGATCTCTTCCTGACTGCACCTTCTGGGGTCTGAAGACTTAAGAACTTCTCCCCACTTCACTTCTGCCTTCTTGTTTTATTTGGTCTCACCACAGTGTCTGTCTGTCTGTCTTCCTCTCTCTCCATCTCTTTCTAAGTATGCATATGCATCCATATTCTCACATTGTTAAGTAAGTGCCAATGCTTTAAAGAAATATCTGAATGTTTATGGAGTGCATTAAGATGCATTAGGAATTCCATTAATACAAAGACAAAAATAACCCCAGAAAAGTGACAAATCACAAAATATAGTAGAGGCATGGCTAAATGAATAGATTGGATGTCAGCATGTAAGGATGGCTTCTGTACATTTTTTACATTCTCTGAAGAACAGAGAATAATAACTTTAAGCATGACAAAAGACAGAGAGTACCCCTACCAAAAAGTCCCATTCTTCTGTGTAGTACACTACAGTCTGAGCAAAAAATATCGAGTTATTATATTTTAAGCTTTTCCCAATAAAATGGTAAAAATAATAAAAACCTTACTTAATCAAAAATCCAATTAATGAAACATCTTTTAATCAATGTAAGAATCTGAAATTTTACCAATTCAAAATCATTTTTCTAACTAAGGATTGGTACCCTTTTACCAGTTCTCCCCCACCCCTATGCCATAATCACCTTAATTCTTTCTTTAAATTTTTAATTTATTTTTTGATATTTTATTTACATTTCAAATGTTTCCCCCTTTCCAGGTCTCCCCTTTGGAAACTCCCTATTTCCTCCCTTCTCTCCTGCCTCTATGAAGGTATTCCCCCACCCACCCACTCCCATCATTCCTCCTTGGCATTCCCCTATACTGGGGCATCTAACACCCTCAGGCCCAAGGGCCTCTCCTCCCACTGATGGCCAACAAGGCCCTCCTCTGCCACACATGTGGCCTGAACTGTAGGTCCTTCCATGTGTATTCTTTGGTTGGTGGTCCAGTCTCTGAGAGTACCGGGAGGGGGGGTATCAGGCCAGTTGACACTGCTGCTCCCTCCATGGGAATGCAAACTCCCTCAGTTCCTTCAGTCCCTTCTCCAACTCCTCCATCTGGGACCTCACGCTCAGTCCAACGGTTGCTGTGAAGTGAATCTTGGGTATTCCGAACTTTTGAGCTAATATCTGCTTATCAATGACTACATACCGTGTTCGTTCTTTTGTGACTGAGTTACCTCACTCAGGATGATATTTTCAAATTCCATCCATTTGCCTATGGATTTCATGAAGACATTGTTTTTAATAGCTGAGTAGTATCCCATTGTGTAAATGTACCACATTTTCTGTATCCATTCCTCTGTTGAGGGACATCTGGATTGTTTCCAGCATCTGGCTATTATAAATATGGCTGCTATGAACAAAGTGGAGCATGTGTCTTTATTACATGTTGGAGCATCTTCTGGGTCTATGCCCAGGAGTGGCATAGCTGGGTCCTCGGGTAGTATTATGTTCATTTTTCTGAGAGTCCGCCAAACTGATTTCCAGAGAGGTTGTACCAGCTTGCAATCCCACCAACAATGGAGGAGTGTTCCTCTTTCTCCACATCCTTGCCAGAATCTGCTGTCACCTGAGTTTTTGATCTTAGCCATTCTGACTGATGTGAGGTGGAATCTCAGGGTTGTTTTGATTTGCATTTCCCTGATGACTAAGGATGTTGAACATTTCTTTAGGTGTTTCTCAGCCCTATGAGTTTCCTCAGTCGAGAATTCTCTGTTTAGCTCTGTTCCCCATTTTTTGATAGGGCTATTTGGTTCTCTGGAGTCTAACTTCTTGAGTTCTTTGTATATATTGAATATTAGCCCGGTATTGGACATAGGATAGGTAAAGATCTTTCCCCAATCCATTGGTTGCCATTTTGTCAGTGTCCTTTGTGTTACAGAAGTTTTGCAATTTCACGAGGTCCCATTTGTTGATTCTTTCTCCCCTCTTTGGAAAAGGCATACTTTTCTTTTCTTTTTCTCATACTTTATTTACCTTCCAAATGTTTCTCCCTTTCCAGATCTCCTGATCTTAGAGCATAAGCCATCGGTGTTCTGTTCAGGAACTTTTCCCCTGTGCCCATGTGTTCCAGAATTTCCCCACTTTCTCTTCTATTAGATTCAGTGTATCTGGTTTTATGTGGAGGTCCTTGATCCACTTGGACTTGAGCTGTGTACAGGGAGATAGGAATGGATCAATTTGCAATCTTCTACATGTAGACCACCAGTTGAACCAGTACCATTTGTTGAAGATGCTGTCTTTTTTCCACTGGATGGTTTTAGCTCCTTTGTCAAAAATCAAGTGACCATTAGTGTGTGGGTTAAATTCTGGGTCTTCAAATCTATTCCACTGATTTACCTGCCACTGTACCAATACCATGCAGTTTTTATCACTACTGCTCTGTAGTACAGCTTGAGGTCAGAGATGCTGCTTCCCCCAGAAGTTTTTTGTTGTTGAGAATAGTTTTTGCTATCCTGGATTTTTTGTTATTCCAAATGAATTTGAGAATTGCTCTTTCTACATCTATGAAGAATTGAGTTGAGATTTTGATGGGGATTGCATTGAATCTGTATATTGCTTTCAGCAGGATGGCCATTTTTACTATATTAATCCTGCCAATCCTTGGGCATGGGAGGTCTTTCCATCTTCTGAGATCTTCTTCGATTTCTTTCTTCAGAGACCTGAAATTCTTGTCATACAGATCTTTCACTTTTTTGGTTAGAGTCACACCAAAATACTTCATAGTGTTTGTGAAAATTGTGAGTAGTGTCATTTCCCTAATTTCTTTCTCAGCCTGTTTATCCTTTGAGTATAGGAAGGTTACTGATTTGTTTGAGTTAATTTTATATCCGGCCACGTTGCTGAAGTTGTTTATCAGCTGTAGCAGTTCTCTGGTGGAGTTTTTCAGGTCACTTAAGCATATGATCATATCATCTGCAAATAATGATATTTTAATTTCTTCCTTTCCAATTTGTATCCCTTTGACTTCCTTTTGTTGTCTAATTGCTCTAGCTAGAACTTCAAGTACTATATTGAATAGATAGGGAGAGAGAGCAGCCTTGTCTCTTCATTTAGTTTGATGTTGGCCACTGGTTTGCTGTATATTGCTTTTACTATGTTTAGGTATGGTCCTTGAATTCCTGATCTTTCCAAGACTTTTATCATGAAGGGATGTTGAATTTTTTCAAATGCTTTTTCAGCATCTAATGAAATGACCATGTGGTTTTTTTCTCTTTGATTTTATGTAGTGGATTACATTGATGAATTTCCGGGTATTGAACCGTCCCTGCACCCCTGGAATGAAGCCTACTTGATCATGGTGAATGATCATTTTGCTGCATTCATGGATTCTGTTTCCAAGAATTTTATTAAGTATTTTTGCATTGATATTCATAAGGAAAATTGGTCTGAAATTTTCTTTCTTTGTTGGGTCTTTGTAAGGTTTTGGTATCAGTGTGACTGTAGCCTCATAGAATGAATCGGATAGTGTTCCTTCTGTTTCTATTTTGTAGAATAGGTTGAAGAGTATTGGTATTAGGTCTTCTTTGAAGGTCTGATAGAATTCTGCACCGAATCCATCTGGTCCTAGGCTTTTTTTGGTTGGGAGACTTTTAATAACTGCTTCCATTTCTTTAGGGGTTATGGGACTGTTTAGATGGTTTATCTGATCCTGACTTAACTTTGGTATTTGGTATCTCTCTAGAAACTTGTCCATTTCATCCAGATTTTCCAATTTTGTTGCATATAGGCTTTTGTAGTAGGATCTGGTCATTTTTTTAATTTCCTCAGAGTCTGTTGTTATATCTCCCTTTTCATTTCTGATTTTGTTAATTTGCATACTGTCTCTGTGCCCTCTGGTTAGTCTGGCTAAGAGTTTATCTATCTCGTTGATTTTCTCAAAGAACCAGCTCCTGGTTTTGTTGATTCTTTGTATAGTTCTTTTAGTTTCTACTTGGTTGATTTCAGCCCTTAATTTGATTATTTCCTGCCTTCTACCCATCTTGGGTGTATTAGCTTCTTTTTGTTCTAGCACTTTTAGGTGTGCTGTTAAGCTGCTAGTATATGCTGTCTCCAGTTTCTTTTTGGAGGCATTCAGAGCTTTGAGTTTTCCTCTTAACACTGCTTTCATTGTGTCCCATACTTTTGGGTATGTTGTACTTTCATTTTCATTAAATTCCAGGAAGTCTTTAATTTCTTTCTCTATTTCTTCTGTGACCAATTTATCATTGAGTAGAGCACTGTTCAGCTTCCAAGTGTATGTGGGCTTTCTGTTGTTGTTGTTGTTGCCATTGAAGACCAGCCTTAATCCATAGTGATCTGATAGGAAGCATGGGATTATTTCAATCTTCTTATATCTGTTGAAGTTTGTTTTGTGACCAATTATATGATCAATTTTGGAGAAGGGACCATGAGGTGCTGAGAAGAAGGTACATTCTTTTGATTTAGGATGAAATATTCTATAGATATCTGTTAAATCTATTTGGCTCATAACATCTGTTGAGTTTCACTGTGTCTCTGTTTAGTTTGTGTTTTCAAGGTCTGTCCATTGATGATAGTGGGGTGTTGAAGTCTCCCACTATTATTGTGTGAGGTGCAATGTGTGCTTTGAGCTTTAGTAATGTTTCTGTTATGAATGTCGGTGCCCTTGCATTTGGAGCATAGATGTTTAGAATTGAGAGTTCTTCTTGGTTGATTTTTCCTTTGATGATTATGAAGTGTCCTTCCTTATCTTTTTTGAAGATTTTTGGTTGAAAGTCTATTTTATCCGATATTAGAATGGCTACTCCAGCCTGTTTCTTGGGACCATTTGCCTGGAAAATTGTTTTCCAGCCTTTTACTCTGAGGTAGTGTTTGTCTTTAATATGGAGGTGTATTTCCTGAATGCAGCAAAATGCTGGGTCCTGTTTATGTATCCAGTCTGTCAGTCTGTGTCTTTTTATTGGGGAATTGAGTCCATTGATGTTAAGAGATATTAAGGAGTAGTGATTGGTGCTTCCTGTTATTTTCAATGTTATTTTTATGTTTGTGTGGCTATCTTCTTTTGAGTTGGTTGAAAGATTACTTTCTTGCTTTTTCTAGGGTATAGTTTCCCTCCTTGAGTTGGCGTTTCCCATGTATTATTCTTTGTAGGGCTGGGTTTGTGGAGACATACTGTGCAAATTTGGATTTGTCGTAGAATATTTTGGTTTCACCATCTATGATTATTGAGACTTTTGCTGGGTATAGCCGCCTAGGCTGGCATTTGTGTTCTTTTAGAGTCTGTATGAGATCTGCCCAGGATCTTCTAGCTTTCATAGTCTCTGGTGAAAAGTTTGGTGTAATTCTGATATGTCTGCCTTTATATGTTACTTGACCTTTTTCCCTTACTGCTTTTAATATTCTTTCCTTGTTTTGTGTATTTGGTGTTTTGACTATAATGTGACAGGAGGAATTCCTTTTCTGGTCCATTTCATTTGGAGTTCAGTAGGCTTCTTGTATGTTTATGTTCATCTCTTTCTTTAGGTTAGGGAAGTTTTCTTTTATAAGTTTGTAGAAGATATTTACTGGTCTTTTAAGTTGGGAATCTTCACTCTCTTTGATACCTATTATCCTTAGGTACTGTCTTCTCATTGTGTCCTGGATTTCCTGGATGTTTTGGGTTAGGAGCTTTTTGCATTTTGCATTTTCTTTGACTGTTGTGTGAATGTTTTCTATGGTATCTTCTGCACCTGAGATTCTGTCTTCTATCTCTTGTATTCTGTTGGTGATGCTTGCATCTATGACTCCTGATCTCTTTCCGAGGTTTTCTAACTCCAGGGTTGTCTCCCTTTGTGATTTCTTTGTTTTTTCTATTTCTATTTTTAGTTCCTGGATGGTTTTGTTCATTTCCTTCATGTGTTTGATTGTGTTTTCCTGTAATTCTTTAAGAGATTTTTGTGTTTCCTCTTTAAGGGCTTCTAGTTGTTTACCTGTGTTCTCTCGTATTTTTTTAAGGGAGTTATTTATTTCCTTCTTAAAATCTTCTATCATTATCATGAGATGTGATTTTAAATCTGAGTCTTGCTTTTCTAGTGTGTTTGGGTATCCAGGGTTTGCTGTGGTGGGAGATCTGGGCTCTTCTTATGCCAAGTAGTCTTGGTTTCTGTTCCTTATGTTCTTGTCCTTGCATTTTGCCATCTGGTTATCTCTGGTGTTAGCTGGTCCTACTCTTTCTGACTGTGGCTTGTCCCTCCTGCAAGCCTCTGTTCAATACTCTTTGAAGACCAGCTTTCTCTGAGAGGAATTTGGGTTTGGAGAGCTGTAGTACAGGGTCTGCTCTGGGGTGCAGACCAGAAGGATCTTGTTCCCAGCTGACCCTTCGTTCTTGTGTCCTGATGGCTCTGCAAGGGTCCCTTTTGATCCAGTGTATTTGAACAGAAGTGGTGGTCTTGCCTGTGCTTGAAGGTGTGTCTGCACTCCTGGTATACCAGCTCTCTGCTGGCACTATTTGTGTATGGAGGCTTGTGTCACAGGATCAGCTCCCCAGCCACCAGAAGAAACCAGAAGGCTACTCCTCAGTCCCTGTGTCCTGGGGATTCTAGATAGGTCCCTCTGAGCAGACAGGCTTGTCCATTCTCCTGAGAGTCTAGCTTTCTTCCAGCACTATTTGGCTATGGAGCCGAGGTCTCCAGCCACAGATGGAAACTAGAAGGCTCCTGTCCCTGGCTGTTCCTCAGTCCCTGTGTCCCAAGGATTCCAGGTGGGTCCCGCTGATCAGTGGTGCTTGTCTTACCCCCTCTCAAGGACTTTTCCACATTCCTGGGAGGCTACCTTTCTCCAGGTGCTATTTGGCTATGAAGCTCTGGCCCAGGCAGAGGTCTCCCACCACAGATGGAAACCAGAAGGCTCCTGTCCCCAGTTGTTCCTCAGTCCCTGTCACCTTGATTATTTTCTCTCACTAGTTCCATTTTCTCTTGAGTGCACATAGAAAACAAATACAACATTTGACTTTATGCATCTACTGTATTTCCATTAGCATGGTGACTTCCAGGGTAAAACACTTACTGTTCTATATTACCAGTATATATTCTATAGTCTCCTTATACAAGTTTTATTTTGTATAAACTTTGTGTATATGTTTGAGTGCCTGCTTTTATGCCCAAGAAAAAGGCATCGGATCAACTGTATGTATAGGCAGTTGTAAGTATCATCTGTGAAGAGTAGAAAGTGTTCTTAATTTATGAGGCATCTTCTCCATCTCCTACATATTTTGGTGCATTTTATTTTTTTAATGAATTAATTAATTTTGCAAGAAGGTCTCACTATCCAACGCTGGATAGCCTGGAACTCACTAGATCAGCCTACCTTTGCCTCCAGAGTGCTGGGATTAAAGGTGTGTATATCCATACCCAACTTAGCACTGCACTTTTATATGTATACACAACAGATTTTCTTTATCCAGTTTTCTTTCAATAGACACTTCAGTTATAAGAAAAATTCTTAGAATTTATCTTATAATAAACACCCCAGTGACTCATGCTCTGACAATGTGCTTCACACTTAAAATTTCCTGGGGCGTTTCAAGTGTTCAACATGTAAGCACATATAGATACACACAGTTAACAGAGATTTGATAAATATTTTAATTAACTTGATTGTAATAATCACTTCATAATGTATATATCAATACCTCACAATGCACAAAGATAGGCATTTAACCATGACATTCAATCTGAATCAATGAAGCTGAAACAAAATGAAGCTAATAAGCTTAATGATATTTGGTCCTTTCTTTGGGATACCTTAGTAGAAGATCGGTAAATTTTTTTTGAATAAACTAGTATTTTATTTAGGACTATAAATGTAGAGCATTGGCTGTAATTTACATTATGAATATTCTCCCTCTGGGGACGTGGTTTCTGCTGTGTAACAAACTACTCCCAAACCAAGTGGCTTGAAACAACTGCCATGATCTTTACAATTCTGAGCAGCAAAAATGCTCAAAAACATACTGAATGAAAAGAGAAATAGAGATCAACTATATCAGGACTAAATATTCATTTAGCATGAGCTCATTTATTATAAAAATTATGATTTTTAACTGCAAAGTCTAACTATTGCTTCCTTTTTCTTCCTAACCTTTATTAATAATAAATACTACTCTAGTAGCACCTGTATTATTAATTTATTGGAGAGTCTGAAGACTAGCAATTAAAGCTATTGATCATGGAATGTGATAGGATGCACATTATATCATATACCCTATAAACTGTTCATGGAAAGAGCAAACAGTTACATAAGAGAAGTCAGGTGTATGACTGTAACATTTTCTTTAATGAAAAAGAGCCGTTGTGAAGTAGGAATCTAATACAGTGTGAGAGGGGACAAAGGTGACAGTAGGCTAGGGACCATTAGTGACACTCATAAACACTGTTATCTTTCCACAAGAATTTCTAAGTAATAATCTTTCTCTGTGATCAATTATTTTGATCAATTACTTTTAATCTAAGGGATTAGAAACCTATTACCTTGTCTGCTAGAACTGAGGAAAGGTCTTACTTTTATTCTGGCTAACCTGATACTGAAGATCTCCGTTCCTTAACTTCCTGTCTGGTATTACAGATGGGTGATGCCATTCCTGCCATATAAACCTACCAGTGTATGGCTATTAGATAAACATAATGGCAGATTAATGTTACTAAATGTCTTAGGATTTCTATTGCTGTGAAGAGACACTGTGGCCATGGAAACTCCTATAAAGGAAAACATTCGATTGGCTTACAGTTCAGAGCTTGAGTACATTATCATCATGGTGGGAAGCATGGTCGTATGTATGCCAACCTGGTGCTGAAGAAAGAGCTGAGATATCTGGATCTTCAGGCAGCAAGAAGAAGAGTGAGGTGCTGGGTTTGACTTGAGTATATGAGACCTCAAAGCCCATTTTCTGGTGACACACTTCCCCCAGCAAGGGCACAACTACTCCAATAAGGCCATACCTCATGATATTGTCAGACTATGGGGGCTATTTTCTTTCAAAACAACACACTAATATTTTCTTCTTTCTGTTCATTGTTATTATTATAACAGACTCACAGAAACTTTTGGTAGCTTGCTGTCTAAGCTCTGCACAAACCTGTGGTTCCTAAACTTCACTCTCTTAGAGAGTATGTTGGGTAGACCCAAGCCACCATACCCAGCATAGCCTTCTATTGTAAATTGTTGTATTAAAAACTCTTTGTACATTGTATTATTGAGCACATTTATGTGTAGGCTAAATCCAAACCTGTGTTTTTGAAGTTATTTTTCAAACTGTATGTCTACTTAGCATTTTGTTAATGATTTTTATTGCTATTATTTGTATTAGTCTATCAAGTTTAGCACACCAATGCCTCTTTTTCCTCCTGTTCTTCTTCATTCCTTTCCCTATGGTTCTTTTAAGAGGTAACACAAATCTACTCAACTGAATCAATACCTTGACCTTGGTATGATTTAGCAAGAGCAACAATATAAGGTGCCATTGTGTAGGCTTTAGACTCTGCCAGTCAGTTGCTGGGTGTGTTACTGCTCACTGAATGGTGTTTAATCTCAGGTTTTCTCAGCATGTATCATTGCTGTGCATACATCTGATACTCTCTGGAAGATATCTTTCATAGTCAGAATGAGAATAAACAAGGATCCAGAGAAGGCATAAAAGACACATTTCATAATAGATAAGATACAAACGTTAGCATCTTAGTTATAAAAACACAATCAGCAGTCAATTTAAAACACAGTGAATGGTAATTAGTAGGATTTTCCTCTTGTATTCTTCAGTCTCTCTGGTGGAGATTCAGTATCTTGTAGAATAGAAAACATTTTCCTTGGTCTCAAGCCTCTCCTGCTCTGCTTCTAGAACGACAGAGAACAGATGTGTATGACCTTACCCAGCTGCTGTCTTGTACTAGAAAATGAACTTCATGTAATAACAAGTCTTTTATTTAAAGAAATACAACATTAAACAGAATACAAAAAAAATCATGACCGGGTTTTAAATAATGAAATGCAATGTGAGATGAAGTTATTTTAAAGAAGCAATCATTTTCTCAAGAACTCTTTTGTGCCCAACCCTCTGAAGTTTATATCTCTACACTTACCTCCAGTTTATAATGTTGCTTACACTTTCCATCTCTCCTTTCCCAGTGTGATCACATCCTCTTTTTATGAACAAATTTTGCTCTGTTGGGTGAAGGGCAGTACCACTTTTAAGAAGTGAGGTCTTGGTTGAGCCACTAATTAGCTGCCATAACCTTGAGGAAGGCACTTAACTGTATTGCAACTGCTTCCTCAAATATAATGCCTTTACACTTCTAGCATGACCTGCGATCTAGCCTTCTGACGTTTTATAGTTCATTTATTTTGAGATTTTGTTCCTGTTAATGTGAACCTCGATGTCCTTAATCTCCATTCTCCTTTACAACCTGTGGAATCCTGTAGGTGAAGGGAAATAGGATTGAGAAATTAGGAGGGGAGAATCCTAAATGAGAAGTGGTGTAAGAATGGGAGTAGTCAAGATGTAGTGTAGTTAAGTCCCAACGTTTATATTCTTTTCTTGCCTCACCTGGCAGTGGTGAATCTCAAATATGTGTCAGCCACCTGACAAATATTACTAGGCATCCATCAAAGATGAGATGCTGGCAGACTCTCATGATCTAGATACGAGCCTGATGCATAGCCAACAATGTTGGTCTGAGGGAAACAAACCAAGAAGCTGACATTTTCTCTAATTGAACAATTCACGGGCTGCTGAGGAAGCACATTTGAGACACAGGGAAGTCAGAACACCAGGAGACTAAGGGCACCATCCCTCAGTCTTCCTTGTTCTACCTCTTATAATTTTTCAGCCTGTTTTATGACTCCTGATTGTTTCCTGCAGTTTCTAGGAGTAAGCTGTGTAGTTGGACCCCCTTTAATGGGAGCTGCAATTCTCTCTAGTGTTCGTAGCTTCAGATAGCCTCCTTTTCAGCTTTTTTCTTCAAAATACAGATAATTATGCCTATGCTTAGATCATAAAAAGATGGCGGATAAATGAAAGGAAGATATATATTATGCGTCGTGAGTTCTCACGCACAGTAAATGTTTGATTCATTATTCATATGGCCGCCTCTATTTTATCTTTTATTCCTCTAATGTTCTAAGAAAACATTGGCTTAATCTGTAATATTAGAGATGTTTTTTTTATCCTTGCTCCTCACAAGCCATGTTGTACCATAAATTACATGTTGTGAAGGAATGTGTGCATGTATGCATGTTTGTGTGATTAATTATGTCTTCAAATAATAGTGCATTTCTGCCACAGATAAATATTAGAAGAACAGAAGAGTTGCCGTGTAATATCAGTAACAACAATGATCCTATTAGCCATGAGTCAACAAGCAGAGATTAAGTGCATTTTAATAAGATATTAATAAAACCATATGCTCAGGCTCTCTTGATATGACATCCACCCATTCTTTCAGTACCCATGTAGAGAAAATTATCTGTAAGTTCTGGAGAATGTGGGCAGCATTCAAGAAATTGATCTTCTGTATTGAAAAGAAGATCCCTAGGAATCCAGTCTTCCCTATGACATGTCGCTCATGAGAATGGATTAGCCATAGAGTAGGAGTCAGTGGGACATTTTCATTTATGACCTAATTTACTGTTTTATTCTCTACATTATTCAGCCAGTGTTATGGTTTCAGAGAAGTGCAACCATCACGGATTCTGATTTCCTCAAACTCTCTCTCTCCTCCCTTTAAACTATACTTTTAAGGCTCAACTGAAGTGGAAACTTCTAGTTCTTTGGAAAGTTAGTTATGTCAAATGATGTTTTGCTGAGGCACATGGGTGAAAGAATGTCTTGCTAAAGCAGACACATGAAAGAATGTATTCCTGAAACAGACACAGGTAAAAGGATGTTTGGATATAGCAAACATGTGAAAGGATCCATGATGAAGGAGGATAAATGTGAGCACACAGACAGTGGGGATGAGCACTGACCATTGGTTTGCTTTGCTCCACCTCCCTATTCTTCCCTAACACGCATGTATTGGTTTGCCTTAGATAGCATTGTTGAGCTCATCTTGTGCTAACACAACATGTCGCTTCTGTGACCTTGCCTCAGGCTGGTTGGTGTTTGTGCCTGGTGTCTGTCTGCCTTGAAGACTGGTCTGAAGCTGCTGAATCATATTTGGTGTTTGGTATGGGACTGAACTGCTGCCAAAGAAGATCAATTTTGCCCCCAAAGAACTATGGCTGCCCAGGTCCACGTCTCCCTATCCTAATAACTTTTCTCTTGTACTGCCTAGGCTGGGGGGTGGGCGAGAGGAGAGGTTGGATCCTTATTAAAAATTCATGCCTATACTCAACAAAGTGCCTTTTCTTCATTATTTAACAGAAGGATTCCTTTTGTTTTCCATCTCCAGAAATGTTTCACTCAGGCTAGTTCCTGAAGTGATTCCGTCCATGCAAACATGGGAATTGTGACTTTCCCAATGTGGCAGAGCTGCTTATGGGCAAGTGGAAGATGCTGCCCATATTTTAGAAATGTTTTAGCCACTGTCCTCTGAAATTGCTCCTTGTTCACCCATATCAAGGCTCCTAAAATAAGTGTGTGTTCAGAATGATCTTGGAGAGGTAGACAGACAACTTGTTACCAGTAACCAACACCTCCATCCTTTCTTAGCCTCCAATTTTAGTGACATGAGTCCCATGAGACACTGTTCTAGCACCAGCTGTCACTTTATCCATCTCTTCTCCTATTAGACATTCTCCCAAGGGTGTTTCCTAAGTGTGATGCTTTAGACATTTTTTTCTGCTGTGAAAATGTCCTTTGAGTGTGAGTATGACTTCTGGTGGAAATATTCCCCACTCTCATTACATCCATAAGATGAAACAGCATGATTCTGGACACAAGTTAAGCACAGTGTGAAATGAAGAGAAGGTGAGATTAATCCAGTCCTCAGCACACTATACATCATGATTCAAATGTTCCCAAATAGAAGCCCAGTGTTTAGGATAGTCTTCATTATTTGATCATCTAAAATGGGGGCCACAAACTTTTCCTTCAGAGGCCTGAGAACAAACATTCTGAGCTTGGCAAGACATGCATTCTGTTGTTTCTATCTACCATTGTCATTCCAGTTCCAGAGCAGCTGTAGACAAAACATAAATGAATGACTATGGTTGTGTCCCAATAAAGTGTACAGTGTTTTCTGGGCACAGAGGAATGGTGCAAATTATGGTTATAAGTTTGTTGTAATCAAATAATCAAATAAACTAAGTAGATCTCATCCCAGGATTATGTCATACTTTCAGCATTTTGTTTCCTTCCAAATTCAACATGCCTGTTCTATATTTAACCTAGCACTCTGTCTGTCTGTCTCTGTTTGTTTATTTCTGTCTCTCTGTGTGTCTCCTCTTTCTCCGTTTCACTCTGCCTCTGTCTCTCTGTCTGTCTCTGTCTCTCTCAGTATGTGTGTGTATGTGTATATGTATGTATGTATGTGTGTGTATATGTATATTATATATGTATGTATGTGTGTGTATGTGTATATGTATGTATGTATGTAAGTATGTATGTGTGTATGTGTATATAACCACATACTCACACAATGAGGAAGAAAATGAGAAGCTTCAAATAATCTAGAAAACCTAAGACCCTTCTGATTTCTATCTGTACTATTGGATATAACTTATCTCTGTAATTTTCAGTATGATGTAATCTCAGCACTCAAGAGGTTGAGGCAGGGGAATCATGAGTTTAGGCCATCCTGGGCTACAAAGTAAGACCCTGTCTCCAAACAACAACAACAACAACAACAACATCAGCAACAACAACATCAAGTAAATGAAACTCAAAAGTTTCAAAGAAAGCAAAGAATGATGAAAGAAGCACATGCTGAATGCTTGTGTCTGCTTCCAGTTCTCTAATAAGACTTACAGCCACTGTCATTAGCCTGCTTTTATGAAAAAACTCCAGAATACTCACAGAAAAAAATGGTAATAATAAGTCTCCAGAAAGAAAAAGGCAAGCTTGTGATGCTGTTGCTGAAGCCAGACTCTCGCTCCTGGAGATGCTCAGCCCTCATCCTTCTGCTCATCCCCCTTGTGGGTATTTAATGACCCAAATGTCACACATCTCCATAAACATCAAGCTGGAAAATGTGTTGTTTCAGTGTTGGGCACTTCTTTCATCTGTATTAGGAGCACCAAGTAGGAGCCAGTAGGTAATTTTAGAATGTCATTCGTTCCTGGCAAAATGTGACATGATTAGTTTGTGTTCATTAAGCATTAGTGGGGAGGTCTGGGACTTTGTAGGTATGTCAAACAGCCTGAAGTAAAATTCCCTGTTGAGCATTTCCTGGCCATCAGAGAGAGATTCAGGCTTTATTTTTAGAATTTATTTTATAGTGCATGGTTCTGGCTGAGTAGATCAATGGGTGTTAATGAGCCCATGTGTGTTTTGCCAGATTGTAAATGTGCTTTTGTTATTCCCACCAACTGTTTATTTTATTTTGTGAAAAATATGCATGCCATTGGTCAGAAAGATGAGAAAAATAGACAGCTGATCTCATAGTTTTTCCTTTCAATGGCAAAAGTAGTTTTCTTTCTGGTCCCGTTTGGAGCCTCCAGGCAATGGTCATTTCCTTCGGTAGGGTGCTGCGGGCATCATCCTTTTCAAATATCCTTTACTGCTTCTGGAACTGAGTCTGTAAATACAGGTAAAACTGGCTCCGTATCTGACCTTCTCCCACGTTGGATCTCTGCTCCTGCTCCTTACCATCAACACTGAGCTGTAGGTTTTCTATATTGTCCACTTTCTACTCACCTCAATCTCTCCCCTAACCCCATTTTGTAAAATTATATGCTCTTCCCTTGTTTAGGGTTATTTGACTATCACATACTCTTTAAAATTTCACGCTCACTTGCTGTGTAGTTTCATGAAGCACTATATCTGTGCCTTCCCCCTTGCCCAAATGGAAATGTGCCTTTCATTTACTTTCCTGCCTTTTAAAAAGCAGTATTGAGCACAAAAAGAATATCTTATTGTGACCTGTAGAAGTGCAATTAGTAATAACAGCTGCATTGTCAGTTAAGTCCAGGAGCAGATACTACAGGCCAGTCATTGTTCTAAAGGCATTGCACACGCAAATGTATTTATTCTTAGCAGATTCAATGTGGGAGACAGGGTTATAATCAGCATACCATGTGGATAGCATGCAGTCATCACATGTGCCTTTACTCTTAGTACATAACCAGCTGGAAAACAGCAAATATTATATTGCTTAAGGTCACCATAAGATTTAAAAATAGAAAGGAGCTTCAATTCATCCCTCTAAGGCTCTTGTTGAGTGATATAACAGTAGAGTCAGCCATGTTTAAAATAGAAAGCCATTCCACACCCAGTAAGGACTGAGCCATGATTCAAGGAGGAATGGTGGGACTTCTTAGGAATGCACTGGGGATCACTAGTGGGGGTCATTTAACTAGTCAAGGAAGAAGGTGTGTTTTCACTGTCTAGCAGATGTCTGGGAGAACTCCTTTATGTTGACATCAGGTGGCACACTAAAGTCACACTGTAAAGAGAGGTAGAGGCAGGATCTTTTTCTCTTTAGGAAAAGGCCACAGTTCATTTGTTTGATTTCTTTGGAGCACAGAGCATGCTGGAGGATAGAATGGAGAATGTGAGTTCATGCTTCAAATCAAAGAAGGAAAATGTAAAAAGTATCATTGAGATAGGGAAGCCCTTGTAGAAATTAAGAGAAGGGGACCACCTGTGAACCTGCTTATCCTGGTTCTTGTCTGGCAGTAGTGGGAAAGGGCATCGTTTCCTTAAATCTACTCTTGCTATCTCTGCTTTGTCTTCTTCTTTTTTCCCATTCTCTGTGAGTATCCAGGCAGAATACTCAAAAGTGATATTTGATCAGCTTGGTGGCAGCTGTGAGATAGAGCCAGGAGAAAGCAAAACATGGAGAACCAGGTGGTCTGTAATATGTGCTCAGAGAGAGAAGCTTCAAGAATGAATCTAAAGTCATTAGTTTAGAAAGGTGGCACAGAAATTGAGAAAGTGTGGTTATTGGAGAAAACTACTGGTTTACAGAAAATGTGATATCTCTTAAGTCCCACGGAGTGTGAAAATTACAGTTATTCAACAAATATTTTTAATCTTTTATTTTTACCTATATAGACCCCAAGGGTGAGAGAAAGTCCCTGCTTTTATGTCGCTTTGGGTCTGATGAAGGATGGGGAAGAGTATGAAGCAGAGATGTTGTATGTGTGCTGGAGAGTAAAATAAAAACATTAAAACACCAAAGAACAAAGCAACTAGAACCATAGCAAGTTGGGAGAAACACAGAATAAAGGGATGAAGAGAAGGAAAGAGGTGAGGGATAGCAGGAGGGGGGGCCAGTTCATGTCAGCTGATACTTGAGTAAAGACTTAGCCAGGTGGTAAATTCATGGGATGGAGGAGGAAAGGACATTTCAGTCAAACCAAAGCATAAATGGCCTAAGGAGTAGGAAGCTTGGTTTGACTGAGGAACTAATAAAAGTTACTGTGACTGGAGAAGAGATTTTAAAAGTAGCCCAGACACGTCTATTGCCAATGAGATGCCAAGGAAAAAGAAGCTGGAGTTTGCTGCAAGATCAGAGGTCTAGAAGTAAATTATTAAGTAAAACTAAGAGGAGAGAGATGACCTTGAACAGCAGTAGGCAGGATAGTAAAGAACAAAGTCAGATGTGTCAGTTCAGAAGTGCTCAGCAATCACTTTGGTCATGCTGTGAATTGGGCTATTGAGTCTGAACCTAGAAGTCAGGGCTGCAGAGAAGTGGAGCCATGTGGAGCTGTGGAGAGAGATGTAGAGGTCATAGGACAACACCTCAGAGGTCTCTTGGGATGCTGAGCAAAGGAAATAGACATTTAGGGAAAAAAAATCCTCATAACAAGCCAGCTTTGGTTATTAAGTTTCTACAATTATAAGAGAACACAATTTCTCAGTTGCATAATGGTCTTATGCATACTTTTGGTTTGGACTTCCAAAAACTTAGGAAAGTATCTTTCAGCAACACTATGAGGTATAACTGATCTCATTGTTGCTTTCTGGGGAAATTTTCACTTACTTATAATGAGAAATGGTTTGCTTAATTCCAAATCATTCTTTTGTTATATCAAATTCAATTTGTCATTTCAAGTTCAGTAGAGTTCAAATGGAATGTAACTTAAGGCATGAAAGCATAGTGTTTTCTAGGATAAAATTATTAAATCTTGAACCTTGAAGCCCATCAATAGCTCATGAAATACAGTGTACGGCCAAATTCTGACATTTGTATTGGTATGAATAACTTAATGTTTGAGCAAGCAGCTGCTCTTATTCATGTATTTTTGAAAACATTTTAAAAGCAGTTACTTCTTCTTAGAATGCATTCCAGTGAAGCACATAACTTTTAAACATTTTTTTGAAGCAAGACTTCATGTAGCCCAAGCTAGTCATATACTCCTATATGTAGCCAAGCCTGGTCCTAAATCTCAGTTCCCTCGCTTCCACCTACCAAGCACTAGGATTACAGTTGTGTTCCAACAAACAAATGAACATGATTATAAGATGAATTTATTTGGCTAAAGATAGTTTGGTTGCAGTGATAATAAATATGTCTCTCGCTCATCAACAAAGCACATTCTTGTTCTATATCATCAACACAGGGTATATTATCTTTTTTTAAAAGAACAGAATATGCCAGATTTTCTGATAGTTATATGATCCTTATAACAAATTAGCTCTATATAAGCAACAGGAACAATATCTGGACCTTTGAACTTTGTGAAGTAAAGCCTAGCTTTCTCTATACTTCCCTATATGTAAGGAGGTGATATTATATTTTATATATAAACTGTTCTCACAGTCTCATGTGTGTGAATGCATATTGGAAACTGGGGAGTTGGGTTTATCTGGAAGAAGTAAATGGTTAGGGAAAGACCTTGAGGTCATAGTCTAGCCTTAATTCCTCTTCCCTCTACTTTCTGGCCTATGAAGCTGTGAACATTTGGTCTTGGGTCTTCATTGCCATAGCTTCACCACCATTATGGGCTCTACTGCAAGCATGAACCACAACAGATCCTTTCTTCTTTGTCAGACGGTTGTCCACAGCAATAGAAATATCATAAGTACTGGTGGTGTATGTCCTTGTTAATGATTTTATATTTAGCACTGGCACTAAAAGTTACATTAGACAATTAACCAGGCAACAAGGACACTTTTTAATGCTATTCCAAGAGGGTAGAAAAAATGAGGAGCACTCCATAAAAGGCAGTTGTGTTTTGAATCATGGAGCGAGATACTAATGGAAAAGTACTAGATAACTGCAAGATGGTATTTGGTGAACAAGATTAGTCCCTCTATGCTGCTATGGGCACTTGGGAAAAGTAGAATCCTACCTTCTTACAGAGACTAGGAGATGGGCACATTCTCTTCCTTCATTATCACTTTAATTGGGTCTTCAATCTTTGGGAATTGTTAGAATCTTGAGTTCTAACACTGGCCAGAGGCTAGCAGAAGGGTTATTTCTCAAAGAGATAGGGAAATATTTACATTTGCTAGTTTTGTACCATTTACAAGAAACAGAGAGTAAGGGACATAGAAGTAACAGTCTACAATCAGGCAACCTGAGAGGAATGTGAGGATCATCTTCATTAACACATCTTATATGCTGTATATATGATTTGTAAATTCTTTCAGTGATTTACAAGTATAATAAGAGCAGACCCCATGAAAGATTTGGATAAATGATTAGAGGGGGCTGCCTTTCCTAAAACAGTGTGATTTACCTAAAATGGGTTTATCTTCCTTAGATTGTTCAGTGTAGTACTTTGTGACTGGGCATCTTCTTGCTTATGACTGACACTTTTGGATCTGGGGGATCAAGTAACCTCAAGGGGAAATTTCATTTCACACACACACACGCACACATGTGCTAATTTAATATGCTCTATTTACCAGCTGAAATGTATTATAGTATGTCAAGTTTTATCTGTGTGTTGTTTGACTTTCATTATTTCAGTTTCTGAGTTGTTTGTGATTTTACTTTTTGTAAATTGGTTTGATAATAAAATATGCCCTTCAAAATTATTGTGAGGTTAAATGAGATCATACATATAAAAATTACACTGTTAGTGTATGGTAAGAGCTCTAAATGTCTTTTCCATTTTAATCTATTGACATTGCTCATATGTCTCCACTGAATTTAATTTCTCTTCAAAACAAGAACTGAGTTTCTTCAGCATTGATTCCCAAGTGCTCGGCAGCATGTATCATAAATAGTTTTTGACTGACAAACACTAGTAACGCTACATACCCCAGATCATAAATAATACACAGTGTGTTTGTCAGGATCATATGCAGATTCATAGCTGGCTAGACTCTGAGTGTGCAAAGAAGGAGTGAGTCCTTAAGTGTTAGTGAAACAGCGGTTTAAGGGAGGAAGGCATATGATCTCAGTCTTGGGAATTCTAAAGTGGCCTTGTGTGGTGTGCTATTGGTTTGAGCAAAGTCTAGCACCATACGCAGTTAACTGGTTTCGTGACAGACAAAGAGTAGGTCTTTGGAAGATTGTTTGGACTGAGTATAATAATGTTTAAACCACTGAAAAGAATAAGAAAGAAGATAGAATTCCATGCCAATATGAAATGATGTTCAAGAAGATTCTACAGTGAACCAAAGCACACTGACAATAGATACAATTAGAACCAAAGCACACTGACAATAGATATTGTACATTGCATACGAGAAAAAAGTTCTATAACTATGCATGTGTGCAGGTGCAGGTATGTATGCATACACACACACACACACACACACACACACACATTTAATTAACTAAAGAACTTCTTTTGTCTCTCCCCTCTTTTTTATTATTACTGGAAAAGAACTAAGAGTAATAGTAAAAATGTAGTATTACATTTCTTTTTCTAGTTTCAGAATTCCTGTCTTTTTTTTATTCAAATTTTTAATGTATAAATGGTTTAATTGTGATATTTTTGAACATGTGTTTTATTGTCCTTTGTTCATATCTACTCCCTGGTTACCTTCATTCGCCCCTGCCCCACAGATTCCTTCCTCTCTGCAAACAGTCTTTTTTCTGAGCTCATATATATACACCTGGTTCTTATTGTTGACATTCATGTCATTTCTTATAATCACTGCTTTATTTAAAGTTAACACTTGATACAGCTTCATATGACTTCCTGGATTCCAGTATGAATTTGATTCAGTATAATTCCATTACTGATTAATAAAACTATTTCAAATATTTATACTAATTCTTTTGCATTGTGATGAAACTTTACATTGTTTAAAATTTAAGTGTGATATTAGGCAAATGTTATATGCCAAACTTAGTCTCTGTGTCATTGTTTTGTACTATTAAATAATACCTACTGCTGTTCTTTAAGTATCCTGAATGCTCAGATTATGGCTTCTTTTACAGAGGAGAAAAGTTGGAATGACATCAATAAATAGCTAGGGAAAAAATGAGAGCCTAAGAATCTAAGAATCATTCACTGATCTCCTGCTCTCTGATACTATCTTTTCTACCTACAGGGCACAGCAAAGACAAAGGCCTGGTTTTCCCATAGGGAACTTAGAATCTAGAAAGGAATAAAATGGGAAGAAAGCACAGACCAAGAGGTATTTAACAGAACTATCACTAGGCACAGGGGTTTTAAAAACACACACAATTGAGGAATGGCCACAAAAATGAAGGGGTGTGTACAAACTTAGAGGTAACAAAACCTCAGTCCCAACATGATAGCAGTCCACAAAAAATTGATATTGCTGACTTCCAGTATATGGTTCATTAGGGACACAAAATTTGATAAACCCATTGGTCGATTTTTAAAGGAACATGCATACCATTTTAAGAGTTATCTTTCCCTTGTACGCAATGTAAAACAATTGGAGAATGTTTGTTTGCTCTTACATATGGTACTATCAGATTTTTCTCCATCAATAAGAGACAGATTAAAGTGGGAAAGACTGGAAGGCAGAAAGGGACAAAAAAGATGTCCTGTGTTAATGACAATGAAACAAAAGAAGAGGCAAATCAAGCAGATGCTCAAGAATGTAAATTGTCATCATTTGGTATCTGGTTAAAGGACAGTGAAGGGAGGAGCCATTGCTGACTCAGTTGTGTGGTCCAAGGGCTGGAAGAACTTAAGATTGTCATTCCTGAGCATATTGGTTCGGTTCCAGGAGTGAGTGTGGAAAACAAAAGAGATGAGCAGAGAGGGTACATACAGTCATGAGTAGGGAAAGTAGCCATTAAATCAATTTTAATAACACAAAGAAGGGAGCAATCTGGGGTGTCAGAATTTTTAGCTAATCTTCCTTAGGTTGCCCCCATTAGGTTTCATTTATAAAATATATTCTTTGTTTTATGTACAATTCAGATAGTCTTAGAATCTAGTTGTGTCGTACATGATGGAGTTCATGATTTAGAGTGGACAGGGATGAGTGTGGCTACCGTTATTCACAAATATACAGAGATAATAAACAGTTGGAGTACTTACCGTTCTCATATCTTGAAACTCTGTAAATAAAAGGAAATGTATTCAGTGGAATAAAGAAGGAACAAATACAGAAACCAAGCTGAGCTAGAGTTTTGACTCAGTGGTACATCACTGGCTTCTCTGGGTTCAATTTCCAGTCTCACAGAAAAACAATTTGGAAGTTTTCAATTTGTGAATAAGACATGCATGTAAAGCAGACTTGAGTTAAACTTTCTCATCAGTAAAGTTCTCTATGCTTTTTCCCTTTCTGCTGTTCTTATGCAGTTCTGGTCTGAATATTCTATTATTTCACCAAATACATTTGGAAAATAGAGCCTTTTAAACCGGCAAGCTTTTACCTTCCAGAGTTGTGTGGGTCTGGGTACTACGTGAGAAGGTAGGTGGTAAACTACCCTCTGTTTGTCGTTTTTCTTGATCTTCCTCCTCATGAGTTATACCATTTCTGGCAAATATGGTTTTATTGCCAGCTCCTTTTCAGTGAGCATCCATCCCCTTAGGCATAACTTCTGGGAAGGAATGAACAGTTCTCTCTCATTGTGCTGTGCGATTTTTACCTAAAGTTTACTTTGGGTTCTTTGTAAATGTGTGCCTGTGTTAAATAGATCCCAGTTGGACCCTTCTGAAACACTTAGTTTACTTTTGCCCTAAGATGTGTTTGCCTCAGCAAATTGTAAACGTCTGCCTAGAATTAGTTTTGATAATATTGAAGCCCTACAGACTGTTACCTTCAACTTTATCTAACTGACACAGCTTCCATGATTCTGGAATATCAGCACAATACAGCTGCTAGTCCTTGCCAAGGCCTTGTTAGAAATTAGCAGCAGTGTTAAAATATTGCTTAAACAAGTGTAAAAGGAAATCCAGACTTACTGCTTAAGCCGGGATCTCTACAGTGAATTGTCAGGCTACAGAAAGATCTGCTATTTACACGGGCAGTGATTTAAAACCAGGAATCATCTGAATTCTAAGTGCCATTAAGAGCAGAAATTATGGTCTGTGACCCAAGTGCTGTTTCTTGTTTGTTTGCTCCTGTGCTGCTGACATCCTGGGAGGAGATGTGTATCCTTGAGTCAAGTCCTCCCAGTCCAGTGAGTGAAATCTGAAAACTGGCACCACATTGTTCCAAAATAGAAAAGAAGGAAAGTCATTCCATTTTCTGCCACCCACACTGTCTCTTCTCACCCAGGATTTATGTATCTGCTAATGAATCTCATACAGACTGATTTAGTCTCACTTGGCTTCTTGTTTGGCCTCAGAAATCTCCTATATAACAATCTCTGGGAACACAGAGGGACTCTTGAGAGAAATCAATAGCTCCTCTGTGAAGCACAAGGGCCTTGTCAGAAGATAAGACAGAAGACCTATGAAATATGCTTGAGCTGAGTCAGTAGACAGAAGGGTGAATTATCAGCATCTTACTATCCCTGATCTGTGGAAAAAATAGCTATTTATGAGCCCCTCACTCGCCTGACAATGGGCTTTGACCTTGAGGTCCTTAGATGGGAGTAGACATTGAATTTGCTTGAAGAACCTCAGTACACATTGAGACAAAGCTCTACATATCTAATTTAAGACAGTAAGACTCTTAAACTATCCCTAGTAAAATTAACAAAATGCAAAAAATGGAAACTATATTGTTCTTGTGGTTTTCTATTCCATAAAAGATTAGAAGCAGGCATGTGACTGTCTGAGGAATATATAGACAAGTTCTTTTTAGGGATCTGAGGTGGTTCAAATGAGAATGATCCCTCCAAAGGTTATTCTATGTGAATGCTTAGTCACCAGGGAGTGGCACTGTTTGAGAAGGATTAGGAGGTGTGGTCTTGTTAGAGGAAGCATGTCCCTGGGAGTGGGCTCTGAAGATTCAAAAGCCCCTTCCAGCCCCCTACTCTCTCTTTCTCTTTCTCTGCCTGTGGATCAGTATGTAGCTCTCAGCTAATTCTCCAGGATCATGTCTGCTTGTCACTATGCTCTCTGCAATGATGAAACTGGACTAATCCTCTGAAACTGTAAGCAAGCTCCCAGTTATATGCTTTTTCTAAGAGTTACCTTGGTCACGGTTTGTTTACAGCAATGGAACAGTGACTAAGAAAGTATCTGTGAAATATGATACAGGATTGATCCTGCTTTCTGAACTACATTTGTCACTGTCCATTAAGCCTGCTTTGTTTGTGAGGAATGTGAGCATTATTACAACACATATGTAAGAAGTTGCTATGCCTGGCCCCACATCTGCATGAATTGTTTCTTATTGCAAGTTGCTCTCATTTCCAATCCCATAAGTAGCTCATTTTGCTAATGTATAGAGTATCTAAGGTTACTTTGGTGACTTTGGCCTTGGGTCTTGTCACCTGCTGCCTAATTTAAGACCCGGTAATCCTGAGAATGCCGTCATTCTCTGTGGTCACTGTATTAGTTTATGCTCCTAAGCCTCTGTTCTTCCTCTCTTCCCTTCCCACAGCTACCTTTGCATCTCTTTGCCAACTCTTATCCACACAGCAAGGTTCATATTATTCAATTTTTCTGGACATCATTCTTTGAACTCCCCTGTCAAGGAGGTTTTATGTTGTATAATACATCTAGCAAAACACTTTTTATGGCATTTTTAAGTTGACTGAGTTCACTAATGCACCTCTCTGTGTTATAACTCATAAAAGCATGCCTTTATATGTGAGCTTGTTTACTTGATTGCTTATTGAGAAGAACTGACTCAGGGTAATGGCATATTTGGGTACTGCTAGTAAAGTAATATTGAAGGTCAGAGCAACTCAGAGCTAATGGTTTTGGTAGTAAAGAAAGAAACAAAGGAACTAAAGAAAGGTCAGTGATAAGAGGACTAGGTAAGGCTGTCTACTCTGTATGCCTCAGCCAGCTTATGGCGCATGGCCATAACACCACCAATAAAAAAATAGATGTGAACAATAATGAATCTTGGCCTATTAAAAAAGATTAAATGTAGATGTCATTTAAAAATAAAATGAGTACAACAGCATAAATGCATTTTAATGAAATTAGCTAAGATAGAAGGAATTATGTAATTGTTTATGAGGGAAACATACATCATTTTAGAATGATATAAGGTATATTTTATATTCTATATTATGATATTGCAGTCCATATTTAATTTTTGCATATGTTTGTAGAATTTTTTTTATCATTGCTGTATAATGTGATATTGCCATCAGACTCATTAATTAGTCTCAAACAAAAATCCTAGGTCAAAAACAAAGACCTCCTGAGATTTATTTTAAAGATTATGCCAGTGAGTTTCTCCTCCAAATATATAGGCTTGAAAATAATTAAATTAATTCCTGTTTTAGGATGCACATAAATCTTTACTATGTCACACTGATGTGAGACATCACCACAGTGCATTTGAAGCTCTTTATCTTATATTCGATATTTTCTTTATTTGCATTTCAAATGTTATCCCCTTTCCTAGTTCCTCCCAACCCCTTATCCCATCTCCCCCCCACCCTCTGCTTCTATGAGGGCATTCCCCCATGCTCCTACCCACTCCTGCCTCCCTGCTCTCAAATTCCCCTACACTGGGGCATCAAGCCTTCACAGGACCAAGGGCCTCTCCTTCCATTGATGCCCAATAATGCCATCCTCTGCTACATATGCAGCTGGAGCCATGAGTTCCTCCATGTGCACTCTTTGGTGGTGGATTAGTCCCTGGGAGCTCTGGGAGCTCTGGTTGGTTGATATTGTTGTTCAACCTATGGGGTTGCAATCTCCTTCAGCTTCTTCAGTCCTTTCTGTAACTCCTTCATTGGGAACTCAGTGCTCAGTCCAATGGTGGACTGCGAGCATCAGCCTCTGTATTTGTCAGGCTCTGGCAGACCCTCTCAGGAGACAGCTATATCAGGTTCTTGTCAGCAAGCACTTCTTGGCATCCACAATAGTGTCTGGGTTTGGTGACTGTATATGGGATAGATTCCCAGGTGGGGCAGTTTCTGGATGGCCTTTGTTCAGTCTCTGCTCCACACTTTGTCTCTATATTTCCTCCTATGAGTATTTTGTTCCTCCTTCTAAGAAGGACAAAAGCATCCACACTTTGGTCTTCCTTCTTTTTGAGCTTCATGTGGTCTGTGAATTGTAACTTGGGTATTCTGAGCTTCAAAGCTCTTAGAAAATTGGTAAATCAGGTGTGTGCTTAGCATTGGGCTGCCACACAATCAGTATTATGCAGATGTTGCAAAGAGCTAACTGCTTTTAGATCTAATTCATCATCTGAAAAATGAAGACTTTTTTACTTATTGTCCCACTTGAGGCAATGAGATAAATTTATGTTTTATATCTATATATAATATATTTATATGTTTTAATATATTGTAAGAGATTTGTTTATACCTTGTTAATGAATGAGTACAGAATTCATGTCCTTGTCAAGAATATTTATGACTTAGCATCCAGCCAGGGTGACTTGTGTAATACTATCACTTTGGAAGCAGAAGCAGGAGAATTTCCAAGCATTTGAGGTCATCTGAGTATAAACCATAGGTTCCAGGCTAATCTGGGCTATCAAATAAAACCCAGTTTCAAATAGCAGCCACCCTGGAAAGACTATTTGGGTTTTGAAAAGTATCATAAGCTGAGTAGATTGATGCAAATTTAAGTTAATTCTGTTTAACAAATATTATTGAAGCTTTTTATATAAAAGGCAATATTCTTATTGCTGGAGTTGGAAGATAAAACAATGTGGATTATAATCTCATTTAGGAATAAATATACAAACAATGACTAATAATGAAAGATGGAATGCTAAGAGCTGCAATTGTGATACGAATGTGTGCTGTGGTCATTGTGATTTGGAGGATCAGGGGAAGTCTCAAGAAAAAAACAGGTGTTGTAAGTAGATATGACATTAAAGAACATCTCAGGGGTAGGGAATAGCGGGGTGGGCAGCACATCAGGGAACACACATCAGCCCTTGAACGACTCAAGGAGAGAGGGGGAGAATTCAAATCAATGACCGATCCTAGAGGCTCTAAAATGTCCCCATGAAGAGTTTGAATATGTTGTCCTCAAGTTTGAGCTCTCAAGGATTTTGAGCAGAGTACAATGGGATTAGAAATCTGTTCACACAGTTTTCTTGTATTTCTATTAACATGTTCCCAGAGTGCATGCATGTATGTGTGTGTTGTGTTTGTCTTGAATGTCTGTGTGTGTGTATGTGTGTGTGTTTGTGGGCTTGAAACACAGACAGACAGATGGATAGTGAGGGAGAGAGAGGGGAACAGAGGGAGAGAGAGAGAAAAAAAGAAATGGAGAGATATAGAGACAGAGACAGCGAGTTTTAGGCTATGAAGATTTGTTTTCGATAAATTCAGTAAGAATCTAACTGTAAACATCGATTTCTAAAGCAAGAATAGATTCAAATTCAGTCTGTCTATATGTTCCATGATCTTGGGAAATTATTTAAACCATGTAAGATTCTCTTTTGTTCTACAAGAAATGAATATTTAAACTCAGAGTGTCATTTTCCTGATGGAGATATCTTTGACACATTGTCCAGTATGTGGTAAATACTACATTAATAATAGCTACTGTCTTTCATGATGTGAGTTGCCATTGGAGCATACAGTGAATTTTTACTGACATTATGTTTAGTTATATTGTGTTCATGAGAATTAGGGACATATCAGTTTCTTTAAAAAAATAAATCCACTTTTTCCCCTTTTCCTAGAAATAGGAATATAAACCCACAGGAATGTAAATACCACTTCAATGCCCATAAGTTATCCTCCAGGGATTCCATAATAACCAAATTATGAAAATAAGCGCTTGCAGTGATGGATGAAGAGTGATGATAAATGACAAAGATCCTGTCTTTTCTGTGTAGCCATGGACATATTCAGAGACACCAAGACATAGCCTGAGGGTGCAAGAGGTTGAAAAAGAGCCAGAATAGAAGGCTGGTCCTCATCCGTAAGGATATTTGCCAAGGTAGCTTTGCCTTGTTGAATTTTAACATACTTAGTGTGTTAAACTTAGTGTGTTAAGCTTTAACTTGGTAGGAGAAGAAGCAGTTTTAAATGTATGCCCAGCATATGTTCAATCATTCAACCTTTAGTGTGATAGATATATTAGTTTCCTTGAGACTAATTCATGAGCTGAAATGTCAGCCTGTTGTCTGTTCTGTGTTGGTCCCATCAGGCCATGTAACTATTGCAAGCATATAAGAGGAAAGGGTGGCAAAAGAGCATGCCTCCGATGGTGTGCACAGTTATTAACATAATGGAATATTTCTATTCCAACTAAAGAATCATCTTCTAAGAAACCTGACCACTATGTAAGCTCATTCCTGAACTATTAACCATCCTGTGAATCTCAGAGAGTATTCTCCAGAACCCTGTGTCAGCCTGTGCCCTTCCTGATTAACAAGTGTCCTAAAAGTGATAGAAGCTCAATATGACATATTGGCCCTGGTTCCTGTAAATGCAGTAATTTCATATCCTGGAGAAATCCTTTGTTTTTTTTGTTTTGTTTTAGACTAAGCCTTTCTGTGTGGCACTGGTTGCCCTGGATCTCAATGTAGCCCAGAGTATCCTCAAACTTGTTCTCTTCCTGCCTCAGCTTCCAGAGTGCTGGGTTTACAGGTTCTATACCTTATTTCTAATTTTATATTTTCTTTTCTTGAGATAAAGACTCAGTATGGCCCCCAGATCCACCATGTAATTAAGGCTGGCCTAGAAGTGGTAATACACTTGCCTTGACCTCCTGAATTATGGGGTTAATGGTGTGCACCTCAAGTATTAACTCATGACATTAAATTCTCCAGAGAATCCAGTGGTTCTGTGCCATATTGTGAATCAAAACAGGCAGCAGGATTACACCTGATTCTGTAACATCAACTCTGAGAAGTACTTGTCTCAATCCATTCTAAAGAGAATCAAACCACCTGTACCGTAGGAACTATATTCTCAAAGTGTCTAAAGGCTCCCTCCCCTCTGGGATTTAAGTTCTCTCTGCTTTTCTGACTTTATTCTTCTTGGTGGCTCAAGACACCCTTTAAGCTAAGTGGTGCTTTATCAAATAAAGATGTAAATGTTTATTTTCCAAATAAGTAAAATATTGAGTAAATTATACCCAGTTTGATGGGGATAGAGTTCCTGAGAAGATGATTAATCTTTTCTTCCTCTTCACATTTATTTTGGTAGAAAATTCAAACAGTGTTTATTTTTCAGATGGCGAGCCTCAGAAAATACTTTGTTTGCTTCCCCAAGACACATTTCACATGCTGTCAAGACAGACTCTTTCTGAGTCCTGCCGGTGCTAATTGCCTTTATAGATCAAGTTGTTAAAGTTGAGTTATAGTTTAATTATGCAGAAGGAGAAAGCATGCTTGTCTACTCGATAAATGATTTCATTCTGTTGTGGAATGAATGGGCTGTAAGGACCTGATCCTCTTAGAGATGTCCAGCATCTTGTGGGTCTTCCTTGATGTCTTTCTGAATCATTATGCTACCCGAAAATGTTCACATCAAAAATATGTGAAATGAAAAACAAGAAATTGAAAATCCATTGGGAGGATGGAGTCACCAAAGTAGAGCTCAGTTAAACATCAAAGCAAATCCAAGCATCTGTGGGAGTTTAGCTCAGACTTTCTCCTCCTCTGTCTGGTATCTGTGGTAAGGATTCAGTCAGCCCAAGAGGTTAGTGTTTGGGCCAACTGTGGTCTTTGAATCATAAATTCTGAATGTGTTAGAAAGACTTAGTGGAAAACAGTGTGACATGCACTCTGAGGAACTCAAAAATGCTTGATGTTGGGAAACAGACAAGCTTGTAGACACTTTATTTCTATGTGAGAAATATGAAGTATAAGTACATATGATTGCATTATTTCAAAATTCAGAAAGATATGGTAGAGGCTAGAAGAGAATAAACAAGAGAGCAGGAGCAGGGGGAAGTAAGTCCAGGCAGTGTTGTTTACATAAATGCTGATTATATTTCCTTCTAAAGAGCATTGATTCTTCAATCCCTCACATCCACCCTTTCAAAGTGAAATCTTTAAAGAAAAAGCAAGGAAACACACTGTCATCATTTTTACTACCACTAAAATTTTCTTAAGACGATATGGCATAAAAGTCAAGCTACCTCATTTTTTTTTATTTCCTTTGTAAAGAAAGAAAAATACTTTTTGAAAAATCAAATAGCACTTGCTGTTCAGATCAGGGTTTTGCATCTATGTTAATATTCACACACATAAAACTTTTATAGTTTATACGTATCCTTACTATGTGGGCTTTACTCAGTGTTTTCTATTCCATTAATAGAAAATGCTTTTTCCAGCCCCTGAACAGATTTCACAACTACTTTAGAGAGCTGAATTGAGTAAGGAAGGCGATACCTATTCCCAGATGGAGTTATAGATTTTGTGGGTCCATTAGATTCTTCAAGAATGCAGAGCTGCAAGGAATCACTTTTGGTTATGGTAACAATTCCACTAATTCCTTTAATAAGATACATCTGTGCCCATTTTTTAAGACCTCCTCCCCCAATTCCTTTGTGTCAACCTCAAGCCTGAGAGGCACCATCTGGTGTCTCCACCTCTTCTCCAGCACATTAATCCAGTAGTTAGGGTGCTAGCCATAAGTTGGCTTCAAGGTTGAATCTCTATACTCCCAACAGTTCTGATCATGTGATCATGGACACATTTAAGCTCAAAATGGTGATGAATTATGAAGTACTATAAGAGCCTA
>JADRCH010000254.1:2499448-2549610 GCA_019843965.1 Rhynchomys soricoides
GAAGAAGAAAAGGAAGAAGAGGAGGAGTATAAGATCACATGAGAGGTCAGGGAGGAACATCAGAATGGAAGACACACTGAGAGTTAGAAAATCTGGTGATGGAACATTTGAGGAGCTGACATATGGAACCAGCAGGTTGGGGGCCAAAGTAGGTAAAGAAAGGGGTTGTAACCTGCAGCATTGAGCAGACCATTGACAACACTACAGGCTATGATAAGGAAGTTAGTTTTTATTCTATTAAATATGGAAATGCATTGAAAGGAAACTGTATGATAGCTGTTTTTCTGCCTTTAGTTCTGTATATTTCTGAGATTCAATTTGAAATTTGCAAAAAGAAGAACTACAAAATGTTTTTTATAACACACTGAATTTTCTGGCATCTGATTCACACAGAGAGAGTCTCAAATTGTTAGGATGTCTACTCATTTCCCTTCGAGTGCAATTGAGCATCTTGTAATAACACAATTATTAGGGTCCTCATGCTGTGACACCACAGTTATCTTTCTAAACCTAGCATACCTTTGGTTTCTACCCTGTAGGTTCCTCTGGATGCCTATGTTTTTTGAGCTTGTGTTCAGTACAAGTCTGTATAGGTGAACTCAGATATCAGATGCGGCAATTGTGGGAGCCACTTTAACAGAAATCCAGATGGAATACCAAGATACTTGGATGATTCATACAACTTAAAAACCTGAAGATGTCTGGACACTCCTGCCAAACTCACTCAAATAAAGAAATTCTAAACAAAAAATATTTATAGTGGCTATTTTCAACAGAGGACAAATGTTCCTCCAGTTTATCATTGTTGTGCCTAGAGGTTTGCCTGGGACTAAGGTGCTGCTTGTGTCCAGCTAATAGATTCCAGAGATGCAGTCAAATGCTCCATGTTAGCACAGGGTATTCAAGATGGGACTCATAGCAAAGAATCTTCTGTCTGGAAATTTCAGTAGTTCTGGGTTAGTTTGGTTTATTTTTTTGATATGTTATGAGTAATAATTACTTGCTGAGAAGAAACAATTGTCCTATGAATAGAGATATGTTTTGCTTAATTGAGAGAAGAATCCATTAAAAGTAATGTGAGAAACAAATTACTTAAATATGAAAAATATCCACCCCATTGGCAACTATGTGTCTTGAAAGGAGAGACGTGAAGAATATTTTAGGTAGGTGAAGAATGCTTCAGAGTCTGTACTTGCCATTTGCATTTCTCCCTAGATAAACGTTGACTAGTCTTACTATTATAAGCTGTGGACTCTCACATTCCTGAGTGGCTTTTTCCTGCCTAAACATCCAGAGGTCTTGTTCTAATCCTTCACTTGGAGCTGAAGCTTCCTTCTTCGAGAAGCCTTCTGAGAACAAAGCTGGTTTTGTAGGAACATAGGTTTTGTACGAACCTTGTGCTTATTTCTGATATAACATTATATACACTTTGTTATTTGGTTGGGTTTGAGCCATCTTTGGCTGGAAACTATGAGAGAAATAAGATGAACTTTGCAATAAATGGTGCTGAGCTGTTTTAGCCATTATTACTAATAATGTTTGATTAAAAGGCTATTGCTTAGATGTGAGAGCTGAACAGACTTCCCAAACTAAGCCATTGAATAGGTCAAATTTTCCTATCATATCACCACAGTAGAGGTAGGACCATGCTTTACCTGGCTAGAGAAGCGACAGAGAACACTAGGAGATGAGAATTGAAAAGGTGATCTTATTAAATGGAGAAAATCAATTCACACACATTCATCCTTAACTGTGTGTCTGTGTGTGAGTGTGTACATGATTGTGGATGTCTTCAGAGATCAGAGGTGTACATGACGTGGAAGCTAGTTATAAGGTTGGTTGTAAACTGCCTGATCTGACTGCTGGATTTCAAATCTGAAAGAACAATATCCACTTTTAACCACTAAGCCATCTCCCCCCCACTGCAGAAACAATTATTTGTATTGGATATACACATGCATGCATATATTTATGTGTGTGAACACAGGAAAGTAATCTTAAAGGCACACACCAGATAGTTTGTGGCATCTATTAGTAGAGATAGGGAGAAAGAATAAGGAAGGACTTTGTTACTTTAAAAACTTGTTACTAGAGAAAGAATTATGTGTGATTAAAAATTAGTGCTACAAGCTTAGGTACTATGTTAATGTTCTAGGTGCTTAGAAATAAGAAGTTATCTTTTAGTGGTAGATATTAACAGAAGGCAACGTTAGGAGAGAATAAAATAAGTTTTAAGACAAATAACATTGATGTGTAAGGAGAAATTATAGCCAGCAGCTTAATGGATATTAAGTGTATACCATGAAGCACTGTGTAAGGTAATATCTTCCTTCTCAAGGTATGGCTCCCTTGTTAAGCTGCAGAGGAACATAAGGCCAGATGGCATGGACTCATTTTGCCTTCTGACCAAACAATAAATTTTCTCCCACCTGTCCTTACAGAATTGGTTTTGTTCATTACAGGATTGTAATCTTCACTCTGAGAACAGACCTAGTGCTCAGGTCCTCCCCAGGATGCTGACCCACTGATTATAATAATTCTCTTCCAGCTTTACTTCCTTCCCTTTCTGGTAGTTTATGCTAGACATATCCTGGACCAAAATTCCAACCATGGAATTCCAACATTCTGCTTAACGAGGCCAAATGCAAATTGCTCAAGTAAGAATATTAGGGGATGAATTAATACCTTAAAAAGTATTTAGAGCTGTCTAAGCCCCATTCAAGGCTACTTCGGATGTAAGTAAAGATCTTTATATGTCACAGTAATTTCTATTTTTAAAAAAGTATGTTATTATGAAACTACTATAGCAAACGAAAATGACAAAATAATATCTGAATATGAACTTAATTAGCAGTGCTGTTTTGCTTCATGCTAAGTTGACAGGAGAAATAATTTTTGTCAAACACTTGAAATAATGAACTTAAAGATATAAATATAATCACTGAGGAAAATGAAACTCACCACAGGTTTTTAAATGAATGTTATAGATGCAATAACTTTGTCATTATTGTGTTAATAGACTGTTATTCATTCTTAAACCATGATATATTCTGAACATGGGTCAAAGTCTGTCAGCATGATTGTATCCCTAGGGCCTAGTGTTTGAAAACAGTTCTGGTTGGCACATGATTCCTTTATCAATGTCGTTGTCTTATGTTCTTGTTCCTATTTTTCAGACCCACTATGAAAATGGAGAATATATCATCAGGCAGGGTGCAAGAGGAGACACCTTCTTCATCATCAGCAAAGGGAAGGTAAGCTTGAGCAATGCATTGCAGGAATGTATGCACTGAGTCTTCTGCTGTGCGAGTTGCCCCTTCTTCATCTGCAAATGGATCTCCCAAAGTAGGATGTAAGAAAAGAAGGCGACTAACCTGCATTCTAGATATTAATAACCATGACACTAGATGCTACTGAGAAGTCTGCATAAACAGAAAGACATCCATCATCAAAATGCAATGCAATGCAATACAACACAACACAATACAACACAACACAACAGAATACAATACAATCTATCTGGTCTTTAAGAACAGTAACCTTCCTAAAATGAAACATATGGGCCTTAGAATTTATGGTCTCAATTTGAATTTTTAGTAAAATTAACTTGCTTTGCTTTTCTTAGGCCAGTGAGTGAAGGCTCTAAGGGCAATGCTGTTCTAAATATATGTATGTTGTATTGTAGCTTCATGGAGAGTGTTCATTGAATTCTAAGAAACTATTAAAAGTGGTAAAGTATAGAAGGAGGGGTTAAAAACTGTTATGAGCATGGTTATGAATGATTATGTGTTCTTAATATTATTTTAGGTATTAATCTATGTGAATCTATTATAAGACTTACTTTTGAACGACGAAATTAAATAAATTTAGTTAGACCAATCCTTTAACCTCATTAGCCAACTACTTGAACTTAACATTCCTTTATAGGTTATCCTTAAAGAGCATCTCTGTGTATCAGGTTTGATGAGAGATAGGGAGGGGGAGGCAAATAGAGAAGACTTGCACGCCTGTTTCATTACTGTAAGTGAGCTCATTTCTTAATACTGCACAAAATGCCCAACTCTGGGACTGTAGAACTCACACCAGAAGGCTTACAAAGATGGTGTAAACAGGAAGTGTGGACAACTCTAAATCTCAGTGACTTAGATTTTACGTGATTCTTGTGTGCTAAATTTGAATTAAGATTACACATATGCCAGTGTTTATAGCAATGGTGTGCCATCTTAAAATATACACATTTTTAAAATCATACCTATTTATTAGGTTAACATTGGAAAGCCTGATATAGAAATATATATCATGGATTGGTTTCATAAAGGGTGTCATAAGGAGCCAGTGATGAAAGCTGAATAGAAAAGGTGCTTATAACCAGGCCAAAGACCTGAGTTCAATACCTAGGACCCACATGGTAAAAAGAGAGAATCAACTTCTGCAAATTGTCCTCAGACCTCCACTTGGACACATTGGAGCTAGGGCATATGCATACCTACCTACACGTGTGTGTGTGCGCGCACATGTACGTGCATGCACATGTGTATGAGCGCACGCACACACACACAAAAAATTAAACATTTAATATTTTTAATGTCTAAACACAATTATGGTTAAAATCATTTTTTGCATTTTCCAGTGTTAGGGGATAAGAAAATGCTAACATGCTGTGGTTTACATAACAAGCAGGCAAACTTTGTTATTTGCTGTCTTCTTTGTTAACTAACACCAATTAAAGAATCAGGGAGATGAAATCTTCATGGTTATAAGCCATTTGAGGATCACAGGAGGATGTTCTATCCTGGAGTCTAACTTTGCTTTATCTTTCCAAATTGCTAATTCTTTGCTGCCAAAATGTGGATATGCTTAGTCAATAGGAAGGGACACCCCGCAGTCATTTATGACTGTCCCATTTACTGCAAATTATCAGTATTGCCTGAAAGAAGTAGAAATTTGTAACCCATTTTAGTGGAAAACAGGTGTGCTTGTGGCACTGTTTTGTGAGCTTTGTACTATGTATAAATAGAAGCACTTGGAGATGTGCCCCAGGAGGCAATTTCTCTGGCAGCATTTCGGTGCAATCCTACAAGTTGAGAAATTGTCATACTATATTAGATTTCTTAGACCCAGTCAAGTTTCTCTCTAAACCACCTATAGAATTTTTCTTAGTTGCTCAGCTCATATGTGTTATTTGTTATGATGCACAACTCTGACAATTGTTACATTCGTTATACTAATTCTGAGAATGATACAATAAAAGTACACTGGCCTCCACTGTGTGGAACAGGAAAGCAAATAGTAAGCTGTGGTTGTAATGTAAATACACTATGAAATTAGAATTTTATAGCACTTATTTATTACAGGTAAGCCAACATAAACTTTTGCTCCCACGAATTTATAAAATTTATAAAGAGTAACTCTGGTAAATACGCTCTTCCAAAAAAAATACATTTTTATTTATTTTGTGTGAATGTGTGTGTGGCGAGGGAGATGCATGATGCATGTGTCACTCTGTGTGTGTGTGTGTGTGTGTGTGTGTGTGTGTGTGTGTAAGGTGTAGGTTAGAGGGCAGCTTTCAGGGGTTGGGGGTTAGTTCTCTTCCATGATGTGGGTCCCAGGGATTAACCTCAAGTAATCAAGTTCCTCTGTTCACTGAGCTCACACCTGCCCTGGCAAAGATACTTTATTTGTTTCCACTTGACTCAGTTACTTGTATAAGCTATGGTACACTGTTACCAAGTCAACCAATAAAAGAAGACATTTTAATTTGAAGTTTCAGAGGGTTGAAGTCCATGATCACAGAGCAAAAACATGGCTGTAGGAACATCTGGGAGTTCAGATTCATCTGTTAGTTTAGCAGCAGAGAAACCAAAGACATTGGGAATGGCCCAAGTCTTTTGAAATCCCTAGGCTAGACCCCAGTGACGTATCTCCTTCAACAACGGTGCACTTCCTAATCTTTCCCAAACAGTTCCACCAGTTAGGGACCAGGTATGCAAACATCTGAGCCTATTGGGGCCATTCACACTTAAACTACCACAGTGCTGAAGAGAAATTGTCTTTGTAAGAAAATGATATCTGGTAGGAGACACACTACAGTAACTGTAGAGCAAGAAATTGATTTCCCCTTGTTCAGTTTTATTTATCTAAATGTAAACTATATTTTATTCTTCCACTAAATGCATGCATACAAAAGAGAAACATAATATACATTTTTAAAACCTTGTTTTTCTCTTAATGGAAATCTACAGTTCTATTTTCTAAAAATTGGGACTCAATGATTGCAGCAGCAATGTCTAACTCAGTAAGTAAATTTATTCTGTTTTTTAGTTGGTATGCTCCTGTTCTCTGGGAATGTAGCATTTTTAACAGAGAGAGAAAGTATCAAAGGATTCTGAAAACATCCCCAACAGTGTAGCATCAACACTTTACCTCTATGTAATGAAATGTTATGAAATGGAACAGGATTATTAAATTTCAAAATAAAGCCCTGAGATATGGGGCTAGGGAGATAGCAACATTGTCAAGACAGCATATTGCTCCTGGAGATGACTTGAGTTTGGTTCCCAGTACCCACATCAAGTGGCTCTCTGTAATTTCAGCTTTAGGGGATCCTATGACTCTATCTTGAACAGTCACCTACTCTCACAGGTAGATAACTGCCTCCCCCAACTCCTCCCACATACATACCTGATTCTCTGACACACATCATTACAAGTGAATAAAAGTACAAATCTTAGCAATGAGCCCAAGACAGAGCTACATGCTTAATAGAGTTTCTAAGTGGAAAGGAAATGTTGATTTATCAAGTTCTAGTGAAGCAAGAACAAGTAGAATTCTAAGACATTATTGGCTGAGATTGCAATATTAAAATATTCTGAAAAACAATTTGACTACTTCTTTAAAAGTTAATAAAATTACCATATGGCTCATCAGCTTCATATTTTATTTATTATAGAGAAACAAAAATAAGGTTCTCTCAAAAACATTTCCACCAATGTTTGCAGCAGGGCAATTCAATAGAAATATTGTCAAAAAGGATATCTGGATGTTATCTTAATCAAATATGTGAAAATATTGTTCTTCCTCCATTAGCATAAGGAAAATGCTCTCCAATCTCCGCTCTCCAAGAAAACAATCAACCTTAAAATGCTAAGCACTAATGGCAGAGCTATCTATACGAACTTTCATTCACACAGAGTGAACGGTAGACTCAATGTCAACACCTAAAGAATTGCTAAACATGTACTTCTTGGCCATTTGAGTTTCCTCAGTTGAGAATTCTTTGTTTAGCTCTGTATCCCATTTGTAATAGGGTTATTTGATTCTCTGGGTCTAACTTCTTGAGTTCTTTGTATATATTGGATATTAGAATTCTATCAGGTATAGGATTGGTAAAGATCTTTTCCCAATCTGTTGATTGCTGTTTTGTCCTATTGACAGTGTCCTTTGCCTTACAGAAGCTTTGTAATTTTATGAGGTCCCATTTGTCAATTCTTGATCTTAGAGCATAAGCCATTGATGTTCTGTTCAGGAACTTTTTCCCTGTGCCCATGTGTTTGAGGCTCTTCCCCACTTTCCCTTCTTTTAGATTCAGTGTATCTGGTTTTATGTGGAGGTCCTTGATCCACTTGGACTTGAGCTTTGTACAAGGAGATAAGAATGGGTCGATTTACATTCTTTTACATGCTGACCTCCAGTTGAACCAGCACCATTTGTTAAAAATGCTGTCCTTTTTCCATTGGATAGTTTTAGCTCCTTTGTCAAATATCAAGTGACTAAGAAGCACCTAAAGAAATGTTCAACATCCTTAGTCATCAAGGAAATGCAAATCAAAATGACCCTGAGATTCCACCTCATACCAGTTAGAATGGTAAGATAAAAAACTCAGGTGACAGCAGATGACAGGAGAAAGAGGAACACTCCTCCATTGCTGGTGGGATTGCAAGCTGGTACAACCACTATGGAAATCAGTCTGGCAGTTCCTCAGAAAGTTGGACATAATACTACCTGAGGACCCAGCTATAATACTCCTGGGCATATACCCAAAAGATTATCCAATATATAACATGCTCCACTATGTTCATAGCAGCCTTATTTATAATAGCCAGAAGCTGGAAAGAACCCGAATGTCCTTCAACAGAGGAATGGATATAGAAAATGTGGTACATTTACGCAATGGAATACTACTCAGCTATTACATACAATGAATTCATGAAATTCTTGCCAAATGGATGGAACTAGAAAATATCATCCTGAGTGAGGTAATTCAGTCACAAAAGAACATACATGGTATGCATCCACTTATAAGCAGATATTAGCCGGAAACCTCGGAATACCCAAGATACAATTCACAGACCACATGAAGCTCAAGAAGAAGGAACACCAAGTGTGGGTAACTTCAGTCCTTCTTAGAAAGGGGAACAAAATACTCACGGGAGGAAATATGGAGACAAAGTGTGGAGTAGAGACTGAAGGAAAGGCCATCCAGAGACTGCCCCACCCGGTGATCTACCCTGTCTACAGTCATCAAACCCAGACACTATTGTGGATGACAAGAAGTGCTTGCTGAAAGGAACCTGATATAGTTGTTGTCTCCTAAGAGGCTCTGCCAGAGCCTGACAAATACAGAGGCTGATGCTCACAGCCAATCATTGGACTAAGCACAGGGTCCCCAATGGGGGAGTTAGAGAAAGGACTGAAAGATCTGAAGGGGTTTGTAACCCCATAGGAAGAACAACAATATCAACCAACCAGACACCCCAGAGCTCCCAGGGACTAAACCACCAACCAAAGAGTACACATGGAGGGACTCATGGCTCCAGCTCCATATGTAGCAGAGGATGGCCTTGTTGGGCATCAGTGAGTGGTAGGAAAGGTCCTTGGTCCTGTGAAGGCTTGATGCCCCAGTGTAGGGGAATTTGAGGGTGGGGAGGCAGGAGTGGGTGGGTGGGTAAACACCCTCATAGAAGCAGGGGGAGGTTGGATGGGGGATGGGGTTTAGGGATCAGGGAAAGGGGATAACATTTGGAATGTAAATAAAGAAAATATCCAATAAAAAAGAAAAAGAAAAAATACTCCCATCTAAAACAAACAAAAACTAAACATGTTTAGTTTATAAGCATTTTCTTTACTTGTGTAAGCATTGACCCTTCTGAAAACCTTACTCTTGGGTGCCTGAAAATAAGTATAGAATTATTTGTAGAAACTTTGTTAATAATATAGTGAAACATATAAGTATAAAACTATGAGTTACAACTTCCTGTAGAGAATTGCTAAGCTGTATACAATTTATATAATAGGATACTATGCAAATAGAGGAAATGAAGTTGAGCTGCTTATATTAATGTGAATGAATCAGAAATCTTTGAGAGTATGGGACCAGTAACTTCTACCCTAAATAAGACTCCCTACTGAAGATTCTTCGTCTATAAAAGATTCATCAACATGCAAGTCATTATTTCTATGATAGCTAAGAGGTAACTGCCAGAGTTAAAACCGAATTTTCATGGTTTGAAACACTGTGCAGAGGTGTAATCAAATGGATCAGCGGAGATGGAGAATAATAATTGAATTCCCTCTCCATTGCACAAACCTTCTTACTAGCAATAAGAGTTCTGGTCATTGACATCCTGTGTCTAGGTCAAGAAGCCTAAGCATGTTGTTTCTAATGTATTTAAGTGCTTGGCTTGTCTCAGTAAATTAGTTTTCTACTTCATTGTATTTTACAGGTAGGTGAATTTTAACTACTTAAAGTTTATGGATAACAGGTGGTATTATTATCATTACTATATTTTAAAGAAGAAGTAGATGTATGAAAAGGTACTACTTAGTGTAATTATATTTCTTCTAACAACAAGAAAACACCCTCGAAGACCAAAAGAAAACCATTGACAAGATACATCATTAAATTCATCAAAATGGTTGCTTCAATGTAGGTAATAAAATCAGGAGTAACAATGAAGATTTACTGAAATAAAATATTTAGGATAAATTTTTAGGAAAGCATAGGATTTGCAAGCATACAGTCGATTTAGATCAGTGGTTCTCAACTGTTTAATGCTGCAACTCTTTAATACAGTTCCTCATGTTGTGATGACGCCCCAGCCATAAAATTACTTCATTGTATAGCAGTAATTTTGCTCCTGTTATGAAATTCTAACATGTTTTCTAATATGCGATTCCTCCAATGTGACCTATAGGTTGAGAATCACTGATTTAGGTGCTCATCTCTCTTTGTAGGTGAATGTTACTCGTGAAGACTCACCAAGTGAAGACCCAGTCTTTCTTAGAACTTTAGGGAAGGGAGATTGGTTTGGAGAGAAAGCCTTGCAGGGGTAAGTAGATCAAATGTGCACACCTTTCGTTTAAGTGCTGTCTTAGGATTTTATTGCTGGGAAGAGACACCAGGCCCAAGGCAACTCTTATAAAGGAAAACATTAAATTGGAGCTGGCTTACAATCTCAGAGATTTAGTCTATTATCATCATGGTGAGAAGCATGGTAGCATGCAAACAGAAATGATGCTGGAGGACCTGAGAGTTCTGTATCTTAATCTGAAGGCAAACAGGAAGAGACTGTCTTCCATAGGCAGCCAGGAGAAGGCTCTATGTCACACTGGCCAGAATTAAGCATATGTATCAAAGTCCTGCTTCCACAGTGACACACTTCCTCTCACAAGACTACACCTCCTCCAGTAAGGCCACACCTCCTAACAGTGCCACTTCTCATGGGCCAAGCATATTCAAACCACCACAGGTACTATATACAATGTAATTAAAGTTGAGCTTCTAGTGAAATGTACCCTTCTTTTAGGGACCACACTACTACCAGACCCAGACCTTTGGTAGTCATGTTTACTAAATTCCAGATGGATTTGTAATCTGTTTATTTAAGCTGTGAGATTGAGTAAACATATAATTTATAGTTGTGGTCTTAATCAGAACTTTTCCAGCTTTGTGCTCCTTAAGTTTACCAGGCTAATTTGCTCCTTATCTGGGGATCATGAATTTGCCTTTATATTTTTCCCAATATCAAAACTGAAAGAAAGCATGTTCAAGCGTTCAATGGATTACTAGTAGGATGCAGTGAGCATTGCCCTTCCTAAAATGAAGCCAACAAAACTCCTGGCTCGATTTATCTTTTCTTTGTTTGCTTGATGCTCTATATAGGGCTCTATAGAATGATGCTGCTTAATTTCTGTGGTCCAGAGCTCATCTGCTTCTATGTAAAACAGTGTTGTTTCTTATAGAGAAAACCAAAGTAAATAAAGGAGACAAGCAAACCCTAGAAACTTTTCTAATCATTTTCAACTGAAATCATGAGTATGGTGCTGGAAAATTAGTCATGACTGGGAATCAAAAGATTCTTTTTTGGAGTTTTCATGTCACTGGATTCGGGTGTCAAATAAAGATGACTTTCATAGTTGAGAGCAAAATCCTAAAAGGTACAACATTATGAAAATTTCACCACATTTTGTTCTTTTCAGTATCTTCTTTGAAGAAAAATACTTATTTCTGACAGTTTCATATATGTATATGTATATATATGATATATTGAGATAATATTCAATTGCTCATTGCCCTCTTTTATGTACCTTCATTTCTTCTAAACCCCTTCTTCCTAATTAGTCTCTCCCAATAGCTACCCCATAGATTAAAATGTAGCAATAGTTAACAGTCAATAGCTTCTTAGGAAGGGTGGGACCTCATGGAATCCCTCACTCTCCATGATGGAATGTTATAGGCACTGTCTTGTATAGTTATCTGTTGTTGTTTGTGTATTCTTGAATTCAATTGCGGAGTAGTCTCTGGATGGCAGCGATTCATGGCAAGGTTTCCCCATTCTCTAGATCTTTCTTTCCACTTTCTCTTCTACCATATTCCCAGGGCCTTGGATGGGGTGATGGACAATGTTGATGTCTCATTTAGGGCTGGGTACTCAATGGTTTCATTCTCAGCACCTTTGCCAACTATAAGTCCAGACGTTGCTATTCTATGCAGAAAGGAACTTCATTGCTCCAGGCTGATAGTAGCACTAGTCTGTGTATATAAATAAAAAAACTTAGAAGGAAATTTAACATGTTTAAAGTAGTGTATTTGCTTCTTGGGCTCATGACCTTCCCAGCATGAGGCTCTGACTAGGTTTACAGTATCAGAGGTGTACTAAAGAGTGGGCCTCCAATCCAACCCTAAGGCAGTTGGTTACTCCAATACAGTCATGCAATTATTACACTAGTGAAATATCTTACCTGGCAGGTTGATATTGCTGCAAGCATAGCTGTATCTGCGTGAAACTACTGATAGGTTTTTATCCACTTAGCAGCTTTTGTAGTGCCCGGCAGTACTATGTATGCTAGCCAGCAGGAAAGAAAATTCCTGTTCAGTTCCAATTTGATTTCTCTGTCTTCTTTAGCCAATGTGTGATCTCTTTGGCCATATCTCCTTACGAAGGGTGGGGCCCCATGGAGTCCCCTGTAACTCTGGGCTTTTATAACTTGTGTTTCAGTTCCTGAATAATGACTCAGAGGCTAATTGTTTAATTTTAAATGCCTGTGCCATAAGCTAGCCTTGTTCACACTAGCTCATAACTTACACTAACCCATTTATACTATTCTATGCCTGCCCATGGCTAGTTACCTCTCCTCGGTTTTATATGTCCGACTTGTTACAATGCTGAATGGGTAATATCTCCCCGTCCACCTGAGTGCTTGACTCTTTCCCAGTTCCTCTTTCTCTCTCTGCCAGATGTCCCACCTTCTAATTCTCCCTCAGCTTATTGGCCATCAGATTTTTATTGGCAGGTGATGCTTGCACATAGTACACAAGATATTATGTGTTCCCTCTATCTAATTCTGGTGAATAACCAAGAGATACAGAAAGGGTAAACATTCTTTTGGGGGACCTATCTGGCTAAGTTTTAGCACATTCTTGGTACCAAAAATGTATTTTGCAAATATTCTGTCCTCTCTACCCAATTCTAGAATGTCCTTCCTCCTCTGTATCCACCTATTAAGCACTTTAATTGTTATCAAATATTTGCTACTTCATAAAATCATCTTTTTATCTTCATTTAACTTCACTCTCAGTCATAGATTTTATACAGTTGATTGTTGACTTTTTCTAACTTAAATCGTCAACCTTTTCAGAACCTTATGTAACAACATTCTTTAGAATTCTTTTAATCATTTAAAATTTGTCAGTATTTTCCTATCAGTTCTTTCTGTTATCTTGGTAACTCGTCCAGGTCTATAAGTGGATATGACTTCAGTGAAAGAAAATTCCCAGATATCTACTATTCTATCAATCAGAGATACTTCTCTAAAGCTCATCCTGCCCATGACTTCCTTCACATTAAACCTTCAGTTGAATAAAGCCTCTTATATGAGCCTCTTCTCACCAGTCCTCTGTTCAGATGCTTTGGTATGCTAGTGACTTAAGTCTGTAATGAGTTTTCTACCCAAATATATGTTCTTTATCTTTCTTTAAATTTTGACAATGTTTCATACAAGAAATTCCAACTTACGCAAATTAACTGGATTTGTTTCATTATTTTCCAAGTTACTTAAAAGTTGTCATAATTTCAATATGTCTTAGGAGCAACTGAGTAGTATATATCCTTTGAATAATGTTTGCAAAACACATGATACCTTTAACTGTACACACAATTTTAGTCAGAAGGTTCTTCAGATACCGTTTCAGATGTGTGGCTTGCTTGCAAATAAAACTTTTTTTGTACTAGCAATTTTTGTTTTATTCTCCTGAGTGTGTTGAACAGATCATTGAAATACTGATATGCATTTATTTAGATTAAAATTAATATACCCTTGAGTATTATTTTTAAAATTCAGATTGCCTAATATAAGCACTGACTAAGCAGAGAGTAAAAAAATTTGATATTTATTATCAACTCTACATCCTGATTCTAGAACTCAGACACCGACTGCTATAAAAGTCTGCCTCTAGAGGTGACATTCCTTAGTTCCATTTTAGTGGCAGCATTAGAATCTTAGGGCCTATAGAGGTCTTTTAGGCTATATTGTTTACAGTACTTGCCATATTGTTACAGAAAGATTATAAGTCAACTGTTCATTAGTTTGTAACTCTGGGCAAGCCAGATAACCTCTGTTCCATCTCTGTCTAATTCTGCAAAGTAAGCTAATTGAACTGGGTATTTCTAAGTTTCCTTAGATCATAACCTCTGACTCTGTGGGATCTGCCCAATTTAATGCTGGGACATATTTCTGAATGCCAAATGTAGCCCCGAAACTGAAATAGTGCTATCTAATACTAGACCATTTTTATCATGGTACTCCCCTTTATTCTGAAGCCCTGAGCCACATACAAATCCTGTTAATGTTTATACACAAGGTAATAAGCTGAAGTCTGTTTTGAATAAGTCTGTGATTCCCCAGGCTCTTCCCTCATGGACATGATCATGAGCAAGTTACTTAATATTCTGGAGCCTGCTTTCTGGCTTCATGTATTTTATTTTAAAAATAATAAAATTGTAGGAGACAAATATTCTAGTTAAATTTAGTTATGACTAGTTTATTTGAAAATACGATATTAAAGATACAATGCAAACTTTTCTGTCTTCTGGTTTCTTGTTTCTCCCAGTATCACCATTCAGAAGTTGGTTGCATACATTTACACAATATAGTGGCAGTCTATAGTTGGCACTATAGACTTTGCTCACCTACATAAAAACAGGCATCAGTAGATAAATATCTATCATAATTAATGTGCATGTTCAGTTTAATTTTTTTAACTCTTTTTATATGGACATCTCCCTTCTGTGTGTCTATATATCAAAAAAATCTCCATCCTTTAAAATAATACATTCATTGGCTTCAGGATCTATTCTAACCCTCTGTGACATCATTTTCATTTTGTTGCCATCTGCAAAGATCTTTTCTTTTTAAAAATCTTTTATTATTATTATTATTATTATTATTATTATTATTATTAATCATTCTATTCACTTACATCTCAAATGATATCCAACTTCCTGGTTCCCCCTCTGGCACACCCCACCCCACATCTGCCATCCCTCTCTCTTTTGCATGTGTGTGAGTTCTTCCTCACCCACCCACACTCTCCTGCCCCACCACTGCAGCATACCCCTACTCTGGGGCATCAAACCTCCCCAGGACCCAGGGCCTCCCCTCCTGTTGCTGTCCAGCAAGGCCATCCTCTGCTACATATGTATCTGAAGCCAAAGATCCCTCTAGGTACACTCCTTGGTTGGTAGTCTAGTGTCCGGGAGAACTGGTGGTCAGGCCAGCCTATGGTGTTCTTCCAATCCTCCTTCACTCCTTAAGATCCTCTTCTCAAAGAACACACATGGAGGGACCCATGGTGCTGGCCACAAATGCGGCAGAGGAGGGCCTTGTTAGCCACCAGGGGGAGGAGAGGCCCTTGGGCCGGAGGGTGTTAGATGCCCCAGTATAGGAGAATGCCAAAGAGAGAAGATGAGAGTGGGTGGCTGGGTGGGTGTAGGAATACCCCCATAGTGGCAAGGGGAGAGGGGAGGGAATGGGGAGATTCCAAAGGGGAGATCTGGAAAGGGGGAAACATTTGAAATGTAAAGAAAGTATGAAAAAAATGAAGAAAAAATAAAACAACCAACAAAAAAAAGATCCTCTTTTCAAATGTGGTCAAATACTCAGGCATAGGACTTGAGCATTGAGAGAGCACAGGCAATACTCCATATGAAACTGGGCCATTTCTTCTGGAAGGTTTCCTACGGTGGGATACTCTTCAATATCACTGCAGTCCTTTCTTCACAGTGCATGTTCTAGATATACTGAAATCTCCTTTGTCATCTTATCCATGAGATGTTTAACTTTTACACACTGAGTTTCTGTGATCCTTTGTAAGTCTGCTTTCTCTGCCATACATGAATGATTAAACTTATAACGAGCTCCAACTCTTAATCAGAGCTATGTTGCCAGCATCTTATGTTACTTGAATACTTAGGAATATAGAAGCTAATTGGTTGCGCAGCTGCCCACAACTACAATACTTACATATCCTGTTACATATTGATATAAAATATCTAGGAGACAATTACTGACTTTACTTTAACACCAAGGAAACCATCTGAGGAGAATGAAAATGTATTCAGACATATTTACACAGACAATCTCCTCATCTCAATTATTGATGACAGTAAAGGAGCATCATAACATTTTACAACATTATCCCACCCAAGAGGATTTTTAAAAAATTGTGTGTGTGTGTGTGTGTGTGTGTGTGTATGTGTGTAAATGTGTACTATGTATATGTAGAGAGGTGGAAGATTGACCTTAGGGCCAGAAGAAGACATTGGTTTCCATGGATGTTAAGTGACAGGCAGTTGTGAGGCACCCATTGTGGGTCTTTGGAAACCAACGCAGGTCCTCTAGAAAAGCTGAAAGTGGCTTTTGCTCCTGAGCCATCTCTCTAGGTCTCTCTCTAGGTGCATGTTTAGCTTAATCAGGTCATGAATTATTAAAGGGTATATCTCTCTGTAAGGTTTTTTCATGTAACAGTATGTTTTTGTTTTGGTAAGCAGTTTTATAAATAATATCATACCCAACAAATACATTTAAGCTATGTGTGTTTGTGTGTGCTAATTTTGAAAAATTATGTTTTGACAGCTATAACTATGTGTGTATGTAGATTACAAAGTGATGTTTTGATTTTTAATTCCCTGTAGAATAACTAAATAAAGCCAATCAACTACCTTACCTCAAATATTTAACTTTTTTGTTATGATAACTTTTGAAATGAACTTTTTGTGTAGATTATTGGAAGCATGGTTATATTCACTATGCTGTATCATAGGTCAAAATAAGTAAAATTTATTTCTTCTGTCTATCTCACCAAGATGTTGTGCCTTCTGGTTATATACTATATTTCATAATGGTAGTATTCATTTATTTCTTAACTCACAGTGTGAAATTCTCTTCTTTTCTCCACACCGTTGACATGCTACCTATTGTCATTTTGATAATCACTATTCTAACAGGTATGAGATGACATTTTATTCAGATTTTAATTTGCTTTTGCCCAATGATTAGACATGATGACCACCCCTTATTAGCCACTCCCATGTCTTGTTTTGAGAAGTGTCTATTTAGGTCCTCTGTCCCCCATTTCTTAATGAGTTTTCTTGTATCTATTTGTATAGTTATTTGTGCTCCTTATCTGAATGAATTCCTTATTAGATGCATTATTTTCAAACAGGATCTTAATCTATATGTTATTTCCACTCAGGTCATCATCCATTTGTTTGACATCCATTGTATTGGTTATTTTTTGTCAATTTGGCACAACTAGAGTCATTCAGGCAGAGGCAACTCAACTGAGGAATTGCCTTCATCAGATTGTGCTGTGCAAATTGCCTGTGGGCCATCTTCTTGATTAATGGTTGAAGTAGGAGCCTGACACCCATGATGGGCAGTACCATCTCTAGGTAGATAAGTTGTATTGCATAAGAAAAGTAGTTGAGCAAGCCAGAGCAAGTAAGTCAATAGGAGCAGTTCTCCATAGCCTCCTCTTCAGATCCTGCCTCCAGGTCCCTACTTGAGTTTACTGCTTTAGCTTCCATCAGTAATGAACTCTAAGCTGTAAGATGAAACAAGCCCTTTCCTTCTCATGTTGCCTTTTGGTCATGGTGTTTATCACAACAAAAAGCAAACCAAGGCACCCTTTGACTATTTTTTCTTTCTTTTCCTGTGATTTTGAATAACTGAATAATCACTGTATGGGCTATGTTGTATAGTTGTTTACTCAACTTCTTACTCTGTTACAGGGCTTATGCTTAAATACTCATTCATGCTGAATTGATTGAGTGTATGACATATAGATATGCAGTTTACCAGCATATATTAAAGAACATGTCCTCACTGTTTGAATTGGAGCTTTTGTCCAAGAAAATGAATATAGATTTGTGAACTCATTTTCATTTCGGGCTCTCTATTCTGCTACATATGGTGAATATAGCATGGCATTTTAGTTACTCTGAATTTCAGTTTAGACTGAAGTCAAGTGGCTCCTACTTGATTCATTTTGCACATAACTACCTTGGATTTCTTTCTTATTTATTTATTTATTTATTTATTTATTTATTTATTTATTTAGGTTTTTTGAGACAGGGTTTCTCTGTGTAGTCCTGGCTGTCCTGGAACTCACTCTGTAGACCAGGCTGGCCTCGAACTCAGAAATCCGCCTGTCTCTGCCTCCCAAGTGCTGGGATTAAAGACGTGCGCCACCACTGCCCGGCTTCTCATTTATTTTGAGACAGAATCTTACTTACTATGTGTCTGGCCCAGTCTGTTAGGGAAAGCACTACGTAGCCCATATTGGTTTTTAATTCACTACCATTATCTTAGCTTCCCAAGTACTAGGAATATATGAACGCTCACTGGAGCAATTTAGTTTGTATTTATGTGGTTATTGGTCACTTGGTGATGGTTTCATATGAATTTTAGATCTTTTCCTGTTTTATGAAAAATGGTAGTAAAATTTGGGGGGAGAGTAATTCCAATTTATAGATTGCTTCAAATGGTATGAGCTTAAAAATTTCTTCCACTTTATAGGTAGGTGGTATATTTTTATTTGTTTCTGTTTAAATTTCTCTTATTAATGTTTTATAATTTCAAATGTATGGATATTTTCCTCAGTTAAATGATTTTGATTTTTGTCACCATTATAAATGAGATCATTATCTATTTCTTTTTCAGAAACTTCATTATTAATAATTAAAAATGAAGTGATTTTTGCATGCTTAATTTGAATTCTACAAGTTTATGAAATTTCTCTATCAAGTCTAAGGTTTGGCAGGATCTTCAGAGTTGTCTATATATTAGAAGGAAGGATTTATCAGAGACTCTTCTCTTTAGAAAGTTATCTTGGTATCTCAAGGATTATTTCTCATAAAAGGAATTAGATTTTCGTGGATGGCTGGAGATGGCATAGTAGTGGGTTGTTTTTTTTTTTTTTTTAAATATAAAATGGTTTACTTAATCACTTAAGCAGAGACTCTTTTACAATGGTGAAAATTGAGCTAGTTAAAAACAATCCAGTCCCTCATTGTTATTCTCCAAAATATCATTCAGACAAATAATTCTGTTCAGGTTCCATAAGATAAGGGGAAAAAAATGTAAATTTGAAAAATCTCTTCAAAACAAAAGTGTTTCATTTGAAGCTAATTTCTTTGTTAATGAACTCTGCTAGCATTTTGTATCTGTCATTTTTATTCCTTCCAAATCTAAATGATTGCTTCTTAATTTTTCTTTCTGTGGAGTAGAAGAAAAATTGCTCATTAAAAATAATATTTATACAGAAAACATAGATACTAATTGGCTAGATTTGTTGTTATTACACTAACCACATACAATGCCTGGAAAAGTATTTTAGCTGTTTGAAAAATATCTCTGAATATTCTTGTCAAAATTATATGGCTCAAACATCATTTGTTTATTCTGATTGAGACTATGTCCACATGAGGCCAGCACTGACAAGTAGGTTTAGTTTTGCATGGTTCTCAATTCTTCATACAGTGATATACAAGTGAGACATAGGTCAGGATAAAAACACTAAATGGTAATTGTCTTATTTTACACTCAGACAGAAAAATTACAATATTTATATTTTAGAATATTTCAATCAGTATGTAACGGACACAAACCAATGAACTCTTATTATGATCATTTTGTGTAATGCCAACAAATAGTCTTTGGGGATCCATGATTCAGTCAAATAACAATCAATTAAAAATTGAGATAAAAAGCACCTTATACTACATCAAAAAGTACGAAGGGCTTAGAGGTGTACATGGAGAAAGATATTTAGTCTTACAAAGCTAAAATTATACAACATTCTGTGGAGAATTACAATCCCAATTAAAATACAGAAAGACTTTGTAAAATAGAAATTGACAGGATAATTTTAAAATTAAAATGAAAAAACAAAAACCTACCATGGATAGACAGCTCTGGAGAAAAGGAGCAAATTTGAAGACTAATCCTAATGACTTTCCCTGTGGCTGCCAGCAACAATAAACAAGATAGCATGTTCTGAAGATAGGATACCCAAATAGATTTGGAAATACAGTAAAGATTCCAGAAGCTAACCTATATGCCAGTCAGTTAGTTTTGCTGTAACAAATCCCATAGATGGGTAACTTATCAGAAAACAATAAGCTTCCTCATAGTTGAGGACCTTAAGTCTGGGATCAGGGGCCAGCATGCTCACATTCTAGTGACATCTATATTGTACGTGCAGTTAGAAAGAGTGATTGTAGCTCTGGATCTCCTTTTATAAGAGTTCCAGTCCCAGCCTTTAGTAGGCTCCACTAAAATAGTCTCATCCAAAGCCAAATGTCTCCAAAAGGCTCCATTACTGTTTGAGAGCTTCCAGATACGATCTTTTAGGGATACAGTCCCATTCATGGTATTTGCTGATTAATTTTTAAACCATATAGAAAAAATTAAAATGCTTGACCACCAGTCAAAAACATTTTAATTTTTTCTATATGGTGTGAGATATACAAGTTATACATACAAGTTATTTATTTAACTTAATATATAACCATGTTAGTATCATTTTTTGGGAAAATGTTGACTTTTTAAATTAAATCAGCTTTGAGCTTTTGTTGAAAAAAATCAGCAAATGCCATGAATGGGATTGTGCCCCTAAAATATCTTGTCTGGAAGGTCTACCAGCAACAATTTAACAAATTTTAAGGTAAAAGAATATGTTATAATTAAAAAAAAAAGAAAAAAACTTTGGTTAGGAAAAGGTCTCTTAGATAATCATATTGCAGCATGATTCTTTAGAAAAAGAAATGTGGTTAATTAGATATCATTAATACTAAAAATTTTAGGTGGGGGCTTCAGCCACTAGTGTCCCATTTGAAAATACTTCATAAATGTATTATACTTTAAATATGTGTTGAACTGATGTGCTGGGGTTTTCAGTACAAAATGTTTGTAAGGTGTTCCCACATTTTAAGGATGGTCTATGGGATAGCAGAGATATTTTTGATGAGCATTAGTTTCTGTGGTATACATGCTTCTGCTAAAGCGATGAATGGGAAGATGGGAATGGACATGTATGTGTCAGCTGCAGTGACAGCTGTCACACAACACTACCTTTGATCACATTGTCTTATGGTTTCTCTGCAGTTTGCTTGATAACCATCTTCCAACCTGAAAAAAAGGCTACATTTGTTCTTCTGTCTTAGACTTTCAGATTCGGTCTTCCTGTCTATCCCACAGACAAGCACCCATGATAAATAATGAGAATGTACATATTATTTAGACCCTCAATTTTAGTAGTTCTTTCTTTTTAAGAAAAAACTTTCCTCTAAGATGCAATACTTAAAATTAATGGACAAATGATAATGTTAATTGTTGTTATGGTAAAAAAAAAGTGTGGATTAAAGATATATGTGCCAAATATTTGCAACAAAATGCATATAATCTCGACTTAATTTTGAGTCATATAGTGGGGTGGTCAGCATGTAGAGATGTATAAAATGAGATAGTTCAGAAACTGATCATTATTGAATCTTAATAATAGGTACACTACCATTTGTTCTTTGTATATATTTAAATTTCCATAACATGCTGTAGCTACACATAACCTTGTTCCCTTAGCTGAAGATTATTTTCCCCAAGGTAAAATTGTTATAAATTTATAAAAATAACTAAAATTATCTTTTGCATTTTTCATGTTAGAAATTTGCACGAAGCCTAGCATAGTGTTTTAGTAGCTACGACATACGAACAAGGAAAAGCCACCAAATCATATCACCTAGAAAATTCAAACAGGCTCACATCACATTTTATACAATTATTTCTCAGTTTAAACAATGCCAGCGGATGTTTTCTTTAACAATTTCATGTTTAAATAATTTAACTTAAAGATGATTAGTCAGGAAATTAATTATGTGGAATTGCCACTTTGAGTTATTTCACCAAAATGGTTGCCTGACAAATTCACGGGTAAGATTTATGAGGAGCAAGGATACAGCAAAATGTATGTTTTCAGTAAATACTCATATCTTGTCAGAGTGTTTTGCCTAAAGAGCTCTGGGATGGATGTGAAATTGCCCAGGAAAGTAGATGTGGATTTATTTTGTGTTAAACCTGAATGTGAAGAATATGTTCTAGTCTAGTGATATTCGTAAATCCTGCTGCAGGCATAAAGAAGTGAACAATGTCTATAGGAGGTGAACTGCAAGCAAGCACTAAAACAAAAGTCTTTGTTGCTTATTCTCTTCTGGCTGGGCTAGATTTTAAATTACCATTTGTATCATTAGTTAGGGTTCTCTAGACGCACAGAACATATGGAATGTCTTTTTATATTGAGGGAATTTATTATGACTTACAGTTTGTAGTCCAACTCCCCAACAATGGTCATCTATGAATTGAATGTCCAAGAATGTAGTAGTTGCTCAGTCCCATGAGGCTAGTTGTTTCAGCTGGCCTTCTGTAGAAGTAACTTCCAACAGATGTGCTGGCAAGTAATTGTAAGTGACAAGAGGAGCGAGTCTTCCTTCTTCCAATGTCTTTAAGTAGGTCTCCAGAAGAAAGTGTGGCCCAAATTAAAGGTGTGTCCCACCAGGCCTGGATCTGGGACTTGTTTTGTCCCTGGCTGATGTTGAACTCAGAGATCTCCTTGCCTCAGTCTCATGGGATAAAGGCATGTACTACCTTGCCTGGGCCTAAGCTTTTCATAGCCACTATGCCTCAAGATCTCCATGCCAAGATCCAGGTCAAAAACTTGTGTCTTCCAGTCTCAAGATCTGGATCACAAGTGAACCCTCCAATTCTGGATTGTAGTTCATTCCATGTGAAAGTAATACCTCACACTTGTTATCTCAGCATCAGGTAGACAGAGACATGTGGCTCCCTGGGACTCAGTGCTCAGCCAGTCTAGCCTAGTTGACAAGTTCAGGACCACTAGGAACACTGTTTCAAATAATGAGGCAGATGATACCTAAAGAACAGCACTGTGATGACATATGGTTCCCACACGTATGTACACATATGTGCATCTAAACATACACACATAAATAAGGGCAATAACATTTGTTATAATACCTGAAGAAGTGAATTTCATTTACTAAGTGCAGGAAAACTGAAACACATTCATTTAAGTTGCTTTCTAGGCAAAGTAGGTGAAACATGAACAGCTCCAAATTTTTAATCTATTGTGTATTTAATTTTTTTTAATAAAGAGAGGATCTGATTCTATTTTATTATTAAGCAGGGGTGGCTGATCTATTCACCCTAGCTCCAGAGGTTGTTTGGTAGAGCTCAAATTATTTTTTGATAATTCTCTTACAGCGTATAATATACCAGCTTTTTCTTGAATATTAGTGGCTGTTTTTCTTCAGGAGTACTGATTCCTTTAGTAGAATGATATAAAGGGCTAAGAGCCTTAGAGTGTGCTCTTATTCATTGGATGAAAATAGGAAATCTAGACATGTGTATTTGTGTGTGTGTGTGTGTGTGTGTGTGTGTGTGTGTGTGTACGCATACATGTGCATGCATTCATGTTATTCATTAATTTGCTTTTTCCCCCTAAGTGCTAGTATAATCAGCATCTAGTACCTGTAGACTGTACAGAGTAACAAAGTAGAACTTTAAAAACTAGTACCTACTATTAGTAGCAGAAATTGAATAGTGAAAAACCTAATACCATAACTATGAAAAATGCATTTTATATTTTATTGTCTTCTAATCTTATTTTCTTGAGTTATATTTGGTTAAAATTTTTCAACAATATACTGATTTTAAAACTTCTCTCTGTCTCTCTTTGTCTCAGTATCTGTCTCTCTATCTTTTTTTCTCTCTTTGGGTTTTTGAGAAAGTGTTTCTCTGTATAGCCCTTGATGCCCTGGAACTTGCTCTGTAGACCAGGCTAGCCTCAAACTCAGAGATCTTCCTGCCTCTGCCTCCTGAGTGCTGGGATTAATGTTGTATACCACCACCACCTGACTTAAAAACTTCTCTTTTAAAAGTGCATCAAATTGAGATCTTTAGTTTCTTTCTATCTGTTTCCAGATGTCAATTAGATAGCATTTCTAAATTTGACAATATCTTTATGATAAATGAAAGCACTTACAATATATACCTTGAATAATGAGAGTCACAACTTCCATTATGAGAGGGAATTTAGAAAAAAACATAGGGAACAAAATTTGGAGTGGAATCAGAAAGATGGATGGATGGATGGATGGATGCATGCATGCATGCATGGATGGATAGAAGAATGGTAGATAGAAAATATATGAGTACATTTATACATGTGGGTTAAGATGGATGTGTATACATGACCAGATGTGTGTATTACATGCATTCTCTCTGTCTCTCTCTCTTTCTTTCTCTCTCTCTCTCTCTCTCTCTCTCTCTCTCTCTCTCTCTCTCTCTCTCACACACACACACACACACACATACACACATACTATTGTGATAATTAAGTAGAAGTCATAGCATATTCACTCTTTGGAGGAATGACTGGCTTCTTCCAGTGAAGAAAAATACAAGAAGATCCTAAGGCATCATAAAAAGCAAATGCTTTGGGAGAGGGGAGATACATGGGGATGGAGCTATAATTAATCGTGAATAAGGTAACTCAGACCCTGAAAAACAAATAAAGCATGTTCTCCCTACATGCAGATTCTGGTTTTGAATCTTTGGTTATGTGTATTTAAATTGTGGTACTCAGAGAAGTCAGAAAACCAGAAAACTACTAAGAAGCAGTGGGGGAATGTTTCAAGAGAAAGGGATAGATCACATGTAGTATGAAGGCAAAAAATATATATATTGAAAATGGACTAAGAAGACTTGAATGGAATAGGGAATGGGAAGGTACTAACACTGAAACCCTGGGAATATGCCAAATGGAAAGCTGTTACTGTAGAACACACACACACACACACACACACACACACACACACACACACACACATACACACACCAGGGAGGAAGGGACGATTAAAAAAGTGATTTAAATAAAGCTACCCTAAAACAGGATAATAATTCCTCATCCAGATACCAGGTTTAAAAGCCCAGTATCAAATAAGGGCTACCTCGTAGGAAGTTCATTGGTCTTCTCAAACACTCCAGGCAATTACCAATGCTCTTGATTACTCTGCAGATTTTGTTGGTAAGACCCTATGCAGAATATCAAAAAATCAAGCCAGGACTGACATGGAATCTTCATCCATACTAGCTGTTTTCATACTAAGTTTGAAAGGTGTGATGCATGCTATTTAGTCATTATAATTCTTATCTAGCTATGAACCCTAAGAGATACAATATGACTAGCAGAATAAGATATGCCCTCTGGTGCAATAGTGGCACCAACGTTTGGGGAATAACTATTTTCTGATTTGATTTAGAGCCCAATTCATTCCATGTGGTAATGCGCATGGCTGGTATTATTAATTGGGTAAGTCATAGGCCCTAGGAAGGAGCCTAGTGCTGCTGCTCCAAAAAATGAACATAGTAATAAACTGTCCCCAAGTTCTTAAGTTTATATGTGTAAGTTAAGGCATCTTGCAACCCTCATCAAAGAAGCCTCTTTGTGCAGTGGACAGTGATGAATACAGAGACCTACAACCAGTTAATGTGTAGAGAGAAAGCAATCCTGAAGATCTTAGCTTTAAATGGGACATCTGTATTTCACTTTCTCCTTCAAGGATCAGGAATTGTCATAGGAGACAGAGTAGAAAGCATGTAAAAACAGAGGGAGCAGATCTCTGTAGCAAAACAATATTTGCTAGACATGGCAGTGCTGCTGCAAACATGAACTCACAGTGGCTGTGACTATAGGCACAAGATTTGCACAGAATCAAGTCTGACAACAATCTAAGAATAGATGCAAAAAGGGGTTCATGAAGTCTCACCCGTGTTTGAGGAGTGACTGGAAATTCATGGCACCTGAGGGAGGATGAGGTGAGTTTTTTTTTTTTTTCAGGGATTCAGGCTCTGAGAGTCTAGTTATATTTCAATGGATGGCCCCACACCTATGACTATACAGGCAGAATTAAATGGACTCAATACATGTTTAAAAAGAGAAAGACAGTAAGTATGTGGAATTGGGAGGGAAATGTGGTGAGAGGGAATAGGAGAAGAATTAGAAGTGAGAATGGGGGAGTAGATATTATATGCCTATATACATATTATAAAATATTTTTAATGTACCCATAAAAGTGACATGGAAGCCATCAAACAAGGTTGCCAGCCAGCAAATCATGACAACATTGGGATATAAACAACACAAAAAAATATTCATGAATGTATGTTGATCTAAGAATTGAAAGAATGGGAAGAAGGGACAAGTTATATAGAATATTTTAAATTAACTATAAAAGAAGAGAGAATTACATAATGACTATTAGGTCATATAGATAATAATTGCTCTGGGCCAAACCCACTAAAAATGGCTAATGGTGGGATCTTAAGTTGAAAGCAGACATTTTTACAATCTCAAACTATTAGCCTTAAAATATTCACTACTAATTGAGGTGATTGTTCTGGATATGTTTGCATACACTCTGGAACAAATATTTTTGAGTATGTGTAATTTGTGGAGTGAGTTCTCTCCTTCCATCTTTACACAGGTTCTGGTTTGAACTCATTAGGTTTACATAACAAGTACTTTATCTACTGAGTCATATCTCCAACCCTAAGAATAGATTTGTGTTTGTGTGTGTGTGTGTGCGTGCGCACGCTTGTGCGTGCGCAGGATATCCCTGGTTCCGATAGAAAATGATTCCTTTCTCTGACACCAAAATTGTTATCTTCTATATACTATTGTATTTCTGGGAAGTAGCCTGAGCCCTTTAGAAATGGAGTCTTGGGGCCCTGAGAATTTACATAAGCAGGCACATCCATTGTTTCTTGATCCAAGTTGTACTCTCTCATAGAAATAAAGTTTAGAAAAAGCACGTGTCCTCATGTGAAGTCATATACAGTGAATAATATCCAAATCTGAAGCATTATCTTTGTGTTAATCTAATGCTTTAAGTTTCACTAGTTAGAAAAGTAATTGTCAGTTAAGTGCTCTATCCCAGAGTGACATCCCTCTCCCTTCAGCACAATGTTGGGGTTGTTGGGGTTGGTGTTTGTTGCTTTACCTTCTAACTGTGTGTGCTGCGTTGGCAGGTGCACACAGAGGTCAGAAGTTCCTTTCTCGTTCAGTCCCCCCCCCCTTATTTTCATAGCACAGTGAATCCCAGTGAAGCTGACTGTTAGGAGACTGACCTGCAAGCCTCTTGGTCTCCTAGTCTCAGTCCCACTCCTCCCCAGCCCTGCATGTGCTGCTGGGTCTGGCTTTTATGTAAATTCTGGGGATCTGAACCCAGGTCCTCATGCTTGTGTATCAAGTACTTCACACACTGAGCCATCTCTCCAGCTCCCCAAATAATATGCTGAATAAAGTTGCTTAAAATTTGATTGCCAAAAAGATTAACTCAAAATAAAGCAGAATGTTGAGCCAATTCATAAATATGACAGATTGAAAATACAGCTTCCATGGCAAATATGGTTTTTCTCATGTGTATTTCTTTACTTGTGAATCATAAGATGACTTGGCTAGAGAGTTCATAGAGGCCAGGAGCCCTTGCTTTGAATACAAGCTACTAGCCATGAGAGAGTGAGTAAGTATATCGTTTCACTTTTTCTACTGTCAAATTAGGTGGTTGTCTTAGAACTTTCTTACAGGGTGAGTGTTCAAGATGACCTTGGATGTGCACCATTATTGGGAATTTCTTGGCACACATTTAAATCTTGATGTGAGAAAATTACAGCAAACGCTGCTTTACTATCATAATCATGACTTGATTTGGAGAATTTAATGTTCAAATAAACCTTTCAGATGTACTGATAGAAGTAAATATATTGAAATGTTTCTTTGAAATATCAGTGTGCTTAGCTGCTCTCCTTAATTGCTTTTATTTTTCTATTAGCCAATGCAACAATTTAAAAGTGAAATATATTCAACCTAGCTCTTGTAGCTCAGGGAGCATTAATATTGCATATGGAAACATATTATGTCTTAGACTAAATAGATGACAGGGCTGACAAAGCACAGAGAAACCAAACCTTGAAAATGAAGCGCAACCTAACTTTGCTGTACAGGGAAAGGTATTTTTATTTCCCTTAAAATTACCTCCAATCAGAGATGACTCTGTATTTACACAATTCAAAGTAAAACATGCTAATGCCTCCCATATGCAGATATTCCTGCTAAGTAATTTTCCCTCTTTTAAATTCTACAGATAATTATCTTTGTTTATTACTTCCTTGGTGTAGCTTTTACCTTGGGCTGATTATAGCTAAAAATGGGTTCCTTTTGCTGTGTCTTCGGAAACCCAGAAATTATACAGTATTTGGGAAGATTTTCTAATCTACTAGAACTTAACTTTTATAGTTTAGTCTCTAAAAATTGTATGCCCCATCTAAGAAAAATAATTGTTATAAACTGAAAATTGAGCATATAATCAAGGGTCTTACAGAGCTGCCACTCCCAAGCTGCCAGTGTAAACCAAATAGGAAACCCCGTTTCTTTAGAAGTCATCTCACTGTGATTTTCTAGTCAAATGGAAGAAATGTTACCATAAGATGAATACTAAAAATGCAATTTAAAGTCACATAAATGTTGAAAGTATCTGTTTAAGAGACTGATACCTTAATACCGAATAGATTCATGCAATGATCGTCCTGAATGAGTAGAACTATTCTTGTGGTTTTAATGTGTTTAACCTACAATCTTACAATAAAAGGTTTCAAATTCAATACTCAAACCAAGTATGTTTAGTCAATTCATAAATACCTCCAGTATCCATAGTAAGTATGGATATCACATGGGCATTATCTATGTAATTCTTTACATATGAATTGTAAGGTGACCTGCCCGTAGAATTTTTACAGATCTGGAATCCTGTTTTGAATCCCAGCCACTAACCTTGTAACCATAAAACTGAATTTACTCAATCAAAAGCTATACAATCCTATCATTACTGGCGATTATATAACTGTTCACTTCCTGCTAGTTGATAAGACTACTAATATATTTTGCATGCATCTCTTACCTTTATAACCCCAACATTATTCTGTTTCATTTATATAATCACTGCTGAGATATTTAAGGGGCCAACCAAGAAATCTTAATTATTTAATGAGATTGCTTTCATAAAATATCATAGACTAGGTGGCTTTAAACTACAAACATTTATAATCACACAGTTCTAAATCAAAGTTTTAAATCATGTTCAATACTCATTCTGAAAAGACTAACCAGCTTTCTGAAATATAGATGACTGGCTTCTTGTGTCTGTTCTCTTAGCAGATGGAAGGGGAGCACTTAAGGTCTTCATGTAATTTCTTATAAGCACTGTAACCATCTCAGCAGGCTTCCACTCATCCGGACTCATGTAAACCTACACAAATTCCCAAAGCCTACCACAATATCATCCACCTAGGGACTAGGGATCCAGTAGGAGTTTCAGAGAATCATGATGCCTTAGGAGCAGCTATATGTATAGTGGAGTGTGTTTTATAGAATTCAAACTCTTTGCTGTTTAATACAGTTTATCAATATCAAAGGCTGCTGATTTGGAGTACTTCAGTCTGCTAGATCAATGGCTCACAGTCTTCGAGATTGTTGCTCATACTTCCCCAGCTCTCTGTTCATCTTCTTTGCACATACAAGCCAGTTTTCTTTGATTTTTTCTTGTACATACAGGACACTTGGGTTTATGTTCTACTGTTCTCCTTGCCTGGGATATTCGCTTTTGTTACATTTGCTTGGATACATTACTCTTACTGTCTAGCTCTTCCACGAATCTTACCCTCTCCATGAGACTGATGTCACACTTAAATTCTACTGCCAAACACAAAATCTCTTTGCTTCTGGTCCTCCTTTTCTTCTTTTAAAAATGGTTTCCCACGATAGTTATTCCCTTTAAGTAGATTATCTAAATTGACAAAGTATTTTAATTGTTCATTGACAAGTCTCAGTGACCAAATGAATATCAGCCAGAGTATGAATGGCATGAGGATTGAAGCCAGGGATCATTGTCCCATGTCTTCATTATCACATGGTAAATTTAAATGGCAATGTCTAACCAAAGCCACTTACGGGTGTACTTTAAAATACTAAGTGAATAAACTCAGTACGTATTTATCATAGAACCAGTTGTCCTACCCAGTGGGCCTTTTCCTGGACAGATGTGAATAAGCATCTGTTCACTCCAGGATATTATGTCCAGGAAGGCATGTCTGCCTTCTCTTGGACAATCCAATGTATCAACAGTCCATCTTTTCCATAGCCACACCTTGCTGCTAAATGAAAACAGGTTCTTTCTTTGTCCTGGTTTCCATCCTGCATGCCTCTGAGTTTGTGATACTTGAAAACTAAGTTCTTCCCTATAATAAGGGGGATATCCTCTACATTGTGGAATCAAACCTACCTGACTAAACTATCTCCCCTGGGTCCTCTGTGAAAACAATAGAAGTGATCAGATCTTAATTTTTTTCTTGGCTTCTTCCTTACTGCAGATATTAGCAACACCATTCCACTCAAAACCTACAGTGACTTTGCATTAATATATATTTTTAATTTTTTTAAAATTTTATGTTTGTGGGTATTTTGTATGTGTTTGTGAACCACATGTGTGCAATGCCCACAGAGGCCAGCAGAGGGCACTGGATGCCCTGGAACTGGAGTTACAGAAGGTTGTGAACCATCATGTGAATGCTAGTAATTGATCCTAAATCCTCTGGAAGAACAACCAATGCTCTTAACTGCCACACAGTCTTTGCTGCCTCTGCATTTATATCTTTAATTTGTTGTTTGAGATTTTTACACAGGTATACAATGTGTTTTGATCAGATCTGCCTAAACTTTCCCTCTCCCATTTCTCCCATACCTAACAACTACCACTTATCCCCCCACCAACACACACGCACACACCAACCTCTTGTATTACTTCTCTGAGTCCGTGTGGTGTTGCCTATTTGTGCATGGTATAGAGCCATCCCCTGGAGCATGGACCATCTATCAGGGACCACATCCCAGAAGAAAACAGACTCCTTTCCCCAACAGCCATCGATTACCAATAGCTCCTAAGACAGAGCTAGGACATCATGAGTCCCTCCTCTCTCCAGTCTGGAATCTTTATAGCTACATCATGTGCTGGTCTCGTGCATACAGTAACAGCTGTTGTGAGTTCATGTATACAACAAGCCTGGCATGTCCTAAAAGCAGTTTCCCAGAAGTCTCCACTACCTCTGGCTCTTATGGTCTTTCAGCTCCATCTTCCATTTTGAGTCTTGTGGGGAGGATATATGATATAGATGTCCCCTTTAAGACCAAGCATTCCACAGTCTCTTATTCTCTGCACATTAATCAATTAAGGATCTCTACATTAATCTCCATTAGTCCAAAGACAGCCAAAGGAAGCTTCTTTGATCATGCATGAGAACTGCATTAGTACCTCAGTATAAGTATTTAGTTTGCTGATATGTACATTTAGCAGAATAATAACAGTTGATTCTTCTCTAGGACCTACGACCTACCCAGCCACAGATTCTTGGCCCAGTGAATAGAACCAGGCATGAGTTCTGTCTCATGGAGCAGGTATTAAATTAAATCAGAGATTGGTTGATACCACATTCTGCCACTATTACATTGCTATAGTACCAGTTGCCATACCTGATCATGCTGGTTGTAACTGTAACTCACGAATAAAAGAGGCTTGGATAACATTTCCCTCCTGGTAGTATAAATCTGGCACTATGAATACTGATCATTAGAGATGAAGCTTCCAGGACAGTACCTACCAGATGATTTGCCCATGTTTTATGATTCCTAAGTGTTGTGTCTCTACCATAGTGTCTTACCATCAAGATATAGAGGATAACCAGGAGAAATAGCAATATTCTGTAGTGCCTACATGACTGCACTAAGTTTATAACCTGGTATTTGCCAGGAAGTGTGTATGCATATGCTCTTAACATAAGATACATAAAATTTTATTTTTAAATTAGAAATTCATCAGATTCATAGGAAGATGACAATAAATTCCTCTTGGCTGTTGAATACCTAATTATTCCTCTTGGCTGTTGAATACCTAAAATGGAAAATTGACATTATCCTGTGTCCTCTCATGATGTATTATCATGAAATTTTGTTGTCGTTAACCTATGTGCAATGACTTTTTGCTCTAGGTTGAATGGAATTAAGGACTTAGTTCTCTTAGTTCCTAAAATGTTGTGGTAGATCTTAGTGTAGACATTCTGTAGATTAGGAAGTAAGGAATCAAATATATTAAACAAAGTGGCCCAAAGTTAAAAAGCTAGAACGATACAGAATTCAAATTTGAATCTGGCATATATAACATACACATATCAATATATTTTTTCCACTTGAGGCAGACAATTAGATCCATTTTAATTGGTAACCTATTAGGGGCATTGAAAATACATCTCTTGTGTATGCTAATTTGTCTGGTTTCTTTGGAGGAAAGAGGATAAGGGTGGCTTGAAATAAATACTTATTACCTGGTATTGTAGTTTATATAGAAGCTATTAAATGCTTGATTAAATTTTATTCATTAAAAGATATTAGAATTCTGCATTTATTTACTTATGTATGAAGTTGGAGCCACGTGTTGGCATTCACTTTGAATGTTTAATGAGTCTACAACAAGTTTCACTGATAAGACAACTAAATTTAATCTAAATGTTATGATATCTTCGTTCAGCATTTGTTTTGATTTTTTTTCTTTGCTATTCTGATCTTACACATTATTCCTGGAATTTAATTAGATTATGCTCAGTTCATTAACATCTTTTGCATATTAATTGATTCCCCAATCAAAGGGCTTTGTTTCTTGTCAACTCTTTGATATGATTTGTTATCATTGGATCCTAAAGCTAATTATTATATAAATGGAGCAGTGATTCTCAGATGTCTAGTATATGAATATTAATTACTAATGACTTTAAAATTAAAATGTGGTTGGAAAGGGCCCATTACTTGAATCATTAATTTCTGTGGTATTTTTTCATTGTAGGACATAAAGCTTGAAGTCCTGGGAAATAAATAGAAGTTGTACAATTAAAATCTTATAAGATATAAGGGATTTCTATTTTTATTCACAGACATAAATTACATTCCTATATAGACAATTGACATATATAATATCAAAATGAAATTCAAAACTGTTGGACTGATAAGGAATGTTTCAGTCTAGCAAACATATGTACAATTGCAAAGCAGAACAATTTTAGAAAGTTAATTCAACAGACAAAAACACTAATTTAATAATACAGGAAGTAATCATTTTTTACTTCAAGAAGAAATCACAACAGTATTTAATTATTAAAATTTATACTTCACAGAACAGTATATTTTGATATCACTTTGTTTTTATAGAGAGTGAATTTCTATAGTTTCCTATAATTAGATTAAATATTCATGAATGCTGAATAAATATGCCAGTATTATTATGTGAACATTTCTGTAGACTTGATAAAGGTTCTGTAAATTGGGTGATGAATATATGACTCCCATTTAAAAAGGGTGTTGGAGTTGGAGAGAAGGCTCATGGGTAAGGAGTGCTTGCAGCTCTTGTAGGTAGGCAGTTGCCACCACCCACGTAATAGCTCAGAGCTATCATGAACTCTAGTGCCAGGGGATCCAGCGCCCTCTTCTGGCCTGTACAGGTATCAGACAAATGAACACAAACAGTGAGCATCCAGTTGATCTATAAGAAAAGCTTAAACAGTTTGCTTTATATCTTGTAATAGTTGTTACATTCTTGGAGAAACCAAAAGTATTACATATGACTTGGGAACTATGTATGTGTGTGAGAGAGAGAAGGTGTGGCGCTTGAATTGTAATTTAGTGGTAGAGTTCTTTCTTAGCTTGTGCTATTCCTTGATTTTGACTCTTAAGACACCAAAAGCTACTGAGAAGAAGACAGATAGATAAATGGTTGTAAAATACAGAATGAGAAGCTTTGAAGTGTTTTGACAATATATGAATATACAAACCATGCCAGACTTAGGTTATGTTGGGAAAGTGGAATTTTAGAAAGACAGGCTGATACTGAAATAAGTGTTTCAGATAATGATCAACACTTTATTTCCTACCACCCAACACTAAGTAGGATTTAATGGTGACTCGTGTGTTCAAATGGTCTAAGCATCCAAGTAATAAACCTATTAACCTATCCTGTGGGTCTCTTTATATTAAAAGTTATAAGATTTAAAGATGAATGAGAAAAGGTAGAGTAAATGATTTAGGCCAGTAGGGAGACAGTAAAGAAATTTTACAATAAAATCTGAATTAGTTTTCCTAAATTATACTTTTAAAAGTCATTAAGTGAAAACACGGGAAGAAAAAAGAATCCCATAAAATAAGTAAACTGTTATAAATTACATTCTTCATGGATAAATAGGAAATTCTGTAGTTATGCTGAATACTTTCAAAGAGACTCAGTAATTCGCAAATTCTGGGTTGACTTAACCATGTGGTTAACTGCAGCAATGGCGCTTCTCCTATATCTGTAAAGTGGAGGCAAATGATAGCCAGTGTGCAGAATCTTAAAACAATGCTCCTCTAAACTGTCAGGGAAGATGCAGGTTTATAGTGAGGCACTCTCTTCTAGAACCACATGGTGATGAATGGAATCTACATGTCATGAAATCAGAAGGGGGTCTTTTGGGGACAGTAGGCAAACCAACAAAGTGAGGAAAGTGAGAGTTTAATACTGTCCTAACTCTCTTTGCTTCAAGTGTTTCTTTCCATGGTGTCTTCTGGACACTCTCCTCATGGTTCCAATTCCTCCATTTTCCTAGCCCATCAGAATCTCCCTTCCTCTCTCCTTCCTCTGGTTGGTGGAAGTTTTACCCTTTTTTTTTTTTTTTTTTTTTTTTTGGTTTTTCGAGACAGGGTTTCTCTGTGTAGCCCTGGCTGTAGCTGCCCAGGAACTCACTCTGTAGACCAGGCTGGCATTGAACTCAGAAATCCACCTGCCTCTGCCTCCCAAGTGCTGGGATTAAAGGCGTGCACCACCACTGCCCGGCTTACCCTTTTTTTTTTTTCTTTCTGCCCAGCTATGGTAATCAGCATTTATCAACCAGGGAAAATGTAAACGGTAAGAATAGTTTACACAAACTTGAGACAGGTCGATTCTCTACAGAAGCATTACAATATCATGCCTGGATTGATACAAGATACGAGGAAAGAGAAATCCACAAGGATTACCAGTAAACAAAAACATTATGCTTACAGAGACCGTTAACATCTGCAGTAGAAATTTTGAGTTATGGGAGTCTGTGGTTGTGTGCTTTGCTTTTTTTGAAGCTACAAGAGGAAATTGCAAGATCAACATTTCTGAATACTCCCCAAGCTATACTGTGATTTGAGTGTGTTTTTAAGTAAATTATGAAAAGGTAGCTTTTAGTCATTCTTTAGTTATAAATTACTCACAACACTGATATTTTTCCTGTCAATGTTTGCGTATGTGTGATTCAGAAATCTTGCTTAGAGATGTCATTAGATATCTTGATCACCCAAAAGTTAGAAAGAACCAGAGGAGTTACAGAAAGTTTCATTTGAGAGATTGTATTCTATTCGGCTCTTGAAAGCATGCACAAGAATTGGGTAACAGATTATAACATGTGATAGATACATCAGAGTAGACATTTACCAGCTGGAAAATTATCAAACAAGATTTTACTTAGAAGTGACAGGGGAAAGAATTCACAAGTCTCCATGCCTAACTATGGACGGTGATATGGATTTTGGGTGACAGAGGCAGTTTTCTTTAAGGTAAGACCCCTACTACATAAAACACTCCAGGCCGAGTTGTCCTTGTGGTCTGCACATCACAGGGGACAGCCAAAGTCTGCAGGAAACACACATTCAAGAGCTTCTTCTGAGGCTCTATTTTTCCAGCTATTGTTCTGCCATAATCATGGCTTCCTTGACATAATTTCATTGGGCTAATGGACATTTCGGATATTTTAGCGTTTTAAAAACTTTCTGAGGGTTTACAGAGATAAGGGTGAAATGACAGAGGAAATGAACACGGGAGCAGTAGAACTAGAATCAACACTAATTCCTCTAGCAGTTCTGAGGCATGAGGCAATGATTTAATCCCATTCAGCTTTCATCTGTCCTCTGTAAAATGCCGATAATATTTAGACAATATGCAGGGGTATGAGATATGGGAGGGGTGGCGAGGAGATGGGGACGAGACAGAGAGAGGCGTGGGGAATGCCCCACAACCAGAAATATATGGTTAGCAAAAAATGGACTTTGTGGCTTAATATAAGAACAAAGACAGCTGGGCAGTGGTGGCGCACGCCTTTAATTCCAGCACTCGGGAGGCAGAGGTAGGCGAATTTCTAAGTTCCAGGCCAGCCTGGTCTACAGAGTGAGTTCCAGGACAGCCAGGGCTACACAGAGAAACCCTATCTCGAAAAGAAAGAAAGAAAGAAAGAAAGAAAAAAAAAGAACAAAGACAACCCATAACTTCAGGAGCAGGTAGGGAGGTGTGGAAGGAGTCAGAAAGGGGGGAACATTATCTTTAGACTACTTCCTGCTTATTAGTGGAAGTGAGTTCCTTGGGGCAAGTTTGATTTTCACAATCAAGATATCTAATTTCTTCTTGTTGATGATTCTTCTTTGCACACAACCACATAACAAACCACAGCCAACAACAAACCACCAAAACAACAACTAACCAACAACCCACCCTGCTTCTCAGGGCCCTAGCTTTTATATGCCTTCTAAAATGTACCCAGAATTTCAGATGTCACACAATTGTAGAAACCGTCTGCAGCTGGCAAAGTCAAGTAATGCTAGAACATGAGGCAAATCATAGTCAGCTGCTGTGAAGCAACCCTGTATCCCACACCTAGGATTAAAATGAAAACATATTTCCATAATATTTCTGTGTTTTTTTTAAAGAAACCAAAACTCTAAAATTGTCACTATCCATGCCTCTCTCTGTCTCCTTCCCATCTCCTCGCCACCCCTCCCATATCTCAAATACACCCACTCATTGTCTAAATATTATCGGCATTTTACAGAGGACAGATGAAAGCTGAATGGGATGAAACCATTGCCTCATGCCTCAGAACTGCTAGAGGAATTAGTGTTGATTCTAGTTCTACTGGTACTCTGTACATTTCCTCTGTCATTTCATCCCTATCTCTGTCAACCCTCAGAAAGTTTTTAAAACGCTAAAATATCCGAAATGTCCATTAGCCCAATGAAATTATGTCAAGGAAGCCATGATTATGGCAGAACAATAGCTGGAAAAATAGAGCCTCAGAAGAAGCTCTTGAATGTGTGTTTCCTGCAGACTTTGGCTGTCCCCTGTGATGTGCAGACCACAAGGACAACTAAGCCCTTGTTTCACATGCAAACAGTGGATGTCAAAGATGCTTAAGAGTGACTTGTTTAGGAATTTAGTTCAAGTCTTACTATCTAGGTGAATCATATTTCACTTTATCACATGTAAATGTCTAAACGTGTGTCTTTTATTACGCTAAAAATAATCAAGGGGGAACAGTTTACTTATTGTGATATTATTTACTAAATTACTGTTAGCCTGAAACTTAGAACCTTTCTATTTTATAGAGTGTAGTTTTTTGTTTTTTTGTTTTGTTTTGTTTTTTTTATTAAAAGATAGCTTGTTGAATTTACCCAAAGTAGCTTTGGGCTAATTTTGAACAAAGATAATTTTGGTAACTGTGCAGCATAATGATATAGTCAGAAATTCTTAACAGGAGTCAAAGGAGGCGCACAGGAATCATCAAGAGTTTCAGTTACAGATGTAGTAAGATGTAGTGAACAGATCCTGGGAGCCACAGCATTTCCTGGGGATGAAATTTAAAAACACTCTGTTGCCTTCCTTACCATTTTCCTAACAGAGTGTCTTCACTAAATGTCTCTAGTAATCAATGAAAGGGACACAATTTGGTTATTTTTCCAAACTTAATTTGTGGTTAGGTGGCTTTGTACTTTGGCTTGTTGGTGAAAGAAAATTGGAATCTGTCACTTATTTAGACACTCATTTAGTAACTTTTTTTCCAGTCACTGTGATAAAATGCCAATAGAAACAATGTGAGGAATGACATGCTATACTTATTTAGGCTCATGGTTTCAGAGTGCATGGTTCATCATGGCAGAGAGGGTTCAGAGTAGCAGGAGCGTGAGGGAGCTTTTCACATCTTGGAAGACCCTAAAGTGTAGAGTGGTATTAGAAGTGCAAGCCATAACCCTTGAAGCCTGTGCAAATGACTCATCTGTGCTAGCTGGGTCCTATAATCTCCGTGTTAGAAGGAGCCAAAAGCAGACCTTCACTCACACGTAGCATAGTCAGAAGGTAGGAAACTGGCACTGAGAGCAGGCATACCCTTCAGAGGCCCGTTCCATATAGCACATCAGCAAACTTGGCCTCATTTCTCAAAAGCTCCTCAACTTCCCACATACATTTCTCTAGCTTGAGAACCAAGTGTTTAAACAAAAAAGCCTACAAGAGACATTTCAGGACCAAATCATCACAGATATAAGATATACTTTTTGAAAAACAGAAAAATAATAATATAGCTCCCAGTTTACATCACATATAGCTATAGCAACACACTTGGAATGTGATCCATTGTCCTCTCTGCTCATGCACCTGTTTATCAGTATCAGTACTGTGCTCCATTAGTAAAGTAACTGAACAGTGAGCACATCAAATAGATGGCATACCCTGCTTTTTAGGGAGGTATTACTAACAGTCTTTGAGGATTCTGGTGCAAGACTGCCTATGAGCTTTGTGGCTATCATTTTCACATTTCATACAGAAAGATGAGACAGGCACAAGGGATTATCCTGATTGGAGTGACAGGAAATAAAAGAAACAATAGAAATACTCACTAATAAGGTGGGATTGTGTGGGTTATGTGCTCTTACAGAGGCCCCACCAACTGCCCGGAAACTCATTGTGTTGACTACATACATAATGTCAGAGGGGGTGTTAGATTAGCTAATCTCAGTAGGAGGTCTCTGTAGGGGTGCTCTCAGGCTGTCTTCATCTAGATGAGGATCCTGCACATACTCTGAACATCTGTACTTGGACCAGGGGAAGCCTTACCTTTCCTCAGAACCTGGGAAGTCCTTGCCATTCCTGTGAATCCATAAGGCATTGGGGTCCTTGACATGACCATGCTTATGCCAATAATATACATTCAGTAAGGATGCCATCTGCTCCTTACAGATGGTGGAAAAAACATCAACATCTAAGGAAAATTTGCACAGAAATTGAGAACCAAAAGAAAGTGATAGTGAAGGAGAAAGAAAAGGAGGATGTAACCAGCATTATAGTATGCTCAGGGTCTCCATGAACCTCATACAAGTAGACTTTAGTGGAGACTGATTTCCAAAGAACAATGGAGATGAAGGTCTTGGTTACATGGCAATACCTCAATTATATGGTACTACATATAATTAATTAAGAAATTCATGTTTCCAAAATTGGTAGAATTTGCCACTCTTATGAAAGTTTAATTCCTGAGTAAGCTAGGTACACAAAGTCAAGTATGTTCCAATGACTGAGAAAGTATCTAATAAACATTTCTAAAGGGTATTCTGTGATGCCAAAAAGTATTTAGAACTAATTAATGATCTTCATTTAGATTATCATAGTGAGTTTTTATCAGCATGGGGTATAAAGAGGATTCCATTCTTTACAAACAAGTAACATTTGGCATAGAGGGATTAACTAATTGTTTTAGGGTTTCTCTTGCCATGAATAGACACCATGACCAAGGCAACTCTCATATGGAAACATTTAATTGAGGCTGGCTTGCAGGTTCAGAGGTTTAGTCCATTATTATCATGGTAAGTTGCATGGTAGCATGCAGGCAGACATAGTGCTGGAGAGGTAGCTGAGAGTTCTGCATCTGGATCCTCAGGCGGAAGGAAGACGAAGCGAGCCACTAGGCTTTGCCTGGGCTTCTGAAACTTCAAAGGACACCCCCAGTACACACTTCCTCTAACAAGACCACCCCTACTTCATGACCACACCTCCTAATAGTGCCACTCCCTTATGGGACTATGGGGACCATTTATTCAAACCACCATACTGGTCTATGTTCTAACACTAGAATGGTCCAGAATGAGTGTGTTTGGGTTCCTCTATTCATTTCTTCTTTCCTCCTCCTTCCTTGATTGCTCTACTTTGAAAATAATCATTGCCAGTTTACTTGGTGCTAAGGTTTAAACCCAAGGCTTTGCTCATGTTAGGTGAGCACTCTACCAACTACATCGCCAGCCCCACGCTCCTGTTCTCCTCTCAGTCTTCCATCACATACTATTTGTATGGGAAATTGCAAACAAAATGGGGGAAGTGGTATAGTTAAGTATTTTAGAGATGTAACTTAGTTATATAATATGTAAATGATTTATATAAAGCACATGATGTGGGGACTGGCATATACTAAATGCACAAAAATATCAGCTATTTTACAAACACTTTTTAAAAAGCCATTTATGCTACTTGGCAATGTAATGACAGTGTGTGTTGACATCTCATTGTGAACTAGAGGATTTACAGATAACAAAAGTTAATTTATATTGTGAGGCATCTGTTATTAAAATCTCTTAGCCAAGATGATAGTGATTTGTATTTTAACCGATCTATTGCTTTGACATGAAGACAAAATTTCAATATAATTCTGAACATTAGGTTCTGACAGATGACTGTAGCTATGTGTGCCAGTGGGAGTGTTGCAATCTTATCTAATTTTAGGCTTTCTCTTGATATAAATAGTTTGATCTTGAGGATCAAGGTGAAATGCCTCCATGCTCAAAAGTTTCCTGGACACACTTTGTGTAGTGTTATCTGATAGCTCTTTGCTTAGTATTTTATATTAAGTAGTTTGGACCTCTCCCCAGGTTCTTCTGTGTTCTGGCCCCTGCCTCTTGCCTAGTGTGCTATCTCATTAGCCTGAGAATATTGCTTTAGACCACCAACAGTTCCCAAGTGTTGGTGGTTTCTCTAACTGTCCAGCTTTCTGCTTTTCTTTACAAGAACTTTCTGCCTCAAATGACTGACCATCTCTTCTTCAATTCTACCCTTTACTTTATATAAACCAGCCTTTGATTTTTAAGACAATATGGTAAGTTCTTCCTGGAAGGCTGTCATTCATAAATTTCTTAAGAGAATTTATTAAAAAGAAATATTATTTATCTGTGTGAGGTTATGTGCATAAGAGTGTAGATGCTCACAGAATCCAGAGAAGGACATTGGACTCTCTCAAGATAGAGTTACAGACAGTTGTGAGCCACCTGATGTGAGTACTGGGAACTAAAATCACATGCTTTGCAAGAACGGTATGTGAGCTGAACAGCTGAATTATCTCTCCATCCTCAGCAGTATTTTATCTCTTGTATTCTGGCCACATCATCACACATTTTAGATTTGTTAAATTACATTTTCATGATCTACATCTGTTTTTACCTCTCTCCTGCTCTCCACCTAGGTACATATTCCCCGAACGAGAAAATTAAGATAATAAGTACTGCAAAGTAAAGAAAGTATCATTTTAACATATCCAGTGTTAGTGGTCAGTGTGCTCACATGATTGTCCACACTGTCTAATGCTTGTGTATGCATCTCCTGTTGCTTTGGGAGAAGGTATGTGTGAAAGCTCTACTGTGGCAGACTTCAGGCTTAATCAAAACAGAATGAATCTGGAGAGTTTCTTTAAGGGATCTGTTTTTTATTTTTCTCATTGACTATACTATAGTACTTGACCTAACCACGGTGATCTCATTACGGGTTACGATTCTGTTGTTTATATTCTCTTAAATAAATAATTTAATGTCTGCATGTCTAGTGTTCTGTGCTTGCTACGGTCTCATTCCAATACCTTCTGACAGTATCTTTTGAATGCTCTGAATTCTGCTTGTTTCTAACACAGATGACCTTCCCAATGTATGTCATCATATGTGCTACACACACTATGTAGAACATGTTTTCTTTTATCACTATAAACCCACATCTTGTCAACATTTTATGACCTCATAAGTGCTTTCCGTTTTAGATATCCATTCCTAGGGCTTCTGCCTGCACCTATCTGCTCCCCCAACCCCAAGACCTCTTCCTTTAGCTTGCAGGATTTACAAAGCCTCTCCCCATGTCTTACATTGTCTTTGTGCTTTTAACATAAATTCTCAAGAGTCTCATGTCTTTCAAGCTGGAAACTGAAGATAAAAATCTCTGTCGTGAGCTGGCACATTGGCTCAGAAGATAAAAGTACTTGTATTATGCCTACTGACTTTCAAGGACCCACGTGATAGGAAGAGAGAATACCCACAAATTTTTCTATGACCTCCGCACATGCTAACATATGTGTATGTGCATACACATGACACGCACACATACTTACAATGCATACACACACATTAAATAAATGTACTAGTTTTTAAAATAACATATATGGTTTAAAATCTGTATTATATATACTATTTGATTATAAGCATCAAATATATGTTTTAAAATCTGTGTTATGTATAAGATTTGATTGTAAAAATCAAAAGTCCAACTCATACTAGTGCAAATAATAAAGGAATTGCGTTGTCAGATAGTGAAACAGTTCACAGATCCAAGGGTTATGGATTCTCATGGATTCTAGGCTCCAGTCCAAGTAAGGAGCACCGAGTTATCCATACCAAACAGATAGGATCCTTTCTCTTGTATAGGGTTCTCCACCTCTGCTCTTCTACTTTCCTTCTGGGATCCTGTTTTCTTAGTCTTCTCTATCCACATGCTGCTGAGTACTCCCATGTTGGTACTTGTCTTAAGCTTTGAAATTGTCTGATCTACACTAAGGGCCTGAGTAGACTCTGATCTAATCTGGGTCAAGTCTTTTCTGCTCCTAGCAGCTGTGAACATAACAGATAAAGAAAAGGGTCATGAAAGGCTTACCTGTGAGAACTTAGAAAAGAGGACATTCTTAGAGAATTGTGACCATGATGCTCTAAAGAGACAGTGTAAAATTACATCTACTGTGATTGTTGAGAAGAAGAAGGTTAATGGCTTGTAATAAAAGAAGCATAATGCCTATTACCTAGAGTCACACTGTCGGGATTTGAATATCTGTTCTTTCACTCATCAAACTTTATGACCTGGGGCAATATGTTTACCTTAATTTACCTGTTGTTTATCTATTAAACTGAGAAAGGATAATAGTAACCAAATCATAGAGTTGCTTTGAAAACTAAACATCTTAACATGTAAATATCTATTGCAGAAAGTATCAACATCAAGCTCTCTCAGTCTAGTTATTTTAAACTAAAATTTGTCTGGTTTCCAATACTTTATTAACTTAAAGACTATGTGTGAGTTCATGCATTCTCTTCATTAAGCTATGAGTTATTGAAGGTAAAGCTATGCATTTTATGTCATCATACCTGCTGTAGCACTTCACATGGTTCTTTTTCACTTAGGCAGTAAATGCTTGGTTAGGTGGGTGTATGGAAAAGAAGGAAGGAAGAGAAGCTGGTAGAGAGATCAGGACAAGAAACTCTGACTCTTCAAATACGTTTTTGAGTTAAGAGAGCCAACTTGGCTGTTTTGTTCATAAAAGAAAGTAGCCAACAATCTCAAGGCTGGCACAGGAAAATAGTATGTATATCAGCTGGGATGAATTGACTGGTTGTTCCTCACTAGATACTACACAGCCATGGCTGTCAGGTAGTGATATGAAGTTTCCCAGGTTTCTGTAGAGGAAAGCGGACAACTGATTGCTCCAAGGCTTGTACCATGTCTGCACAGAATTAAGCTCAGTATCTATTATGAAAAGTTTGCCCAAGACAATGTTTAATTCAAAAGTTATTTGCTGCATGATCTTTAAAAGCCTATGAAATAGTGTGGTATTTTAACTGAGCTATAACTGAATTTATTGAGCATTTCCCATTGAGCCATGGGAGATGTAGTGAGTTTGCAAAAGTTATTGTTCACTCACTAAGCAATTAGAGGTAGGGGAGATTTCATTTTTGTTACTGCTGAGAAAACATTATTTAAGCATTTGGGCTTGAATAAAAGAATGGAAGGGGTGGCTGAGCAGTAATTTTTGTTGTTGTACAACATTGGACTTACGATTGTATAAATGTGAGTCTGTGTGTATGTTGCTACAGTGGGGGTGTTCAAGCTAGATACAGCCTGTAGAATGGTGTGCTTGAGTCACTCTCTCAGGTAGAAAGAGCCACACATAATTGGGGATTTAGCTCACTTAGTGTAAGGCACATGGACACTGTATAGAGATAAATTTGGATTAAAATCTATATGTGCTGCTTTTTAATACATGACTTCAGATAAAGCCATAACACTCTTGGAGCTCCACTTTTGTCATCTGCCTAGGGACAGGCTCTGCAAAGAACCAAGTGACAAGTGGCCTGTATTGAACATATCAGATATATACAATATCATGTTTATATTTTGCTTATTATTTTATTCTCTGAACACCCCTTTAAAATATAAAACTCTCATTATTTGTACATTTTTACAAAAGTCGACTGCCCACTGGCTGTAGCCCAGGAATATAATTCACTGACTCCCAAATCCCCAAACACAGGATTAAACTAATTCAATTTGCTTTTATTCAATGTCATTTTAATTAATTTATTTGTTTTATGAGATACTGTTTTGTTATAGAGCCTTGACTTACCTGACAACTGCTATGTATTTCAGGCTGGCCTTGAACTCATGGCAACACAGATTTCATTTTTAGGTAGCAAATATCAGGCACAAAGAAGTGCCCCATAATTGCTACCTCTCTCAAATATCAATAAAATTGAACTTTGGCTTCATTTGTCCCACAGCTGGTTTTGGTACCACGTGTACTTCATGATGATCAGCATGAGTAGCAGCTCTGAATTGAAGGCCACAATGTTCTGGCTTGGTCCAGTATTCACAATGCAGCAGGTGTTCAATTAAGTATTATTCAGTATATAGTGAAGGAAATGCTTAGTGTTTACTGGTGCCTTAGCATTCTTAGAACAGTAGCTGAAAATGGAACAACGTAAGTGAAATATGCAGTAGATGGGCAGCATTCTACAGAATATGCGGTAAATACTCATCCCTTTTATAGAATACGCATTAGGTGCACATCCATTCTACCAGACAAAGCACAGAAATCCATTGACTCTTATATGACCAGTCTGCCACACAGACTGGAATACAAAAGAAATGCATAATGAGAACAATTTGGGCCAGAGAAGGAAGGATTGCTTGGGACTCCTAATGCCACCAGTAGGTCCTATAGTCATCTTTATGTTACCTAGAGAGGATTTGATGTTTTTTTTCTGGTAGTTCACAGGCAATAGAAAGCAAAATAGGGAATTAATTGACCACACCACCATGTCTCCTGCTAGTCCTGTGCTTTCATTTTTTTCTTCTGGAGATTTGAGGTAAGCAGTTGGTTGAAGCTTTCAACATTTATATAGTCAGCTTTCAGCCATTTATGCTTTGTGCTGTCCATAGTTTGCAGGCTTCCTTGTTGGGCTACCCTACTTCCACTTCTGGTCCGGCTCTTAAGCATCACTTGGTAGATTTGCCATGAATAGTATTTTCTCATGCCTTTGCACAGGCTTTTCATGTTGAAATGATCACCCCACTTTTAAGGTGGAACAAGTTTTAAACACACACATAGGAGTCCTTATCCTACTTCAGCACCGTTTTATTTTCCTGGGTCCCTCCATTGTTAATAGATGCCATCCTTCACCCCAGCATCCAGTCAGAGTTAGGACATTGCATGTCATTGTCCGTCTGTTCATTCCTGTGACACACAGATCACACTGCAATACAACTGTTGTTAATACTTCTTAGCTACAGGACTGTGAACTGTTGGAAAACAGTTTATTTCATGCCTTGCCTCTATCTACCCAGCAACAAGGACTGCTTTCTCAGTCTACTTATTCAGAAACTTTCTTTAGGGTGGCCAGGTAAAATGGATGATGTCCGGTGAATTCAGATTTATTTTTCCTATACATACATTATTACTTATGACATACTAGGAAATACTCATTTGTATAAAATTCAAATTAAATTGAATGATATTTTTATTGGTTAAATCTGAGAACCTTATTACAGGAATGGGTGGGATGCCAAAGATTTTTTCTGTACTATAGGAAAAAACTGTTAATTTCTATAGATTTTGGATTTCATGTTAAGTCATAATGGATAACTCCTACAATGTGATTTCAAATTCTTTCTTGTTCTTTGAAAGCACATTTTAGTATTAAGAAAACAGGAATTGATTCAATATAAAGAAATGAATGTTGATCCTTGAGAACTTTTCAGATTAATGAAAGAGACATGACAATCATGGTGTACAGCAAAAATAAGACTGAATGGAATCTATTGTGCTTTGACATGCTATGGTACTAGTGGAATAATAATACTCTCTAATGTTTATTGAGTACTTTAGTATACCAGACAAGAATCTATCTTCTTTTTATGTACTTGTTTAATTGTTCTTCATATAATTGCCTGACTAAAGACTGTTGCCTTGCCATTTTGTAAACAAAAATATCAACAACTAGAAAACGTAAATATCTGACTCCATATCATATTGGTAACCAGTGGTATTTCTACATTTGAAGCCAGAAGAGTAATTCTTAAATCTGTTCTTCTGACTACTATTTTCTAAGTCCATATCTTAGTGAAAATACCTAGGATTGCTATCTGTGGTCAATGCATCATAAGTGATTAAATGAACAATATAACATCACTGTGATATTAAATAAGTAATAATAATTGTGGATACAAAGTCTATTTCTCAATGTCTAGTGGAAATATTAGCAATAATACTCCAAAGCCACTATTAAATATAACTTAATTATTATATACATGCATGTGTATCTTTCAAATTGTCTGCATATATCTGTGTATAGTTGTGATCTAACCCCTTAAGAGATTTGAAATGTCACTGTCACAGTCCTTTAGGTGTTAAGAAGAAGATGTCCTTGCTGAAAAATGCCTTCCTTAGTGTGTCATCTAGTTCTTATGATTGCTGCCAATGAAAAGAGGGCACAGAGAAATCCTGTAAGTGAGACTGCAGGATACTATGTCAAGGCTTTGACTGGCTCTAGCTGCCAGTCTGTCATCTCTGTGTAAGCAGGCTACAGAGGCATAAGTTAGCGCTGTCCCTGATAGGTGGGAGGCATTTGGGTATGAAGGTTGAAGGGGTAGCCCTGTGATGGATGGATAGATGCTGGTAACTATAGTCGTAACACTAAAAGTTTGGCAGCTGGGAAAGATCTCAGCAGCCTTTCCACTCAGAAGTTAGGCTCACAACCACGGTTGTTGAGAGTACAGACTACTCTTGTAGGGGACCAGTTCCCAACACCCACATCAGTTGGATCACAACTGCTTGTCACTCCATCTCTAAAGGATCCAACATCTTCTCCTGGAAGCCACAGAAAATTTAAGTTCATATCTGCAAATATTTTAGGACCATCTCAGTGTACATATATCTATATGGATATCATTTAATATTTTAAAGTTATTAGTATTTTGTTCCTATGTAACAAGTGCTGGAGAAGTGTAGCAAGTCTGGTATATCACAGTTCGTGGTGGATATTGATTGGTGTGTTAAATAAGTCAAGTGTCTTTTAGAATTTGACTTTATGTAACAAGGGAGTAACATTGGAGAGGTGAGATGGAGGAAAGGGGGAGGGGCAATGATACTATATTTTAGTTTCAAAACTAAAATAAAAAAGTAATCATGTGTTTATTGTCATAACAGTCATGCTGCTGTCTCATCATTAACCTCTTGCCTAGCCAGTTTGTACTGTAGCGTGTAGAGTCTAAAGTTGTAGCATGTTGTTACTGACACTTATCTTTTAGTTGCCTGGAGAGCAATGTCTGATGTCATGAAAGGTAGCAAGCTTTCCACATGTTTTTTTTTTTTTCTATATTCAGCAACCATGGTGTGTGGTGTCTTAAATAATAGAGTCTTACCATTCTGTTGGTCTTAACAACAGTGATGTCAATAACCTGTATAGTTTTGGAGGGATTTCTGGAGAGTTTCTGGACAATAGATCTTAGAAAGTTGTCCTATACATGGGACTTTTACTTAATAATAACTCATGTCTTCTGGGATCAGATTATCTGCTCATGCATGGTATTTCATGATAATTCTAACACCAGCTATAATGGAATATGAAAAGAAGCATCTTAAATGACTATAGAGAAGGAAGAAAAGCCATAAATCAATTCTTAACATTCAGGAGAATGAAATCATTCAGCTATCATTATGAAAGAAATATGGGTTAGGGTGAAATCGTAGCCCAGCTGAGATTACATCAGGAGCACAAAAGAAAAGAAACAGAACAGTATCCAATTCATTGCTTCCATTTTACTAGCTTCATGTATTAAGTTGAACCACATGAACTTACTGATATTCAGCCATTTTTAGCAGCAAAAAGTAATTTCATGTAGTTCAATTCAGTAAGTATATGTATTTATTGTCATTGAAATAAACCACACAATGCAAAGTTTCTATGTCAAAAAATGCATTATGCTGCCAACCTAGCAAAAGTAATATGTAAAGGAATGTGAAACTTGAATCCTTCAAGCTTTGTGACTCTCTTGCAGTCACTGTACCCTTCCGTGGATATCATTCCAACTGAGTATGCATTGCTTCAGGAAGTGAGCTAACATAATGATGGATATATCAACCCATGTAGCCTGGCAGAAAAAATGTTAGAGTCAACTTATAAGAACACAGTTTTCCCTGTCTGTATAAATTTTTCATATTTAATAATAGTTAATATTTAATAAAATTAATAATAACTTTCTTCATTGATACAGTAATTTCAGATATTCATGGGGTATAATGAACAATATGTTATATAAAAAACAATATAATTAACATTTTTATCTCCTTAAACATTTATTATGTATTTGTTGTGAAAAGTTTCCAAACCTCTTCAGTTTTTTTGAAATATATTGTACTGTTAACTATAGACACCCTAATGTGTGAAGAAACACCAGAACTTATTTCTGTTTAATGGGACATTTTTTCAGATGTTAGAGCTCTCCCTATTACCTTGTATCATTCTTCTGTTGTCTTGGTTACTGTCCTATTGCTGTGAAGAGACCAAGGCAGCTCTTATTAAAAGAGCATTTAAGTATAGTTTTCAGTTTTAGAGGATTAGTCCACAACTACTACATGGCTGGGAGTAAGGTAGCAGGCAAACAGTCATGGGGCTGAGAGCTTACATCCTGATCCATAGTCAGACAGAAAGAGAGACTTTTGTCTTTGCTATGATCCTTTGAAACCTCAACCCACACCCCCCTTCAGCCATTGACACACATCCTCCAACATGGCCACACCTCCTAATCCTTCCCAATCAGTTCCACTAACTGGGGACAAACCAGGAAAGCCATTTTAATTAAAACTATCAGACCCCAGTCTCTTAATGTCATATAATTAACTTCCTTATATTCTATGTATTAGCCATATCATAAGGTATTTGTCTTTTTGTGTCTGGCTTATTTAGAGCTACACAATATATTTTAAATTTGTCTCTATTATGTCAAATACTATAATTCAACTTTTATGTTTCAATAATATTCCATTGTGCATAGATATATCACATTTTCTTAATCCACTAATCAATCAATAATCATGTTGATTGATTCCATACTTCGACTACTGTAAATAGAGTAGATTTACAGAAGTTAAACACTACGCAGACAGATATAAAGAAATACTGCATAGCATACAGCACGTCGCATCTCAAGTAGTGATTTCTTCTCTTCTACACAAAATCTATTTCTAAAAGAATTCTAGGGAAAGTCTTTGCAGTCACCATCTATCATATTTTAACAGCTAAAGCCAAAGCCAACCCTCTGCCAACTCTACATTCTAAGAAGGGACGGACTTCAGAGACAACTCTCCTTCTGTTCTAGGTCTTTCAATTCTGTCTGGGGCAAGGAGGAAGGTTAACATGCCAACCAAATGTCTTAGAGTCAGAAAAGGAATTTCTGACTGAAAAACCAAGCATCACTATTTGCACATTGCTTTTGCTTTTGCTGCTGCTGCTGCTGCTGCTGCTGCTGCTGCTGCTGCTGCTGCTG
>JADRCH010000254.1:2558561-2580141 GCA_019843965.1 Rhynchomys soricoides
ATTAATAAAATATGCAGTTAATGCATTAATAAAATTAATAAAATATGCAGTTAATGCATTTGCAAAGATGCAACATCAAATTCACAACAGGTGAATTGGATACTCAATTTCCAGGGTATATCTTTAGAGTCTTTCAGGAAGTGTTTAACCAGCACTGCCATTTGGTGTTTTATTTGGAACTTTAATCACTGTTGCTCTCAGTATGTTTTAGGTTCTTTTCTGATTTCCATGCTGAAATTAGTACATCAGAGCCTTTGGGAAAACATTCTTGTAAAAAGCATCAGCTCTAGATGTGGACAAGTGCCTACTTAGAGAAATGAAAGGCTCTTTAGAGACATCTGTCACTGTCCTGTTTCTTCTCTTCATCGTGCTTTATAGTTCATACTGGGTTACAGGGAACTGTAACTAGCAGATTATTGACACCAGAAGACTATGACTCAGAGGCGTGCAAACCACATGGAATAAGAAAAAAAAAAAAGATATTTCTTCAACGTAGCCTATGTGGGTAAGTGCATCAGAAAAGCCCAAAGAGAACTGATAGAAAACTAGTGGACCCCTCCCACTGCAGACATTGTACTGTAGTGAACTAAAGCTGAGGGATAAAGGGCAAGGTTAGAAAGAAAGCATTGGATGAGCTCAGGAGACTCTGGGGAGAGGGTCCCAATTTGACCCACGACTCCTAATCTTAAGGTTCCTTCATGCTGGGTCACTAGAAGATAAGCCATGGCACAATTGCTACCTGATAGTTGCACTCACACATAGCTCTGAAATGGAAATGTTCTAGATCCCAGAATCTACAATGATCTATCCTTGCTGCTTTTACTGAATGTATTTTCTACTGGGGTTCTACCATGTACAGGTGCTAGGTGAAGAGTGAAATGTGGGACAGTATCTGGAAGTGGAGCGAGGGCAGAATAATGAGTCATCAGAATGGAAACTGTGAGCCAGTTTCAACTCACAAGGCGACAACTGTGTGAAGGTTGTAGGAAGCCCTAGCTGCAGGTGTAACGAGGCTGGGTTACGATAAACACTAAATTTTGCTATAACAGCAACTCTAGCAATACTGAATGCAGAAATAGTATTCTTCTAACAAATGATACCAAATGGTAGGCTTTTTAGAAAGTAATATATAAAGTAAAATATCAAGGGGGGGTTTGAAGACAGAAACTGTAGTTGGGAGTCTAATGCCAGCTTGTGATCATAGGACCATTTGTAGGAGGAATGTATAATAATGAATAGGTTTTCAAAAGGTCAAAAGAAAGGGTTTAAAATCTCACTAAGTGAAAGACCATGGCATAAACTAAGGATGTTATTAGAACAGACGAAATGAGAAATATGAGAGAAACTAGTTTGGGAAACACAATGATATTCCACTGACAATGACGTCCAATGTCGTGCAATCTTGAATACGGAAGACAGATGCTCTGAGGAAGTCACAGAGGTGGGCAGGAGTGCCCTGCCACCACTGCCATAAAACCAATATTAACATTGTCTACACAGAATTAACAGCTGAAATCATCAGGTGGAGTGGAATTCCACAATAAAACAGAGATATAGATGAAAAGATCAGAATTTGGTGAAACTCAGCTTGTTCAAGGGAAGAAAAAACAGGTGAAAGAGAAGCCAAGACCACAAGAGACACAGCAGTATAGAAAGAGAAAATCTCTAGAGAAGAAGAAATTAAATCCGAAGTTAGAGACATGAACTTAGTGAAACATCAGTTCACAACCAAGAGCTTTCTAGGAAAGCTGGACAAGACAGGGTTGTACCATATAGAGAGGACAATCTGGCTGCTCAGAGTCCAAGATACTAAACTACAGCTAAACATGGCAGGAGGTTTGAGAATTATTGCTCAGTGTGGTAGGTGTACCTCCATGGGTAAATGAATAAAGAACATAGAGAATATATATCTAGTAAGTATTCCGCACGTAAGAGTGAAGTCCTGCCATTTCTAACAACTTGGGTAAATCTGGAAGACTGCTAAATGAAATTGTCCATTCAAAGAAAGATAAATACCACATGAACTCAATTATGGAACTCAGAAGGAAAGCATAAAATGATGGCTGTCAGAAGCTGGTGGATAGAGAGGAGAAATGGGCCTTAAGATCAGCAGGACTATAGAGTAACTTAGAAATAATGGTAGTTGGCTGTGGCGGTGGTGGTGGTGGTGGTGGTGGTGGTGGTGGCTGTGGTTGTGGTGGTGGTGGTGGTGGTGATGGTGGTGGTGGTGGCTGTGGTGGTGGTGGTGGCTGTGGTGGTGGTGGCGGCGGCCGCGGCGGCGGTCTTATTGTTTTGCTTTTGAGACATCTGTGAAGCTCTGACTGACCTAGAATGACTATGTAGACCAGGCTGGCCTCAAACTCAGGCAGATCTGCTTGCCTCTGCCTCCTGAATTCTTGGATTAAAGGTGTGCACCACCATGTCTAGAGAAAACAATAGTGAGATGGAAGGTTGAAACAGGCAGATTATGAGTTTAATTCCAGCATACTACAGAGAGATTCAAAACAACCTTAGGCTAAATATACAGAACCTGTGTCCCCCCCAAATAAACTAACAATGAAAATAAACTTCAGCTATATTATAAAAATGAGAGGTGAGGGGGAGTTTGTACTTACTGTTTGGATTTAGTTTTACTGCATTGTACACACATTCAAAACATTTTCTTGTACCTAGTAAATACATGATATTATAATTTACTAATAAAATGTGGATCAAAAATACACGTAGAACCTGGCATGGTGACCTATGCCTATAATACCACTCAAGAGGCTGAAGCAGAAGGATGATCATGGACTCTAGGCCTGCCTGGGCTATTTAGTGAATTCCAACTCATCCTGGGCTACACCAAGGCTGTGGAGAGAGAGAGAGAGAGAGAGAGAGAGAGAGAGAGAGAGAGAGAGAGAAAGAGAAACACAATACAAAAAAGACAAGTTGAGTATTTGAACCCAGGAAGTTTACGAGTCTACTTTTTAGGGGAGATGTTCAGTCTCCAAGAAAACGTTGAATCTATAGCAGAAAGAAAGAGAAAAAAGGAAAGAAAGAAAGGAAGGAAGGAAGGAAGCCAGCACAATGGAAGGGTCCTGTCAAAACTGCTGCCAGTCCCTAATTTATGCCCAATTAGAGGAGAACCAGGGTGTCATCCTGTGCGAACAGATGGCAGACATTAGAACTGCCAGCAAAAGGAGCAGCCTTCACTGATTTACAAGCTAGGTACCATGTTACATAAGCTGCAGTTACGATTTCCTAGGGGGAAACAAAAGAACACCATTGTAAGCAATCATGATTGTCAGACTTCTGTTTTAAAGAAACGCTCATTGACAAATCAGGAAATGACGACCTGTGTTCTCCAACAGCAGTCCCTGACTACAGTTTTCCTCATATCCTATTTACCTTAGAGCCTCCAGTGTTGGGCCTCTAATGCCTTCTGACTAGCTGTCTTTCCAGCTTCCACATCATATCTGATGTCCCCACGTCCTCCTCCCCTTGCACTGAAGGCATCAAGTCTCTTTATCATTTCCACCCCCTACACATCCGTTTTTCACCTCTGTGGTCTTACTTCCATTCTCTTATTTTCCAGGCCTTCCCTTTGGTCTTTTCATTCATTTTGGTAAAGCCTAACTTGGCATTAAGATATTTCTGGGCAAGAGTAATCTGGTTTTGATGATATGTTCCCAGAAGACTAGAAAGCGACTGGAAATCCAGAAGGCTGTTTTTGGTTTGCAGGTTCTGTCAGGGAATAGCCAGAGAATGCTAGAGGGAAGATTCAGAGACTGCAGTCCTTTTACACACATACACAGGGTGGTTTTGTGATGGATTATGTAGCAGTGGTATTTATCCACCTAAGTCACCTGTGTCCTCTTCTTTGTATAGCATGTCATTCTCTGTCCACATGATAAGACTATTGGGACTTCATAGGTCCCATTACCTGCAAGAGGGTGATAAACTTAAAATATGCCATGGCCTTAGCCTTTCCTACAATCTAAGTGAGTCTTGTTTTGGTTCATTTTTCCGGAAAGAACTTTGGGGTGATATGAGGATATTGGCAGGATGATTACAAGAAAACAAATGTGCCTTGTTAGAATGCCGTCTGCTGGGGTCAAGAAAAAGCCTTGTCTTTTTTTAACGGATCTGTTACTGACTAGTATGCTTTTCCAAGACACTTTAAGTAGGAAAGATAAAATCCAGAAGTTTAGAAGAAAGACTGTGTTAGTTTAACTTAATGATGTGAGTTGAATTTTAGCCTGTCTTTAACAAGTGTGATCCAACTACAAAGTAAGCACATTTTAAAAAAAGACTATTTTATGAGGAGTCAGTGTGGTTTAAAGTCATGGAAAAAAAGATGGAGGGACCACTTTTCATGATGCTTGCTTTTCCTAGTGCCATAAAGTAGTCACAGGACATCTACTAATGCTGGTCCCTCCAGCAGTGACAGATAGCATCCCTGGCTGGGATGTGCACAGAGGAGTCCCAGACTCAACTCAGCTCCTGTGCCTGATCTCTCTACTGGTCTTTCATGCATTAGCCATCCCTCGCTATATACTTGCCATTTATGAAATTTCAAGGCAAATGATGCATGGTTTCCAGCCCTACTCTGGTACCCAAAGAGCAGAGTTCTCTTAGAAATCTTTGGAGTTTGTTAAATATTCCAACATCATTAATATCTTGATGGGAAATGACAAAACTTAACATATTCTAAAACCTAGGACATAAAATAAAACCACACATAGGAAGCTTATAAAAGCCTACATTAAAAGAAAAAAAAAATCAAAGACATCTCAAATAACTTAGTACTGTACCTCAGAGCCTCAGAAAAACAAGAAAAAGCAAAACAGAAATAATTAAACAAAAAATAATTAAAAGAGGAGCAGATCAGAAGTGAATTAGAAATAAAAAACAATTACACAAAGAATGAGTAAGCTGAATAGTTGGTTCTTTGAAAGAGATGGACAAACCCGAAGGCAAACTAACCAAAAGAAGGAAAAACCCAAATTAATAAAATTAGAGATGAAAAGGGAGACTGTGCAGCAGATACTAATAAAATTCAGAAAACCAATAGGAAGGACATGCCCTGAGGGCACATATCTCAGTAACCTGGGAAATCTAAATGAAATAGATGAATTTCTAGATGTATATAATCACCAACATTAAACCAAGCAGAGTTAAGCAATTTAAATAGATTAATAACCAGCTGTTGAGATGGGTTAGGCTGGCTCCATGACAGGCTTCAGCCCTCTACAACCCAGCAATGGTTCTGGAATGTACGCAGAGATAGAGCCAACAGATAAAGATCAAGGTCACCTACCCCTCCCTGGAATTCCCCTAAGGTGCTTTAAATCAGGCCTGTGCACTCACTTTGGGGTCTCTCCATCTTTGTAGAGAGTAGACCCCAGAGTGCTGGACTTCTGCAGAATAAAACATTCTTTGCATTAAAAAAAAAAAAAAAAAAAGCAAGCAAGAAAGAAAGGAAGGAAGGAAGGAAGAAAGAAAAACTCTACAGGTCTTAGTTGGTTATCCAACGCAGAGTAGTCCGCCACGAGATTAGACACAAACAAGCAACACTAACTTGAACCAGCAGGTTGTGTGTGCATACATGTATATACACATGTATTTAGAGAGAGAACATTAAAGAAAACGAGGTTGTGGACTTAAGAATGAAGCACAGTATAAGAGGCTTGGAGGGAGGTGGGAAAAGGAGAGAGTGGTATGGTTATAACTCAAAAATAAATAACAAAAAGTTCGCTGTTTGAAACTTTCAAAGAACTAATAAAGTTTTTTAACCCAATAAAAAGAAAAGGAAAGGAAAAAGCATCAGGGATTAGAAAAGAGCCTAAAAGAGAAAGAAGAAAAGGAAAGAGAAGCCAAGCCTCCGATAAGGAGGACAGATCCTGACCTGCTCAGGTTAGTGGAATGTAGTCTGTAACTAAAGCTCATCTATCATTTGGCTCCCAAGCCGCTATTTTGTAACTTCTTGTCTAGATGAACTGTGTTCTGCAGGTGAAGCTCCAAGCCCAGGAATAACACTCGGATCTCGTGGTTTAACTATAATGACTAGTAAGGTAGATGTTCAATTTGTGTCCTGACATTTTAGTGTGTTTTTGGTAGATCTTGGAATTTTAGAGTAGGAAGACTTTGAAAATCCACTCTTACAAATCCTCTAGTTAAGAACTGAGAGCTGAGCCACAGAAACAGGATAGATTTCCAGCTTTTTGTTGCTGAGGCATGTGACAATCACCGGCATCATGTGACAATCACGTGGAGGGCAAACTGTAAACAGCTAGAAACTATAGTAGATGCTAGAGTGATAAGCTGTGTTTACTGAGAAGCCGAAAACCCATGGAAATGGCAGCAGTAAGGAGGAATCACTAAGCCCCAGTCCCAAAGCAATGATCCCAAAGGCTCTAATCTGCCCTCACTTCTGTCCTCACCTCTTCTCTTGGCCCTATGGAGTCTAGGAACTGGACCTTGTTGTTCAGCATGGCATCTAAAACACACTGCTGTTGAGGGTTGGAGAGATGGCTCAGTAGGAAAGAGCATGACTGTCTGCACTCTTGAAGGACAAAGGTTCAATGCTCAGCATCCACATAGATCTCACAAGGTGTTGTAACACCACCTCCAGTGGATCCGACATGCACTCCTGGATAATGTGGGCCCTGTACATATGCACGTTGATGGTGAACAGACATACATGCAAGCAAAATACTCAAACATGTAAAACAATGGTAGTAAAATGTTTAAAACTCACAGCCCTTGATATTTGAGGACGAGATACTTATTTTTTGTGTTGGGGTGTGGTGTTTGGAGCAAGGAGTGACAGCATGTCTTCTACACTGTATAATGTTTAACAACATCCTGGGCAGTACTGTCTGCTTAGTACTACTAGCTCATCCAGTGATAATCGAAGTGTCCCCAGGCATTGTCTAGCATCCAATGGCCACAAAACCTATCCCAACTAGAAAGAATACAGTCAATAAGTGATGGCCATGAAGTCTCATGCCAGTAGAAATTATACCTGAAATCCCGATCCAATGTTCCTGAAAAAGCTACTCCCAGACAAATGAAAAGCTATGTTAGGGAAAGTCTACTGGCCATTGGGCTCTATAAATCAGATGTTGGGAGAATCACAAGCACACACAGGAAAAAGAAGCAAAATGCTTTGTTCTTGCTTTTTTTCTCCAGTGCTGACAGCATGCCATTCCTACTCAGCAAGGGAGAATTATTTAAAATGTAAGACACATTTTCAAAGGCAGCAAAACAGCTGAAAAACTCTAAGCATGAGGATGCACACCTATAATCCCCTTGCTTGAGTGGCTAAGGCCTGAGAATTATGGTGAGTGCAAAGCCAGTCTGGCTTACCATAACAAGACTCTACTTTCAGAAACAATGCAAACAAAAATAAAAGACAGGAGAGAGAAAAATCAAGAACCAGGATATACCAAAGCAAATGTTATTCTGCACCCAGGAAAATGGAGATGGAGATGAATAGTAACGGCTTCTCCTTTCTAATCCTGACTTGCTGTTCTAACAATTCAAGTGTGAACAAACACTTGGTAAGAACTTAGGGTAGAAGGTGTTTTACCTGAAGCATCTCAAAAATCTCCTGAGAAGAAATATCATGTGAGCTAGGTTCTTTTAAGTTTGAGCAGAAGTTTTACAAATAAAGGAGGGAAGGTGAAGGCAGCGACTGTGGAGAGCAGGGCACACACACAGTCTAGTGGCTTCTGTGATGGAACATGGCAAGAACAAAGGACTTGGGGAAGAAACTGGAAAAAATCACAGAGAGGCTGAGACCTGAGTCTGAAAAGAAGAACTGGGTAGAGCTTATCAAGAAATCTAACAGAAGCTAGAGTTGAGTTTCACTGGCTAAGATCACCTGCTGCTTTTGCTGAGGACCAGGGTTCTAATCCCAACACCCACATGGTGGCTCAAAACTGTCTGTTACTCCAGGTCCAAGGGATTGACACCCTTTTCTTGTTTCTGATGGTACCAGGTATTTATATGCATAAATATGTATATAAGTGCATATATATATATACACATACACACACACAAATACAGAGATAAAGCTATCATACACATAAAGTAGAAAAACCAATAAATTTATATTTTAAAAAGGAATCTCCTGGTATCTCAAAGTAAAGAATCTGGTCTCGTCCTTTAGAAACTATGGGGCCAATGGAGAGCTGTTGCTACTGTTATCATGTATTTGTCTTTGAAGGAAGGGAGCCCAGTAAGATTGGTTACAACACAGAGAACTGGTACAGACTATTAAAGTCACAACAGCCCTAAAGAATGTCTATTAAGGTTGAGAGGTTTAGACTTGAGCCTAAAGCAGATTTGGGTGATCATTAAATGTCCCAGGTGAGCAATGTTTCTTGTACAGGAACTCAGTGGATGTCTGTGGGTGGTCAATGATGTGTGAGAGAAAGCCCATTACAACAGAGAATGACTGCTTCAGCTATGGACAGGCTAAGTTTGGGTCCATTCAGGTTCTCAGAATAAGGAGATCACTACCAGTTAGAAACGCTTTGATTTCCTCTGATGCTTAGAAGACAGATGCAAGCTGACACTGGAGTTCATAAATCCCTTAAAATTTAAGAGGCCTTGCTTTCTTAAGTCATTATTTTGTGTTATACTAGTAATAAATTATTCCATTGTCCCAGCAATTACTTGAAAGTTTACAGTATATCTGAAGCTTGCATTTTTATCCAATGTTTCAAATTTTGTTTTAAAATTCAGCAATTCTTTGAGACTCGTGGTTGATTGACACAAAAGGATAATGGAATAAGCTGGAACAATACATTTTTTTTAAAAAAAATTTAAGCATTAAGCAACAATCCTAAAACAAGTAACATTTGAAATTTTGCATTTGGCAGTCTGAGCAGCGGTTCTAGCTGTTTATTTGGGGGTGCAATTCTAATGCTTCTTGTAGTAGGGTGCTGGGAAGGGGAGTCAGAGGCCAGGAGCACTTTCAGATAGAAGTCTAACAATATTGTTTAAAAAAAAAATGGTAAAATCATTAAAGTTGAAATCTGCTCCAGATACTGCACATTTTTTTGGTAGAGTTAAGTAGATTTGCTTATTTTAAGAAGCACACTTTCCTGATGAGACAGTCATTATAGGCCCAGCTGGGTCATAAAAGATCTAAGGCTTTCCTTTTCTTTTCAATATGTCTCACAGTTGGTACCCATCTGAAGCACAAAGTGTGGGAACATGAATCGAATTAGCATCAGCCACAATAACAGGGACACCTCATCCCTGATCAAGTGTTACAATGGGAGCCTGTTCAGAACTTATCTCTCTAGATGAAATACATTGGTCACCTTATCTTTGAGCCCTTCTACAGCCGCGTGATTAGTTAATTTGAATAGATAGCAGACTATCCAAGACCAATCATGTAATGGTGGTTGACAAGGAACGTACTTTCTTTCTAGCTGAATTGCTAATACCTTATTATTGAGAAAGAAACTGAATGACAGCAATTAATGAGTCCCTTTTCATAGGATGTTTGTTCTCTCTCTCTTCCTCCCTCCATCTCCATATATATATATATATATATATATATTCATTCTACTGAAGAGGAGACTCAGAAAAATTTAACTGTTAGTATATTTAATTAAGTAGGTCACTCCACCTATATTTTTTTCCTGCTTTGTCTGAACACAGAGATAACATTAACACATTAAATATTCACTGAGGCTCACACAGAAGTAGATACGCAGATAAGGACTAATTACACACATCATTTCTCTCACAGCAAGGAATGGTTTGTTTCTTCTTCAAATGAATGAAGCTTCAGAAAGCCCATGCCATGTCCTCAACTGTATAACATGTAAACAGAGTCGATAGCACTCATGTCCTGACTTAGCACATCACACTGACAAGTTGCTCTAAGGGTAACTCAGCCTCTTTACCTTCTTACATCTTTTGCTGTGCTTAGACATTGAAGTCATTTTTATCTGTATTTTTATAGAGTTCTTAGGCAGCTTTACTTACCTTCAGAAGTATTTCTCTGAAGAGACACATAAGTGGGAAAATTACAAAGTCCAAGGTCAGCATGTTTTAAAAGGATTTTCTAGAACCAATACACAGTGTACCCTTCAGTGACAATCATGAGAATATATTGCTGTGTACAACAACAGCCAGCTTAAGTTTTCAATTGAAATAATTGAAAAAGAAAAACAGACAAAATTTTGGTGAATCAGCCCAAGGTTTGAAATCTACCACGACCCTAGAAGACTACATTTAACATTTCTTTTCTCTTCTGGTTGCTGCAGGGAGCTTAGTTATTAACAACTAAAGCTATGGAAGAGTTGCGCATTGTTTGGCAATTGCATCTTTATCCTAGGGAAGAATAAATATATTTTAAAGGGTTCAGAAAATCTGAAAGAAGAGTAAAGTCAAGATGAGCTTCCTTTGAAGTGTCAAACGTAAATACTAAAGGGGAGCGGGGTGCCAGGGAAGGAAGGGATACTAGAAAAGCAATGGAAATTATCCATGTGTATAACATGCTGCAGGCCAGAGAGCCGACCTGGTGGTAGAAAGGGAAAAACTGAGGAAAGGTAACTCATGAACATGAGTATCTGCATGTGATGATTTGGGGGTATGGATGTATATGTGTATGTGCACGCTCGTGCATGCAGGCACACACATGTTCCTGCCATCTTGTACATTTGAGACAAAGGTCAGCTTGTAATAATCAGGTGTCTTTCAGCACTAGTTCAGGGAAGCATGTCAGGCTCTGTAGCTGGCATCTTTACCCTAGCTGCCATTTGGTTTCAATACCATCATCTGTTGATCCTCATAATAACCCTGTGCAGGGAAAAACCACCAAACAAGAAATTCTACGAAGGGCGTTCAAATGAGAATTAGAAAAACTCAAAGACCTGGACAGAGTCATCTCCCTAGTTAGAATTTCAGGTGTATCTGCCTTCTGTACTCTGTTTTGGTTGTTGCCTTTATTCCAACAAATTAAGTGGAAAGCTTGATTCTCTTTGGGGGATTTTTGAAAGACAAATAGAATAAAAGTGGCCAAAGGTATATAAGAAAGACTCACATGTAACCTTTTACACTAGACTCTAAGTAGCCTCAGTAAGAGGCAAAAAGTGCTAAGAGGTCAAAGGAGATTGCAAGGGTGGGCTTGAGGGGCTCCAGTAAAAAGGATCGTTCTTAGAGATGACCAGGATTTGCATTCTGAATTGCAGTGAATGATAATGTAACTAGGAAGATAGGAGGCATAGGAACTAGGCTGAAGCTGGTAAATGCAGCTATGGGTAAGCTGAATATACTGAACTATAAGTGAGATATAAGCAACACACTCAAATGTGGCAGATGTGTAGGTCTGAAGGGTTCAATGGTAGTGTGAGGGCCTGAACTGAAGACTTAAAAACCAACAGCTTTGGAGAACCTTTATAGAGAGGTTTGCTAGTGTACTACATAAGAACAAGTTCATAGTAACATCGTATCGTGTCCTGAAGGGACAGTTTCTAGTTTGTTATACACCTTTCCCAAGCTGTGTCTCATGTCTACTGTTGCTAACCTGGGCACACTGGAAATGTCCAGAGGCAATTTTGTTATTACAGTAGATTTGCTGCTCATATCTTGTAGATAGAGGTCAGGACTTCTCCTAAACATCGTATCATGCCCTGGGCATCTCTCGACTAGGAGAATTAGCTGATCAAAAGCACCAGGCTAGAGTAGTGTAAGAAATCCTAAACTAAGTTCCTCATAAAGTACAGGAACTGTGGTACTTTGTAAAGGTGTGGGGTTTCTGTGAGATAAAGCTAGCATAAAAGATTAAATATATGCAAGATCTTAGGTGCTTAAGGAAAGTAACTCTATTGGTGGATTAGAAAACTAGAGCCAAGACAAGTAACAAGATGGCAGAGGGGAGGGATGTGTGTGTGTGTGTGTGTGTGTGTGTGTGTGTGTGTGTGTGTGTGGTATGTGCCGAGAGAGGTGAAACCACAGAAGGAAAAAATGAAAATGAGAAAATTCACAGTCAGGGGGAGAGCAGCAACCAGTGGGGCTCTGCAAACTCAAATCCCCACATCCGGGGAATGCTGCAGTTCTCCTCTGGAAGCTCAGACAGCACACACAATGAGGAGGGGCCTGCAAAAAGGTGGGTGGGTGGGTGGGTGGGTGGGAGAATACCCCCATAGTGGTAGGGGGAGGGGGAGGAAATGGGGACGTTCCAAAGGGGAGATCTGGAAAGGGGAAACATTTGAAATGTAAATAAAGTATGAAAAAATAAAAAAATAAAAATTAAATTAAAAAAAAAAAGACTGCCAGACTAACTGTAATGAGCACTCTGATGGAAAGTTAGGTGAAGGGAAGATGAAATAAATGCTAGCTTGCAGTAGGTTGAAGAGCAAAGTGAAAAGGGGCACGGAACAGTAGGATTCTTTATTTTCACTGGCTGGCTGGCCACGAAGGATATTTTATGGTATAGGATTAGAGACACTGTTCTGTTTATTGATTTAAAGAAGAGTCTGCAGGGAGACAATCAGGGGGAAAGGTATTGCAGAAGGGTCACGGGTCTAGAGGAGAAAGATGAAAGAAATTGTGCAAAATAAAAAATAAAATAAAATAAAGGAACAGAGATGGCTCAGAGGCTGAGTGCCTCCAGCCCTTACAGGAGACCTGAGCTCAGTTCTCAGCACCCACATTGGGTAGCTCACAATCACCTATAACTCAAGCCCCAGGGGATCTGACAGCCTCTTCTGGCCACAGATGGCACAGGCATACACACACACATACACACACACACACACACACACACACACACACACACACGGAATAAAGATGAACACTTTTTAGAGGGAGGGCAATTTGTTTTAGAAAGCAGTTATTGTACTTCCTTGCGAAAGAAGTGTGATAATCATCTCAGTATACTGAATCGTGAGTGAAAATCAGCACCTTAACATCTTAAAAGTTATGAATATAAGTGCCATTAAAATGCTTCAGTTACCTGTAACTCATAGTAGAGCCTGTACTGAGCATGCAAAAGGCCCTGGATCTTACCCCAGAACCCCCCCCCCCCCAAAAAATAAAGAAAATAAAAAAGTAGTAAATCAGCAGTGCTTCATGGTAAATGCCTTTCAATCTAGCACTTGGGGAGTCTCAAGCAGGATTACAAGTTTGAGCCCAGCATGGGCTATATACTTTACTTAAAGGAGCATCGTCCATTATTATAAATATATTTAAAAGGCAATTTGACAGACAGTTTAGCTAAAGAAAAGTATTAAGCTCAACCCTTTGATCAATGACCTCCTTGGCAATGGGTCTTTGACCATGTTTGCAGCAAAATGAATTCCTTCCTGTGGCTCAGGCCTCAGAGCCTGTCAGAACGAGTTGTTGCCTCCTTAACAGTTGTGACATTATTGCATCAGCAGGCGCATCTTGCCTGGGAGATGGCTATTTGTTGCATGGAGGGTTAACAGCTGGTGAGGACAGTCTCACCCCCTGAAGCCTGTACAGTACTTTATAGCACTATGAAATCTAGCCAGCATGGAGGAAGCTTTCAGTTCCAGGTTGCAGTCCAGATATATGGTATTTTCAGCAATATAGTCTTAATGACTAGTTCAAATGAGCAACCAAGAATTTCTTTTCCCCATCATGTCATAGAGGCAAAATTAAAAACTCAGTGATAAATTTTTGTAAGATTGCTAAGCTAGTGACTAACATCTTTACTTCTAAGAATTTTAGGCTATATATAAGAGTTTTCTAAAAAAGATACCATGGGATAAATTTATTGGACTGTCTAAGGGTTCACTTTTAGCCTTCATACTGCTTTGTAATTGGATGGTATTTCTCTATACAAACTGTAAATGCCATACAGTTTTAAATAGATGTTTATTCATGTTCTTTAAACTTTGATATAATAGAGAGTGCATTAACTATATATTTTAATTGTTTAAATAAATGAAGGCTATTTTTCTTTAGTCTACTTGGAGAAGAGATTTGGTAAACTAAATGAATTGATAATCTTAAATTGTTTTTAAGAAACAAGAAACTATGCTTGAAAATATTTAATATGAGAGATTTTATAATGTCATAGTATTTATTTTAAAAATAGAAAAATCTAGAAAAAAAATCAAATGTCTACCAATGTGTGATTCTTATTTCAAGACAGATCCTAAAAGATTCTTGGAATTGAGAATCTTCTATGTTATAAGAAATGTTAAATAATTTAGTATTGATACTTGGTTTCCATGGGGGCAAAATGGATTATTTTGATAAAATTAGTGAGATATCTATGAGATATCAAACGTTAACTTTTCACACATTGGTGTTTCACTCAGGCAGTCAATGGAGGAGTAATTCATAGATGCATCGATTGCCGAAGATACAGCAACGTGAGGGAAGTCCTGGCAGTGATATCTCATATGCTTTGATGTACCTGATTTTATATGTAGTTTTTCACTGATATATTGCTTTATTAGGATTTAAAATGTAGTTAGAGTATTCACTGAAGCTAAAAATTTTGTTCTGAATATTCATATTCTATATTTTACATAGGTGAATTCTCAAAGAAATACTACTTAAGTTAGAAATAAAAGTTTGTGTCAGAAAAGGGCAAACATTGCCTGTCATCTTCTGATCCACACTTAGACTTGTAATGAATAAATCAACGGATGTATCCATCTTCCCTTTCCTTTCAAGTTTCTATTATAAGCAGGTGATCTTGTAGTAACCAAAGAACTACTTGTGGATTGGAAATCTAGATTTTGGTGTAGGAAAGACAACCAATATTTAAATAGAATTGTTTATAGTTGATGGTGAGAATGAGTCAGAGTGACTGTGAATTATCAGTAAGGCTTCAGGTCAAAGAGTAAATGGTGTTGACGTCTCTGAGAGAACCTGTCTAAAGAGGATACACTTGATCTGAGATTCGAATGGTATTAAGGAAATCCTATGTGAACATATGGGCAAAGAACATTGCAGATATCTGACATATGTCCTAAGGCAAATGCATGGAAAAAATTAGATTGTAGATGCCAGCGGAATGCTGACATCATCCAACTTGGGTTTTAAAAGATTATCTTGCCTGCTTATAAGGAAGATTGTCCACAAAATAAGACAAGCCTATCTCAATTCAAGCACTGGTGATGAAACAAAAGGATATGACATACATGAGACTAACTTCAAAGTGTTAAAACTAGAACCACCAGTATTCAGATAGATTCAGTATAATGGTGGAAGGGCAAGAGGAAGAGAACAATCTAGAAAATGGTTTAACAAAACTTTCATGTGATGTGTCGGACATAAATACTTCCAACTTTTCAGGCTGTATGTGAGCTATTATAGTTGTTCAACCTGGCTGTACATGTGAAAACAGCTGTAGGTAATACACAGTACATAGAAAAGTAAGTGTATCTGTATCCTAACAAAACTTTATTTATAAAATGTGCAGTACGCATCACTTGGTTTGCAGATGTTAGTTTGCTGACCTCTTAATTCAGAATTATTCCTTGAATGTTTGAAAATTGTTCTTTTCCGAGAAACTTTATCCAGAAGCTTACAGGTCCTGTATCTTTCAGATCAGTGTCACCTTCCATGACAAGATGGAAAGAGTAGAGAGTCCTGGGCTTGCTGAAGAAAAGATGGCATTGTCCAGAGAATCAGTCTTCCTAAACCACTCTGATCATTTTGAAAATAGCTTAAAGTAAGCCAGTAGATGCCCAGGTTATAGATTTGCTTAGATTGTATCAAAACAGGAATATAGTAAAGCACAATGATTCAGTCAACTAACATGAATGTGTTATGGTTAAATGCATACATGTGTATGTGTTGTGTTTAAATGCATAAAAAGTGCTTTATAAACTATAAATTGTGTGTAATCTTTGTTGGCAACATGTCAATGCTTGATACTTGGAGTCCGTCAATTTTGTGTTTTGTCTCCCTCAGAGTTTTAAAGCCCATTTCTCTTTAGACAAGAGTATCATCACGTTGCAATTGAAGAACAAAATTATACACATTTTAGACATACCACTGAGTAATCAGCTCCCTTCAGAAAGATGTTTTGGTGTAATAATGAAAGCATCTTAATAACTGAAATTATTACCCACTGAGTCAATCACCATAATGTCCCCAAACAGACACATTTCCTAGAGTGAGGAGCAGCAGCCTTTTAGCTGATACCTCTTAAGAAAAATATATACAAATGTTAATATTCTCGATGGGAAAGGGTCATTATGGCCTTTCCCTGTCTCTTTCCCTTTCTTCCTGCCCCATCTTCCATCTGTCTCCCCCGCCTTTGTTCTTTCTCCCTACCCTTTCTGCATTCATTTCCCTCTGTACCTTGCAACCATGTTGAAACTACCAATATTGTGAGCCTGTATTTAAATAACACCATTAAAATCACTCACCTTAAAGAATACTGCCTGGTTTTTATGGGGGTCCCCAATAACTGGATCAGGGACTTACCTGTCGGTGGATCCTGCTTACCTAACTGAGCTGTCTCATCTGGCCTTAGTGGAAGAGGATATGCTTAGTCCTACAGTGACTTGAGATGCCAGGTTAGGTTGGTTCTCTAGGAGGGCCCTTGCCCTTCTCAGAGGAGAAGGAGGAGTGGGAGGAGCTGTGTGAAGGGGAACTGGGAGGAGAGGGGCTTTGATTGAGAAGTAAAGTGAATGAATGAATGAATGAATGAATGAATAGAAGAAAAGAGAATCTTGCCTTAACATTTTAAAATGATTTATTTGTTTTTATTTTTTATATATGGATTTTTTCGACTGCATGTTTGTCTATATACCACTGTGGGCAGTGCCCACAGAGGCATGGATAGGGCATCAGACCCCGCTTAACTGGAATTACAAATGGTTGTGAGCCACTGTGTAGGTGCTAAGAATCAAATTGAAACCCTCTGGGAGAACAGCCAATGTTCTTAACCACAGAGCTATCTTTTCAGCTCCTGCTTAACTTGTTAAAACTTGATTTTCTCCTCAGAAAAATGAACATAAAATTGTGTGTGCAACTACATGCATACACTGAGTTTTGTTGCTGAGATAGCCTGAGGTAAAGATTTTCACATAATAATAGCTCCCTACTTTCCTCTGAAATTGAACCTAGCATATATATGCAATTGGCTCTTTTATTTTGCAACATTAAAATATAAATTACATGTGAGTTTAAAGAGTTTAAGAATTTATCTGTAGTTAGTTTTATTACTTTTATTTTTTTACAGTCCAGCCATTGCTCTCTTCACAGTCCCCCTCCCACAGTTCCTCATCCCATTCCTCCTCCCCCTGTCTCCAAGTGAATGTTTCCTCCTGTCCCCCCACTAGGCCTATCCACTCCCTGGGGCCTCAAGTCTCTAGAGGGTTAGGCGAGTCTTCTCCCACTGAGTCCAGACCAGGCAGTTCTCTCCTGTATATGTGTTGAGGGGAGGGGATATGGGGGACTTCAGACTAGCTTGTGCATGTTGCCTGGTTGGTGGCTCAGTGTCTGAGAGATCTAAGCAGTCCTGGGTCAGTTGAGACTGCTAATCTTTCTATGGGATTGCCCTCCTCTTCAGCTTCTTCCAGCCTTTCCCCAATTCAACCACAGGGGTCCCTGGCTTCTGTCCAGTGGTTGGTTGTAAGTATCTGCATCTGTCTCAGTCAGCTGTTTGTTGGGCCTCTGAGAGGACCGCCATGCTAGGCTCCTTCTATAAGCACACCATAGCATCAGTAATAGTGTCAGGCCTTGTAGTTATTTGTTTTTATAGCTGATAAATGTTTTGTGGGTTCTACTCATTCAGTTGCTTATGTTGCCAAAACACCTTACTAAGATCTTCAGAATAGACCATTGATGACAGAGGTCTTTTTATTAGTCAAGTCATTTCATAAGACTCTAATGAATATTTAGAAGGTCATTTACCACTGTATTAGTTAGAGTTCTCATGTAACTCATATAATAAATCTCTATATATAGTGAGAAAGATAATTTATTAGAATGGCTTACAGGCTCTGTATGCTCCAGCTGGTCCAACAATGGCTGCCTATGAATGGGAGGTCCAAGAATATAGTAGTTGTTCAGTCCACAAGGCTGGCTGTCTCAGTTGGTCTTTAATATGCTGGGATTCTGAAGAAATAGGCTCTAATGCCAGCTGAGGAATGGACTTGCTAGCAGGAGCAAGCAAGCAAAGAGAGAGGAAGCTTTTTTTCCCCAAGGCCTTTATATAGCTTGCTAGCAGGTATGGTCCAGAATAAAGGTGAATCTTCCCACCTCAAAAGATTTAATTAAGAAAAAATTCCCTCAAAGGTGTGCCCATTCACTTGGATTTTAGTTAATTCCAGATGTAGTCAAGTTGACAACCAAGAGTAGCCATCACAACCACCTATAGCAATATGTCCTAAAAGACCTGTTTGACAAGGATCTACACAGATATTATATATTCTGGGAAAGAGTGTATGACCAGGAATACAGCCCAATGGTGAAGGGCCTTCCTAGTAGATGCAAGGCCCTTGGTTCAATTGCCAGAAGTGCAAATAAATAAGCCCATCAATAATAAGCTTAGTAATTATTCTACTATATATCTAATCAAGCTGTCTTTAATAATTTATTGACCAAAGGAGAAATACATAGTGGGGATGCCTTCAGACTCAGTAATATTACTTGAAAGTTCCACATCTTCTTAAAGTACTTAAATATAATATAATGTAAAATTTTTCTTTAAAAAGATTTACTGTCACCAGGCAGTGGTGGCTCACGCCTTTAATCCCAGCACTTGGGAGGCAGAGACAGGCAGATTTCTGAGTTTGAGGCCAGCCTGGTCTACAGAGTGAGTTCCAGGACAGCCAGGGATACACAGAGAAACCCTGTCTCGGAAAAAAAAAAAAAGATTTACCGTTTTATCAGGATCTAATTATTCAATATTTCAATATCCTTTTGAATGTTGCCTTCCAAACAAAAATTATTTACAAATAATATATGGTCCTAAATTCTCAAAGACAAAAATATGATCCTTGGTATGTTCATCATGAAAAGAAATTATGTGTGTTCAATCTATAGTCTAGAGTACAAATATTTATGTTTGTGTACACAGTTATCATACTTCCTGTTTCCTTGGGTATATGTGTCCATTAGTTTTTGTATATGTATACAGAGCTAGAAGGGTAGATAGTCTATGACATATGTACATACAGTTACCTGTTAGCTGCTAAAATATTCCTTTACATTTTTAAAGATAAAATTAAATATGTATACAATACTGTAAAGTTAAAAATAATATTGAATCATAGCTAGTTAATAGCTCTAACTCTAAACAATAACAAGGCTACACTGAGAGCAAATGAAAGATTCTCCCTAGTCACATGTAATTGGGTAACTGTAGATACTTTCGTATGATAGAGTTTCTCTGAAATCAGTCTTTCTCCAAGTTTAAGTATGGACCAATACCTTATACAGGAAAGTAAGACAATTAATCATATAAAGAATAGTGGTGCTGCAGATAGTAGCACACACCTATAATCCTCCCAGTCTGAAGGCTGAGGAAGAAGGATCACAAATTCAAGATGTTTATTGCATGGCAAATTCTAGACTAAGGTGAACTTTGGGGTTGGAAAATCATCTCAAGACAAACTAGATAGCCCAACGACCTAGGGAAAAGCCATATACTATTGTTGAAAAAGAAAAAAGTATCAATAAATGACTACTAATGACATTCTACTACAATCATAGATCAGTTCCTTCTTCACCTGTCATCACAGAATCTTCTCCTGTAACAGGTGGGAACAACTAAATAAGACAGTGTGCACAGTGGAATACTCAGGCCATGGAACACTCAGCCCCGAAGTGGGAGGTCTCCATCAAAGCTCTTCCTCTAGGGCTCAGGAACCCTGTGAAATAGGAGGCAGAAAGAGTGTAAGAGAGAGGTGATGGACTACACTGAGAACACAGGGGCCTCTAAATCAATGTAAGCAAAGCTCATATGAACTCACAAGAGACTGAGGCAGTATATGCAGGGCCTGCACAGGTCTGCACCAGGTCCTTTGTTATGGCTTCCAGTTTAATGCTCAGATGGTATTCCCTGATACAAATGAGTGGGTCCCTGCTTCCTGTGCCTTCTCTGCTCTCTTTTCCTTCTGTTTGTTTTGTCCACCTCCACTGCGTCCATTTTTGTGTTATCTTATTATTATAGTTTGATTTATTATTATCCCTCAGAAGGCTATTTGTTTTCTCATGGGAGACAGAAAGGTACTGGATCCAGATGGGAGTAGAACTGGCAAGGAAGTGGGAGGAATAGATGGAGGAAAGACCGTAATTAAGACATATTATGCAAAAAAGAACATATTATGTGAAAAAACATATATTTCAATAACAAGAAAGAATAAAAAAGAAAAGCTGACATTTTATGCTATTACTTGAATGAAAATTTAGGTTTCTGTTCCCTGTCTCTAGCTTCATTAGAGACTAACAAAATTTAAAGGCATACAAGGTAAAAAAATAAATGGAGGACTTGGAGAAAGGACTGAAGGAGCTGAGGGAGTTTGCATCCCCAGGGAGGCAGCAGCAGTGGCAACTGGCCTGACCCCCTGATACTCCTGGAGACTGGATCACCAACCAAAGAACACACATGGAGGGACCCATGGTGCTGGCCACAAATGTGGCAGAGGAGGGTCTTGTTAGCCATAAGGGGGAGGAGAGGCCCTTGGGCCTGAGGGTGTTAGATTCCCCAGTATAGGAGAATGCCAAGGAGGGAAGATGAGAGTGGGTGGGTGGGTGGGAGATTACCCCCTTAGTGGCAGAGGGAGGGGGAGGGAATGAGGAGGTTCCAAAGGGGATATCTGGAAAGGGGGAAACATTTGAAATGTAAATAAAATATGAAAAATAAAAAAAATTAAAAAAGAAATATTCTCAAAGACATGCCCAGATGTGGCTCTTTTAAAAAAAAAAATTACAATAAAGTATTAACAAAAACACAAATGAAGAAATAGAACCACGTAAAAGGAAAATGTTTGAAATCGCATTTGAGCATTTTCCTCAATAACAGAGATTACAGTTATTTATTTTACTGATGACATTTTGGACTTGCCTACTATTCAGTATGAATTAGTAAGTTCAGTATATGAAAGTTCATATTTTAGAATGAGTTTCTTAATTTCCTCTGCCTGTGTCTCAAAATTTCCTCTTGGTCTCCTTTTGTATATCAGCGTGACCATATTTAGCACTGCATAGAAGTGACCCAACCTCCCAGATGGATCACCACCAGGGATCTGAGATAACAGCTGTCCTCTGTGGCCCTAGTCTTCTTTATAGTTTTTGCAAAAAAGTAATTAAAATTGAAAGCTGTTTAGTAACTTTAAATTCTAAATCATCCAATTTTCTGCTGTGGTTTAGAAACTGACTGCCTAACTTAGTATTTGATGCTCCAAATGTATGCCATTTAGAAATTAAGATTAAGAAAAGACTGTAAGAGTGATTCCGCATTACATAGCTTGTTTAAAATTTAAGAGACCCTCGATTCAACCCCCAGTACTTCCAAAAAGGGATCATACAGATGGGACAGGGGAGAGTGCAAGGAAGGTAAGGTGATAGCATACAAGTGTGAAGACCGAGCTCACTGCACAAATCCAGGCATACAAGTGTGAGGACCGAG
>JADRCH010000254.1:2580151-2617618 GCA_019843965.1 Rhynchomys soricoides
ACAAATCCAGGCATACAAGTGTGAGGACCGAGCTCACTGCACAAATCAGGGTTGGCAGAGAAGCCCACCGGAGTCCCTGTGTTCAAAACTGATACAGGTAGTCCTCAGAGCACTCTGGCTAACTAGAAGAAACAAGTCAAGTTTTGTCTTTAAGGAGAGATCTTGCCTCAATATATAACATTGGAAAAAGATCAAGGAAGACCATTGGCATCAGCCTCTGTACACACACACAACCACACACAAACATACATACACAAAAATTATAGAGGTATAAACTGCATAACTTTACATAATTCCTTAAAACTCCCCATTAAAAGCCTATACCGTACTAAACATTTTCATCAGGATCTTCTAAGCATGGTGTTGTGGATAGGGGTTATGGTATTGATTTTTGCATAGGAAGGAGAATGCTTACTTTGTCCATATAGTATATCACATTTACTAGGTGTTAAGATTTAGGGTGAGCTTCTGACTCTCTTAAGTGCACCAATAAGAAGGATGTGATACTAACAACATCTCTATACAGTACTTGTTACACTGAGCAATGCCTGGCATATTCATGGCTCTTATCAATGTTACCAAATAAATGACAGAAAGAACTTAAGAGAAGAAAGATTCATCTTAGCACATTATTTCAGAAGGTTTGGTCCATAGTTACCTGGTTCCGTATACTTGGACAGAATATTATAAAAGCTGGATGAGGTAAAAGAAAGCAAGCAGGCACCAGAGACAAGATATTACCAAGGACATGGTCAAAGTAAATGATTACCTCTAGTGAGGCATTACCAGAGCCACATGAGTCTGTGACATTCTGCTTGTTATGCGGAAATCTGGACAGGCTTGTACTGACTTTCTCTTTCTTAGCCAGTCTATTTCAGTGGTTGTCAAATGCCATATGTCAAGGGACTACTGTATCTGGTTGTATTCAGTACAATTCAAGGGTAATTCTACTATGTGTGTATTCACTGAGTTCTTTTTTTCTATAACATTTTATATTTTAAGCATATGCTAGATGACACTTCTTTATATAAAATAAATCTAAATACAGTTTCTAGATATAAAGTAGATATTGAATAGATGGGCTTTAACCTTCCTGTTTCATCCAAAGTCAATTTATTTTCACTCTCAAATGACTTTATTTTTCTACAGTTCTTACTTTGTCAATGATTATTTGCTTTCTTTTAATTGGAGAGGCAGCTACTGTTTGCCTTTTACAGTTTTCACTGAAAATAATAAAAATTAATCCTAGTTAACTGACAGATTTGGCATGCCCTTATTGGCAGACTTTGTTGTTCTATCAGTTTGATAAGAAATTGACTCACAATTAACATAGTCTATATTTTATTCCACCCAGTAAGCTCAATAACTGTTTTTACCAGACATGGATGTCAAATGTGGTTATGTGTTAACTATAGAGGTTGACCAGATAGAGGCTTCTGACCTCATAGTGTTTATCACCCAATCAATGAGACTCTGCTGTCTGGTGTGTTTCTTAGTGATCTACCTAGATTGTTTGAATTTACTTTTTTAAAGATGACTTTAAATCATTTCATAATTAATGACTAGTTGAAATCATTTCCACTTTGAAGAAGACTGAGCATGACCACTCTGTTTTTCCTCTGACAGCTCTTTCAAGCATTTGATTGGCGGACTGGACGATGTCTCTAACAAAGCTTATGAGGATGCAGAAGCGAAAGCAAAGTAAGTGAGATTTGTTTTGGGGACTTACTTCATCTTGATAAAAACTGGCTTTGATAAGATGATACCAAATATTTGGACTTCATGTCAAGTGCTCTGGCAGTAAAACTCTGATTACATAAAAGGAAGATTAAGCAAACAATGTACTTGTTACACAGTGTGCTTACTTAATATTGCTCTTTTTAACATAAAAACCTTTGTGAAGATCAACTCAATCAGGTAAGTGATAGTTCAAATTTTGATGTAAACAATTACAATGAAATATGTAATTGTCAGATATAAAACACCTTTTGATGTTATTAGAAGCTGAACATTTTTTTTTTAACAAGGATGACAAATATAAGACCGGATATATTCAAAATTCTTTTGAAATGTAATTCCAAAAATGTTAGTTACTTTGAAAAAAAAATCAGTGGTCTTCATAATCTTCTCTTTCACTCAGTACAAACTGACATTTCATATCCTATAGGAAAACAAAATGATTAAATAGATAAAATTTAGTGTTAAGTCCAAAGTTCATGCCAAAATTTGATTACCAAATTTGTAGTGACCTAAAACACAAAAGAAATAAAATATTTTGCTTTAAGAATCCATGAAAATAATATTCAATGTAGGAGTAATATTTTAAGAATTATACTCCATGTTAACCTCTTGAATACATACAGGTGTATAAATAAGATGACTGATTGCCAACCTAAAAATATGAGCAGCTACATCAGACTTACAGAGCGTAGTGTAGCTGCATTCATTCATATATATATATATATGAATACATATATATAGAAACATATATATATAGAAAACATTATATACATTCTCAGCCTTAATTATCAGTGGTGGAGAAGTGACTATGAATCAGACTCTGCTCAGGATCCATTGACTTTGTAGGAGTAACTGTGTGATGGTTTCTGAATTCTAACCATTCATAGATTTACTTCCTTACACTGCACTTCTAGGGAATAAGGAAACAAGTATACTAAGACTAGATCCAGACAGTTAGAAAGAAGATTTGGCCATAGTTTGTCACCCTGTAATATGAACCTGAACAAAGATGAGAAGCCTTCGCTCTGCTTATCATTATTGTGCATGACGCCCAACACTTCTCTCACGGCCTCAGCACTTCTTTAAAGTGATAGCTAATGTTGCCTTTAATTGATGACCTTATGGAAAAAAACAATCTTTGTAATTTACAGAGAACCACGAAGGTGGATGACCTTGTTGTAGTAGCCTTTGGAAACATACTTTAATTTGACAAATGACTCTGAAAACATATATTAATTATTCCATATATATTATAAAATATTTTACATGACTATGGAATTTTTAATATTATATAAGTTAAAGTTGTTGTGTTTATATAGTATATCATTAAGTTATACTTAGGCTAAAAATACTCATAGATATCTTTTTGTAAAACACTAACAGTTTGGCCAAACAGTTATGGCTAAGAACAGAGAAATAAAAAAATGACTGTTTTATCAAGGTACTTCCCATTATGTTTTTTTGACCAGTAGATTTGTTAGCCTATAACTTGGACATCATGAAATAAACATAAAGTCTTTGGCAATGCAACATGATTTGATATAGATATCAATTAAAAACTGATCATAGAAATTAAGCTAATTAGCCCATCTATCACCTCATATAAGTTACTCTTTTATAGGTGGTAAACTGGTCAAATTTGGATTAAATTAGTCACTGACCTAATCAATAACCATAGATTTGATGGGAGTTATTGATTTGGTAAGCCATAGATTGGGTCAGCAACCAGAAGGGATCAATCACTAGTCATATTAGTCACCAATTAAATCAACTATTCACTGGACCAAACTTGGTTATAGAGACCTCTGATTAGATCAGCTACTAATCTGATAACCGCAGATGAATAGACCACTGTTCAGATGCCCGATGATTGATAAGCTGCCTCAGAAGACATGTTGTCTTAGCAAATTTCATTCAGAATATATTTATCTTAATATTCCTGCTTATTTCTAAGACAAAGTGAATGTATTCTTAACATTCTTTAGGGTTAATCATTATAATTTGATTCAAAAAATAATAAACTCCTGATCTGAATTCTGGAGATAACAATAATAAGTTTATCCCTTGAAATTATCTTATAACAAATGTTAGAGTAGTCGCTGTGATGCCTTTTACGTTGTTAACACTTCACATAGTGCTAACAAATAACATATGAAGGTGTCTGCAGTTGTAACCATCCCTTAATCGGATGTCCTTAACTTGGACGAAGCGGACTATAAGTTTCCACAGGGTAAACTATCTGCACGGGCAAGCTTCAATGTCTGTGTTACCACCGTTGCTTCTTTCTTCCATTGATTTTCTTCCCTCTGAATACATTTTACATTCACTAGCTATTTAAGGAACTTTTAAAGGTTCACCCATGCAATGGAAACTAGGAACATCCTGTAATTGGTTTACATTCCCTGGATGAGTCTGTTAATGCCTTTACATTTCTATATAGACCACAAAGCCCAGAGCAGGCACAGCTGAGGTGATGATTAAGTTCCACTGTGTAAATTGTACTGTTTTCAAGGTCCCTGTTGGTTTTGCAAAAGTCATGAAATTTAAGGTTAATATTTCTTAAATCCCCATTAAAATAATCATGTTACTTACCCATGTAAAATGATTATTTTCTATGTCTATTCTTATTTGGGGAAGGAGAGATAAAACAGGAGTGACTTTAATAACTCATTCCTTTGGGATAATTAACACTCAGAGGCAAGGAGCTCATTATCTATTTAGCATAACACTCAATGGCAGACTGATTGCCCCAGCTACGCATGCTATTCTTAGAAAACCCACACCAAGTATATAAATCAGACAATCATTCCAGGAAAATTGGCTTGAAAGTAACACCCTATTGAAAAGTATGCAAAACTCTTTTACCAAAGGATATGTGTCTTCTGCCTATACTACTATACATTTTTTTCTTAATTTATTCTTGATAGAAACTTTACTTTTACGGCATGTTCAGCTTTTCTTAATTGTTGATAATCTCAACTAAAGATTTTGCTTTGTAAAATATGAGTTGTAGCCACAAAGATTGGGAAAAATAATATAATATCAAAATTAAGGATCACTGGCCATCACTTAGAATATAAAGTAGCAAGTGTCCATATCGTTTTTGTAGCAAGGATACTCATTCACTTGATAAAAAGCATTTATAACTTTACTTAATATGAGTTTTACATCATACTCTATACTGTGCATAGCTGACACAAAATACATTTTACAATGCTAAGGAATATCTTGTAGTTTGAAGGAAAACTGGTATATAATCAGTGGTTGTTTTCACCCATACTTTTAAGAAAAAATTATGGCAATTATTGTCATATGATTTTGAGTATTCAACCTCCATCCATGTATAAGGCTTGTCTTTTAAAATCATGGTTGTCCACAAATGTAAAAATAAATGTTTATTACATTATTTTAAGTCTTTTTGACAGAAGAGACTGTTTATTAAAGAATATGTTTTATAGTTAGCATATCATTGATGTATTTGCTGATAAACATTATACCTAGAAGCAACAGGCAAAAGAACTCCTTTTTTTCTAAATAAAAATCCTAATTCATATATAGCTCACATATACATTCAACTTAGCTTATCATAAAATCCTACACAGCGAAAAGGACAGCAAAAGGAATCTTAACATGACTCACATTAGCCATCATTATCTCCTCAGTTTGAGGGCATAAAGTGGGCAAAAATGTAATGCTGTTTTTATTTATAATAAGGTTTATTTGTATTAAAATGTTTTATACCTTCACTTTTTATTTTAAAAAAATTATGGCAAGATAGAGAAAGAAAAAGAAAACCAACCAAGCCGATCTAACATGTGCTCCTAACTGCCTTTGTGTTTTACTGACACTGACATGTTTCACACATTGTTTTTCTCCATTTGGCTTCATCACATTGTAAACATACAAGAACATTCTCTGTTCTGCTGACATCTTCGCAGTACTGCCTGCGAACACAGTGAGTGGAAACTTAGCTTTCTAGAACGACTCAAGATAAAGCCTTACCCAACTCATTCTTCTTTTGAGTATTAGTTCTCAATCACTTCCCAAAGCAGAATACCAAAAAGAAAACCTCAGCCCATAGCTAAAGCCACTTTACACATGGTCCATCCAGCTGTGCAAATTGCTCTCTGTCAGGCATTGATAGAAAAGTTGCAGTATTTTAGACCAGTTGGTCTATCTGCTACCTGTTCTATCCTGCTGTCTTTTCTTGAAGTCTGGAGGTATTCATATCTAGGTATTTCTACTGAGATACTCTTAGAGCTGTATCAACAGATTGATGGATGCATTTAGTTACAATCTAAGTTTATGAGACCTAATATTGTTCTCCATGAGAATCTCATCATTATAAAAGCTCATATGAAGTATGGATATGATTTATAACCTGCAATGTCACCTGTTATATAATCCTAGACTCCCTCTGATAACTCATAGTCCTCCATATACTGGTCTTACCCATGTTCATCTGTTTCTTTTTATACATTGATTGATTCAACAGATAACTCTCTATATGCCTACAACCTCCCGCCTCCCATAAAATAGTGACTAAAATAGACACATTCCTTGCTTTCATGATGTATTTGGTTCGGTGTGAGAAAGACAAACAAACATTGTGACAAGATTTCAATGATGAAGTGACATTTTCAGGACAGTCTAACTGAATCCTGAGTAACTAGGGGATGCTATGTAGACATTAGTTGAAATGGGCTAGGCAAAGATGTACAGAGAGAATCACAGAACAAGAAGGATTCAAATGACAAATGGCAACTGAAATATAGAAAGAACTGGTAAAAATGGAAAATAGGAGGAGCATGAAGCTAGGGATCAATTTTTGAGAAATTTAGCTTTTAAAGGTCTGGAGAAACAATCAAAAAAGACTACAGAGGCACACAAGGTGCAAGGAAAACCAGACGTGTCTGCTGCACTGAGGCCAAGAACAGAGGAACAAGTCTTGGTCCTTTGGGCTGCTATGCCAAAATGACAGAATAAGAAGATGAAAGTTGCTAGAACCCTCCTGGGATAGCCATGTTGTTTTGTTCCCCACCCCTTCCACTGTGAACCAAATCAGTTCACTTCTATGCCTTGTTCCCTAAATGAATATGCTGGATTTTAGGGAGAGAGTAGAGGGGACATTCTAGAGAGAACCATTGAGCCAAATCATCTTCTAGACAAGAAATTTATTAAAATTAACAATTGGCAATATAGTGGAACAAGAAGACTCTAAAGGAGAGCTTCTGCCTTGCAGAAGATAGAGAAAGAAAAAGAAAACCAACCAAGCCGATCTAACATGTGCTCCTAACTGCCTTTGTGTTTTACTGACACTGACATGTTTCACACATTGCTTGTCACAAGCAAGGCAATGTCTTAGGGGAGGTCTTGTGTATCCAGGAAGCAGGCATAGTTAATCTGTGAACTATGTTACTTTACTGAAATATGGAAGTAGGGCATATTTGGCTCATAATACATGGCAAGGGCTACTCTTTACCTGAGTAAAGGGGTTGGGTTTGGTTAATGTGTGTGATAATGGTATGTGGACCTTGTTTGGTCACCTCCGACTATGAGACAATGAGTGAGTCCTGCTTATAGCCCTCTCTGATTTAGGGGTTCATTACTGGAAGAGCCTGAGCTCACTAACAGGATACAAGTAATAGATTCACATTGCACAGGCAGAATAATTAATGCTAACAGAGAAAAAGAAAATTAAGGTAAGGAAGGAAAACAAAACAAAGATGCAAAACAAAGCCTATATATCAATGTATGAGAAAGCAGTAACATCCAAAAGAGTAACGTCCAAAACCATGGCAGGCACCAGAGATCTGACTTACTGTCACTAAACACTAAAACAGCATGCCACTTCTCTGGCCCCACCTTTGTAAGAATTAACCAGAATATTCTACCCATGTGCACCAATCCCTCAACTTCCTGTTGAAATAACCCTATTCTCTTGATTAGTTAGTGCTCATTGATTTAAAGCTCTCTTTCTGTTTACAAGCTCATTTGCAAAAGAATGTTTGCATCTGTTTGGTATTTTCCCAATTACTTTTGGTGGTGACCTTAGTTGCTTGACACAATGTGACAACAATGAAAGATGGCTTCTCCTTCCATTTCATTAGTGGAGATGGCCTTTAGTTGCTCTGTCTGTTTGTCATAGGGAGGTTGCTGCTCTTTCTCCTTGCTCTCTGGCATCAGATCTTCCTCAGGCCTTTGATCATTAACTCATCAAATACCTTTAGAGGCATAAGAGGCCATGCAAATCAGAACCGGGGCCTGGACTGCTTGGTAGCCTGTTATGAACTGCCCTTGGGGTCATCTGTCATCTAATAAAAATATGATTTCAAATGTAGAATCCAGTTCACAAGGGGCTGCTCTTTTGAACACAGACTTTGAAATTGGACTTTCCCCCAAAGCCCTCCTTTTTTATTAGATTTTTTATCTCTCAGGCCTCTAGGAACAAAGATCGTAGCATTCCCACAATCTTATCAACAATTTACTTTAAACAACTCAGTCTTGATCTAAGCAATTCTCAGGGAAATGGGCCTAGAAAATTGTTTCTTCCCCTGTGGAAAGAATTCAAGTGAGCAATAGCCTGTTCCCAAATGAGAACACCACACTGATTAAAGAACACTGCAAATGGCCTTGTGAACTAGTCCTCAGATCAGAATTCTGACCACTTGCAGGTTGAGCTGTCAGAGGATAGCCCCAGAGTCTGAGCAATCAAAATTATTTTCCATTTTATTACGGAGCAAATGGTAGAAAACAAGCATATTTTGGAGCATTTGGCCCTGAGGTTGGTTTTTAGCCTTGCAGGAGCTATTTGCTTTTGGATTCCAGGATGTGTTGTCAGGCTAAGAAGGGGTATAGACTAGTTTCTAAGACCACCAATAGCAACACTGATACTTCAGTGTGACTTGAGGTTTCAAAGACCATGACATAAATTTCTCTCTCAAGGACAGTGAGACTGTTTCAGTTGCATTTTTAGAATGTGATTTCAACCTAAAAACTACTTAGCCTCAGATAGAAACATTTGATCTATTTTATTTTTAAAAATTTAAAGCTCTCAAAGGCCATTTGCTAATTTCTTCTGCACTCTGCTTGTCTTTAAGACTCCCCAGGTAGCAAGACTTTATAGATAAGAATCCCAGGATGTCCTTGCATGCAACCTTTTCTAGTTAACAGAGAGTACTGAAGTTAACTAAGATCCTAACTCGCTTACTTGCTTGGTGTATTACCACCTCTCTTTACTTCTTCTTTAAAAAGGTACTACCAATCAACAAATGGGTGAATGAACTGAATAGAGAGCTCCCAAGAAGAGAAACACAAATGGCCAATAACTATTTTTAAAAGTGTTCAACCTCCCTAGCCAATGAGGAAGATGCAAATTAATACTACCTTGAGATGTCACCTCACCCCACTCACAAAGGCTGTTATCAATAACTCTGACAGCAGATGTTGGAGAGGATGTGAAAAGAAAGGAACCCATAGGTTCTTGATGATGGCATTGCAAATCAATACAGTCATATGGAAATCAGTTGGGAGATTTTTCAAAAACATTAAAGATAGACCTACTGTATGACCAGCTATTTCACTCCTGGGCATATAGTCAGATAACTTCATACCCTACCATAGTGATATTTGCACTCCTTCACCATGTTTATTGCTGTGTTTTTCAATATAGCACAGAATTGGAATCAACCTGGTTGTAAATGTGATATATCCAGAAAAGGGCTTACTATTCAGCTCCCAAGAAAATGCAGGAAGATGGGTTGACTTAAGAATTTTAATATAAGCATGGTCATACAATCTTTAAAAATGCATGTTCTCCTTTATACATGGAATCTAGGCAATCATGTATGTGTATGTATGCATATGTGTGTGTATTTATGTCTCTGTGTGTGCATAACATAATAAGTAAAGGTTAAATGTTAGGGATGCGGAAGGGTTAAATGCAAGAAATGAGCACAAGCTATGAAAGAGGATATAAAGTGAATTGTTTTTATACTTCTAACTCTCTCACGGATTTTTAATTTTTGTTGGTGGATAATTGCAATCAAATTATTTGATAATGAAAGTAAAAAATCCAATATGAAATTCCACAGCTTCTTTTAAAACTGCCTCCTCTACTTGTATAGAAGGTTTATGATACATAAAGACTTTGCAACTGGTTAATTTGGGTATGTGATTTTTTTTTATTTACAATTTTTCATTAAGAATTATTTTTGAAAATTATAATTAAATTATAATTAAAAGGAAAACAGACTTAATCAACAAATAGCTATGAGTGTTTTTTGAACAGTAAGTTATATTCCTTTGCTTTTCTCATCTTAAATATTGCCATAGTAGTTACATTATTTTAAATGTTTATATAAAAATCAGGTAGATTTGCTTGCAGTTAGTTATGGTAATTCAGAAGAGTTAAATAAATTAGCCCATAGAAACAGAATTTTTCATTTTCACCGTTACGCATCGAATTTATCTCTTTCTGATGAAATTTAAATATGATAATAAGCCAGACTATCTTTCAATAAAGAGCTATTAGAAAATTATGGAGTACTTTTGAAACTAGAAAATGTTATGGTAATATTTTCCCATGAATCCTTTCAGAGAGAAATCATTTTTAGATAATGACTTAAATGGCAGCACAAATCAGTTTTGATACAATGAACATAATATTTGATATTAACTTACATTTCTAGTTGTTACTTGAAAACTACACAATATAGAATTGGAGCATGGCTCTTGTTCAGAGCCATTTACATTTATCACACCATTTGCCTTCACTACATAAATTACAAGAATCAATCGGTTTATAAAGTACATCCATCACTTCAGGCACCAGGCTTCTCCCTTCTTCACAAAACATGCAGAGATATGAAGCAGGTCTGATTTCTGTAGTTCTCACACTTGGAGCAAGCGTTTTAGATCCCTCAACAAGTTATTGATTGAGCACATTGGGCAGTTGTGATGCCAATGTCCTTGAAAAAGAAATAAGACAGCTTCTGAAAAATAGTGACTCTGAGACCAGTTTCAGTTTAAGGGCTAGGAAGAGTCGGATCTAGAAGCAATTCCCCATCTGTTGTATGGTTTAGAAATTTTTCTTTAAGCATACTATGCCTGTTGTGATAATAAACTTGATTTACAGAACTGTCGATTTCATTCAAAGAGTATGTTTTCCTAAACCAGATTCTCTGCTCATCACATTAGAGTGGAGATTATTCATGTAGATGCCGAGGTTTCTCACTCAAACTTGTTAACTTTATTATAAAAACAATTAACTAAGCTATGAAGAATACGCTTAGATTGTCTGTCAACTTTGCATTTTAAGTAGGCTCTAAAGTTTCCAGTAGTCTCAAAAATAAATGGCCATCCACATCTAGATGTGCAGAGACCAAATGATAGACAGGACTTTCAACAGTATAAATTAGGAGGTGGAAATAGCCTTTTTCTTCAGTAAGCTGTTTCTAAGTGCTTAATATTAGTATTTTCTGTTGCATTAACATGACTATCAGAGAAATGATTTCATATGCTAGCACAAGTTGGGGAGTCCAGATGAAATTAAAGAAATCAGAGTTACCAGAGAAGTGTTGAATTATATTCGTTCACATTTCAACCAGTGCACAGAGATGGTCCATAAGGTCACATGAGCCAGAAACAGCTAGCTGTAGAGGGTTTCTGAAACACTACAGTTTTCACATAAGGAAAATACTGCATTACAATGCACATTTTAAGAATGCATTCTGTGAACACACACATGCCTATAATTATGAAGGTGTGACTATGATACCTCAATTATTAAACGTAAGCATTTACCATTAACTATAACATGAAAAACAACTGCATTTTTCAGGGTAGGTTTCTCTGGCTCGTATTTGGGAATTCAAAATAAAGTAATTTTTTTCTCTGAAAAGTACACATGTACTTTAAAACCAAACAGACAATATTTAAAAACAGGAGCTCTTAGACCAATATTTCTCTATTTGACTGAAGGCACAGCATATTATCTAATTTACATAATTTCTCTTTTATATACATAGTTATTTAAATACATTTACATAATATTTTACTTTAACATACTTTGCTTTTTTAACAATGCCAATATTCAAGTAAATTAAAAAGTAGGAAACTCATCTTACTATTGTATCATAAGAATCTGCCAATTTTCAATGATGTGTAAACTACTAAAATAGTTCAAATATTATTTTATAACTTCTCATTGTATGACCAGTAGAGTGTTTTAGAATTGGATCACTGCAGTCAGATAACATATTACATTATTATTTAATTCACATTACCAATTGCTTTCTAATACAGTCATGTTTACCTATCTTCACCATGTAAATGTAATAACAGTCTCAAAAACAGTATGACATGATTTATCGATAAGCTTATTTTATAAGCCAGCCCTTTGACATTATCTGTAATTGTAGAATAATCACAGCTATCTGTATTGGGCCCATTTTAGGCTGGATAATTCAAACCTTCGAATATGGAGAGACTATCTTGTAGGATGCAGGGTGTTTAACCACTGACCTTTGTCTCCTAGATGTCAGCACTGTATCATAACCCTCAACTCCTGAGACACAGCGATACTTACCAAGTAGACACTGGGGAACAGGACAGAATTATAGGGTGGTACACTGAAAATATACTATTAATAGATACAGAAAAAATGATACTCCACTTCCAACAGAAATATTTAGCTGTATCAATAGTATCATACATCAGAATTGTAAGACTTTCATTTTCAATTTGAAAGTGTAAGATGGGACAATTAATTTGCTAGATTCTGGTTTATTAGATGCTGAATCTTTGGGTTTAAGATGTCAGCATTGGTAGATTAGATGAAGCTAGAAAAACAGTCTCATTTTGATTAAGTGCATTGTTGACTGGCATTTTTTTTCTACCTGGATATTATTCACTGTAATAACCTCAAAATGTAATTACTTGGTATAATGCAATGAATTTTCTTTACATTGATGTAATGTCTTGGGTTTAATTTCAAAACCTGGCATCATATTAAGAAGGAAAACATGGAAATAGATTTATATGAACTGAACACCTACTATTACATGAATAATATCATGGAAACGCATATTGGAAATTGAATGCATTACAAAAGAGAGAAGGTTACAGGTCAAAAAAAAAAATTAGAGATGCTTTTGAGGACTGAAAGACACACACTTAATGAACCTCTTCAAATAGTCCAGACAGATGCGTTTTTGCATTACATATTCTGTGAACATGTTTTATTAACTTTTAGAAAGAAAGGGCATGTGTGTCTTTAAATTCCTCCTTTGTGATAATGGCTAGCTACAAATTTCATGAACACAATGCCATGCTGTCATCCTACTCTGCTGACATGATCTCAATTTCTTATGTGCTTCCAAGAGCCATTCTGGTCAGTTTCACTTCTTGCTGATTGAAAAAACAGCCAGAAAGAGCTAGGGAGGTTCAGTCTCACCATTCCATGAGTTTCTGGTACCTATGTATCCTTTGATGAAGAACAGGCACATGGTGAATTTTTTGTGGAAGAAAACAATCAAAGATGACATAAGAATCTCAAGTTTTCAAAAAGACCACAAGGAGACTAAGAAGTTATTGCCTGTGTCAGTTTTTTTCCCTGTGGCTGTGAAAAAATAAAAAACAAGAAACAAACAAGAAAAACCTGGCAAAATCAACTTAAAGAAGAAAGGATTTACTTGGGTCACAATTCTAGGGTACACTCCATCACTACTGGGAAATCAAGACAGCAGAAACTTGAATCAGTTAGCCACTTCCTCAGTCAAAGAGAATAAATGCATGCCTGTGCTCAATTCACTTTTTAAAAGTTCAGGGTTCCTTGTCTAGGGTGAGGGGACACCCACTTTTAGGCAGGGTCTTCCCATGTCTGTTAATATAGCCAAGACAATTCTCAGAGAAATGCCCACAGGTCAACCTATTGTTGACAGTTACATGAAGACTCCTTTTCCAGGTGATTCTACACTGTGAAAGGTCCACAGTACACACTAACCATCAGAGTTCCCTGCAGGGTTTATTATAAAACAGAATTTTTCAGTAATTTTCAACTATGGGTTCAAATAGGTAGAATTCACTAAGTTGTGATTGTGATCAGCATTTTTACTGTTAATGGCTTATTCCTTAGGTATAGGAATATTGCTTTGTGATTTTTTTCAGATCTGTATATCATATACACATATAGATTTTTTTATGTACATATGTAAGTCATGGATAAAACAAAAGTTGATTTTGTCATGTGGGCTAGAGAAGGAAAGTTTAAAATTCATAATTAAGGAGCTAAGAGAAATGCCTTTTTCCCAAATCAGTTGTGATATCTATGATTATTTAGTTCTTTAAAAAGCAACCAACGTGTCCTAGTTAACTTTGTCTGCAACTTAACACCACCAAGATTCATCTGAGAATGGAGTCTTGACAGGAATTTCCCAGATCAGGGTGGCCTGTGGGTATGTCTGCTGAGGAATATTTGTTAACTGCTGTAAGATGGCCCAGTCCATGGTGGGTGGCACTATTCCCTAGACAGATGGTCCTGTGCTCTATAAGAATGCTAGCTAAGCATGAACCTGTGAGCAAGCCTGCTATCAAGCAGCTTTATCTATGTTTTTTTCTTTTTTCTTTTTTGCTGTAAAATAGTCACATTCTTTGATTGCAAATAATGCTCTATGAGATAGCAGGCATATCTGGCTTCAAGATTTGGCTTGAGTTTCTACCCTGACTTCCTTCAATGATAGGCTATAACCTATGAGCTAAAATAGACCTTTCTTCCCCTAAGTGGCATTTGGTCATAGTATTTCTCACAGCAACAGAACAGAACTAGAACTATGTGTTTTCTTGTTTTGTGCATTACCTGATGACTATATATTGTCCACCATGCTCATTAGTTAGGAAAGAAGAAATGAGTTAGTAGTTTATAGCATTAACTGCTCTTGCAGAAGACTGAAGTTCAACTTATCTGCATAGATATCAGTTACTGCCTGTTAACTCCTGGAGATCTAATGCCCCATTCTGGCCCTATCAGGAACTCCACTCATATGAAAGTCTCCCTGCCTCACCCCAACATACATACATACATACATACATACATACATACATACATATATACATACATACATACATACATATATACATACATACATACATACATACATACATACATATATACATACATACATACATACATACATATATACATACATACATACATACATACATATATACATATATACATACATATATACATACATACATACATACATACATACATATATACATACATACATACATACATATATACATACATACATACATACATACATACATTAAAATTTGGCTAAAAATAAGACCTCATGTTTAATAGCTGAATAATATTCCATTGTGTAAATGAACCACATTTTCTGTATCCTTTCTCTGGTTGAGAAACATGTGGGTAGTTTCCAGCTTCTGGCTATTATGAATAGGGCTGCTATGAACATAGTGGAACATGTGTCCTTGTGGTATGGTGGAGCATCTTTTGGGTATGTGCCCAGTTGCAGTATAGCTGGGTCTTCAAGTAGAACTATTTTTAATTTTCTGAGGAAGTACCAGATTGTTTTCCAGAGTGGTTGTACCAGTTTGTAATCCTATCAGCAATAAAGGAGTATTCCTCTTTCTCCACATCCTTGCTAGCATCTGCTGCCACTTGTGGTTTTGATCTTAGCCATTCTGATTGGTGTTTAGTGAAAGGAATCTCAGGATCGCTTTGATTTGCATTTCTTTGGTGACTAAGGATATTGAACATTTATATTATTGGTTATTTTATTTATTTCTTTGAGTGCATCTCAGCCATTTGAGATTCCTCTGTTGAGAATTCTCTGTTTAGTCTGTATCCCATTTTTTATTTGGGTTATTTGGTATTTTGGAGTCTAACTTCTTGAGTTCTTTATATATTTGGGGTATTAGCCCTCTATTGGATGCAGGTTAGTGAAGACCTTTCCCCAATCTATAGGTTGAACTCTATTTAAAGGAGCATTCTGTAACTTTACCCATGTCAACCTTTTCTTCCAATGTCCAGCACTTGTGAACTATTTCGCTTGTATTCCAATTTGTTATTACTACCTTTACACCCCAAGCCCTTTATCTCTCAAAAAAATAAAAGAATATCTACTGCCACAAGAAATAATTCAACAAAACCTCTTTAAACATAGCTACCTTAAAAACATGTACAAGTGGATGAAAAGGAGAATCTAGTAAGAAAGAAAGAGAAATAGGAGCACACATCTGTTGTGTAGATGTTTCTTCCAGACACTCATGACTATTGCCATCCTTAGTCAGAGTAGTGGTGACAATTTGAACATAAGCGGGGTAGGGGTCACTAGAGTCATGAGGCTCTAGAGGCCCCTTCACTTCTTAAAATGTATAGAAGGTTAACAGTTGCTGTGAGAAGAAGAGACCCTTCCTCCATGGTCTAGTTGTTTGTAAACACCCAGGATTCCTGTAAAGAACTCCACATTTATGCTGTTATTTATAAGTAACCCTACTTAAACTCATTGATTCACTCAGCTCAACATAGGCAGAATTGTTTCTTTCTTCCTTTGCTGTCCCTTCTGTGGCATATGCATATAAATGGGCCACCAGGGACCTTCTTATAGTATCTTTCAGTATCCTAAGCGCATGCCCATCTAGTGACGGTCCATAATCAGAGACTAGAGTGACAATATTGTGAGGAGTAAAGTAAGCTAATGCTTTAAATTTTTAAATGCAACGCACTTGGTAGGCAAAGAGAATACAAAGTAGAAGATAAGTTCTCTCCCATTGGGAAACTTAACCTCTAATAAAAAATATCCAATAATTACAATGATGGTTGTGGTGCTATTTTGTCAGAGGTGAATATGATGCGAAGCTGCTTAGGAGGGGCAGCCCTTTCACTGTAAGAATTTACCTATTTTTATCAAAACACTATTCTTTGAAAAGAAAAAGGGAGTTTACGTCAAAGAAGGATTTGTTAATTTATTTATGGGTACTTATTAATTCTTTCATTTGTAATTTTATAAGATGTGGCTGCTGATAAATCTTTGGTACCAAAAAATTTTAATCTTTATACTCAACATCTCATTCCCTGCAGGTATACAGTTGTGACTGAAAGGGCAGATCATGGTCAGGAGTTTCCTTTTCCCTTGACCTTTCAGGACCTGGTGAACCAACTAGTTTCTCTTTGCAGTTACTAAATTAGGTGACCTGTTGCTAGGCGTTCACCTCATCTTAATGCATGACATTGGCTAGGTTGAAGTTGGATTATGTTTATCAATGGAAGAATAACAAAACCAAAACTTCATTCTGCGTGTGAGGACTATTGATGCATTAGAGCCAGCTCTTTAGTAACGGTGTTACTTGCATCCTAGTTAGCGCTTTAGAAAATGAAACTTGAATCACATAGATGCTTTTACTGTGTGCTTATTTCTGCATTTATTGGATTATAATGTCCATTTACTGTAAAATATAATCCCTCATTTGCAAAAACTCTCAACAACCAGAAAATTCAAATACTCCAAATTAGTTTTGCAATGGATTTAGTAATACTGAAGATCAGGAAAACTAGCACAATCCCATAGCCATCTAAACTATAAAATGAAATCTCATTTGTATTCATTACTTCATTCTTTGGATACTGGTTACTTATCAATATAACTTGTACAAGGCAAACAGCAGTAATTTAAATACCCAAATTATAAGAACAACTCAAATATCAGAGAAACTGGAAAGTTCAAATGCCTTCCATTAAAACCAATTACAATGTTATTGAGATATGGAAATGTATTTTAGGGCATTTTCTGAAATGTTAAAATGATACATAAACATAGCACAACCCTGTTGACTTTTGATGATTATGACTTACTGTAAAAAAAATCACACACAGCTGTACACTATGATGCCTATTGAGGTTCCTTCATCACAGGGGCACTCCTAAAGAAACTCTAGTAGATTGGTAAACTGAGGCCAGTGTCCTGGTGTAGATCCATAACTTCAGATTATTTTATTGCTTTTAAATAGTGCTGTGGACTTTGCCTTTGTCTACAGGCTTATTACATTTATGTTCAACATGTTGACAAAAAAATTCTTAGGTAGTTCACTAAGTTTTAAAAATCTTTTGTGCTTGGTCACTTTGCCTCTCGCCACCTTAAGGTGATTCTGTATCTGGGGAGATAGGAGCCTATCAGTTTTAGGATGGTCACCCATCAACCTTATGTTAAGTTTTGGTATGCAGTGGTGACACCTATCTGTGAGCTATCTCCTTTTGTTTTTAAATGATCTCTGTCTGTTTTCATCCTCCCTTCAGTACCTAATAGCTGCATTTCTTCTCTTTAAAAAACTTTAACCTCATCAAGCAGAAATTTAATAAACAGTTTTCTCTGAAATTCTTCCATCAAGATGGGCAGACAGGCATCTGCTCTGCCTTTTCCATTGGTTATATTTGCACACTAAATAATTGGTTCCCTGCTTCTTTCTTGGTGACAAGTGAGGTCTTTAAATTTTATTTTCTTGTACATTTTTGTACCATTATGAATTCATGGACTTTTATATTTTAAGTATATTTTCAACATATTCGGTAATTTTCTGCTTGATGCTCCCGCAGGTTGGTTTGTTGCTTCCCCTTGACATGACTCATTAGTTGCTTTCTGAGTAATTTAAATGCAGCAGTAATTTAAATGCTCAAATTATAAGAACCACCCAAATGTCAGAGAATCTGGAAAATTCAAATGCCTTCAATTAAAACCAATTATACTATTATTGCGATAGGCAAATGTATCTAAAGCATTTTCTGAAATGTTAAAATGCTGAATGGATATAATATAGTCCTTTTGTACTTATGTATTCAAAGGATTATGAATAAAGCAATGATTAATGTCAATAGTGATGAACTGTTGCTTTCTGGGTAGCAAGATGATCAAGATTCACAATGGCTATTGCTTCCCTAGTCCTACCCCAGAAAATGTTCAAGGAACCCAAGATTCTTCTATTCAGAAATGTTGCAACAGGGCTTCATTCTTCATATACTTTTAAGTGTATATATTACTTAACACAAGATGCCTTGCTTCATTCCCATCTGGTCCAAGATGGTAGCTCACAATGTTAGCTGTGAGGCTTGTGGTTATTAGAAAACTTCCTTCACCAAGCAATTAAGGTAAAGTTTAAAATAGATTGATCCAGAGTTAACAAATAACTGCTTCTAAAGGTTGCTGCTGCTCTACTTTTTTCTAGCAGAATTTTCAAATGGTTCCATAAAACGTATAAACAAAAAATAATCTCCCTCTGCAACTCAGCACCAAATAACCAAATCTCCACATAAAGGGTGAAGCTTTCCCAGCTAGAAATAGAATTTCCTGCTTTTAAAAGATTAACCACTGCTGTGTAATGTCTGTGAGAGCCCACTGTTCACATTCTTCTCTGCATGAATAACTAGGACTCATAACGAAAAACAACCTGATCAGTTTCCATCTAAAATAGCCATGTTCTACCATTTTGTTCCTTCTCTGAAGTTGCCATGGAAACAAGATGGTGATGCCAATAAGGAATGGGGCAAGATGGCTGCCTTTAAAATGTAATGATCATAGGACTAAATAGTTAGGATTAGAAAGTACTTAAAATTGATAGGATTAATTTTGAGCTCTTTAAGTAATTGACAGAAAATTAAATATGTGCTTAGCATGTGGTATTAATAGTAATAATGATAAGGTTGCTATTGCTTCTTTAAAGTTTGTAGTTATTTGGTATCTGTCTCTGCCTTTAAAAATATAAAACTTACTACTGAAACATTTAGTTGATGAAATTCATTATAGTAGAAGAAATGAATTACACTGAGCTCTATCAGTGATCATCAATTAGAAAAATATTATTTTATACCTACTGATAATTTTATAGTATAAAATTATATCTAGATAGGGATATTTTTCACTTTTAAAGTGAATATGACAGTACCAACTATTCAGAAGCATCAGACATCTGATCAAGGCAATAAATAGAATGTTTTATTGTATGAATTAATGAACATGAAATAATTAGCAAGATTTCCTGGAAGGGAGTTTCCTTTAGGTGATACTTTATTATAATAAATTGAAGTTGGTGTTATCTGCTCCAAACTAAACTTAGATAAGGCACTATTTAACAATTAGCTGAAATGAATGAGAAATATTTTTGCTAAAATTGCTGCTTAGATAGCTTTGTGATGATAAAGTAGATTATAGCACAGGTATTTCTTACCTCACAACTGTTATCAAGGGCACAAAATGAGAAAATAAAGACAGGCATAATAGCACACACCAGTTATCCTAGCACCCTAAAGGGTGAGGCAGGAGGATGTCAGTGAGTTTGTAGCCATCTTGAGTTACCTAGAGATCTCTTGTCTCAAAATTGAGACAGGTGGTGGAGAGACACACAAACAGAAAAATAGAGGAAGGAAGGGAAGAGGAAGGAAAGCCAAACAGAGGGAGGGAGATAGGGAAAGAGGGAAAGACAGAGCAGGAGGGAAGGAGGGAGGGAAGGAGGGAGGGAGAGAAATGTGAAATGTATTCATTGCTCAAATGACTTGGAGTATATTTAATGCCTCTGGTCACTTTTGCTGGCTTGGTTTCCCTTTACCCTAACTCCATGCATATGATTTTATCTTTTTATTTTATTTGGAAAACATTTGCCACCAAATGATGGCATTGTGTTTTACTGTAGATGCATGCTTTATGTATTTATCAAACTGAATTGTAAACATGAAATATCATCAAGTATTTTTAGCACAGTTGGTCTTATTATCCCTTACTCACTGAGTTGAATCTTTTCCTAAGTAACAAAATGGGAATGGTGTGGATTCACTCAAGTGTCTTAACACTTCTCAATCTTCTGTTTACTCTGTAGATGCTGTAAGGCATAGTCCATATACGCAGATTGGATTTACCTATATTCTCTCTCTCTCCCCCTCTCCCTCTCCCTCTCCCTCTCCCTCTCTCTTTCCTTCTCCCTTTCTCTTAATTCAGGGTTCTCTCTGTAGCCCAGGCTGGTCTGGAACTCACTATGTAGCCCAGGCTGGCTCCAGACTCTCTGCAGTACTCCATCTTAGTTTCCCCAGCTCTGGCTTTACAGGGACAAACCATTATGCAGCCTTTTTACCCTCACAGTCATTTTGAAAAGCTTGCTACTTATGGTTGCCACTTTTCTGCACTGAGCTAAATCTTCTAAATATTTTTTAATTTTGTTCTATTTTATTGATTACTTAGAAATAATAGCTCAAAAATCAATGTCATTCTTATTGGCTTCTAATTGCAGAGTGTCTGAATGATAACCAGTTTTTACATTTAATTTGTCTTTAATTAATTATAGATTAAGTAATTAGATGTTAATGAATTAATTGCCATAGTGGAATCATCTAAATTAAAAACTGACAGCCACTTAGATATTCATTAACAATGTGCAGTTTTCATCCATATACACTGAATATGGCAGAGAAACGTCCACCCTTGTGATTTTTATGTTTCAGGAAAAAACTGAAGAGAAAATGAAAATTGGCCTTAATTGTGATGTACGAAACCATTGGTTGAACACATTAAAAAAGCAAAGTTGGGCTCACATTTGAATCTTGCTTTTGTTAACATCTTACCTGATGTTGCCTGAGGGAAGTTTTCAGCAAATCTGTAATCCAAAACAAAGATCTTATTACCTAGAAAGTATCCCAAGCAAATGAGGAGAAAAGATTTCATAAAATAGAGTGAGAGAGAGGGGAAATTAATTAAAATAGAAATTAGAAAAACAAGGTCCACCAGCTTGGACAGGAGTCATCTGAAGTCTGTACATTTAGCAGCAAGGAAAGATACTCATTTTGGTTTGATGACAGCAGGAGTTGTCTAAAGAGACTCCAGGGTGTGTGATAGCTGGTGAATTAAATGTTGACTTGCTAACACAGTGTTGATTAGAACACTGGGGATCCTTGTCATGTAGACCCTATTAAGAATGAGCAGTAGTGATAGAAATAAGGTTTCTATATATAAGATCTTCAAAATACTTTCTACAAGTGATGCAATATTTTAAAACCTCCTTGAAGTAATTATGAAAGTCTTATGTAGAGTACAACCACTCTGCCTTTATATAATTGCATGATAGATGTTAATTAAACTGTACACCATGCCCATAGAATATAGATAGCACTAGCAAAACTATATCTTTAAGTATGTAACCATCTTAGACAATAGTCGTTTAAGATAATAAAAATAATAACAAGCACAAGAAACAAATGTCATACAGGTGCTTAGTTTGTGCAACCTCACCTTAACTTTGTTAGGAATTCATTTTTACAAATTCTGTTTTATTGGTGAAGAAACTGGCACAGTCAAATATCTCCCCTATTTGCATAGATGGCAAGTGGAACCTTTTATGATAAATGTCCAAAAGTCATAGGTAACCCATCACAAATTCCATTATAAATCAGGTACTTCTTGTATGATAAATGTCCAAGAGTCATAGGTAACCCATCACAAAATCCATTATAAATCAGGTACTTCTTAAACTTTTCCCAACAGCGACAGGGAAAGGTTTCTGTACGTTTGTTTCATTATCTCTGGGTACCCTGCAGAATGGCAGACAGAATTTCAGAGGACAGTATGGAAGAGTTTCTTTTAATTAGCATATATTTTATTTTTCTTTTGTACATTTGAAACAATGTGATAGAGGAAGGATAAAATAATTTACTAGTCTTTAATATTAAATTTTGTAGTATATAGTAATCTTTATAAATAGAAATTAAGCACATATAAACCTGTCATACCCAAATGCTTTTAGCTATACTAAAAGCTTAGAATTTCTGAAGACAGCGTTAATTAACTTAATTAACATTATTACATTAATAGTCAAAAAATTTTGTTTTACAAATAGACTGGTGAATTGAAAAAAATCCAGGTGTTTTCTTTTGTGGAGGGGTGAGCATAATATCCCAAATGTCCACAAAGATGCTTGACTAGATGTAAGAGCTTCGTTTCCAATCCTTACATGGTTTAGGGAGTAAATTTTGTAATACATGAATAGCAGGTCAACAGGGGAAGATCATGAGCTGAGCAGGTCCAGAATCTTTCCTGCTGCTTTCCCGATAAAGTTGCTACCACCTGAAGCACAAATAAGCAGTTTACTGTTGTGGGTTTTATTGTTGATAGCAGAGCCATGCTGCTTGTCTGCCCTGTGTAGAAATGAAGGATCTGATCATGCCACCCTCTCTTCAGGTGAACAGTTTTCAAAAATCATTTCAGAAGTATCAAAACCATGCTGCAGTTTGTACACTTCTTGCACTAAACATTCTTGCCATTCACCTCCCATAGTTTGAAAGTGAACAGTTCTCTTAAGATGATATTTTTCCTGTAAATTTTCACTGAAAGCCCAAACTATAAAATGAAGGATTGATATTGAAATCCCGTGACATTTTACAGATAGCTGCAAGGCTTTCCTCAACATTCAGATATTTTGTAGTAAAATTAAGAAGCTTCTACACTGAGCTTCTGCTCATGAGTTAGTCTCTAAGGTCACAGAGGAACTGGAGCCCTCTCCTTGTTCTTGTGAAGAATTCCACCCTAGCATATGTGATGAACTCATGTTGAACTTCAGCAACAGCCTGAAGATAAACAAGTGGACACGTCAGTAAGGATGAGACTGTGAATAGTGACTCTGTCACTCACTGTTGCCAAGCAGGTTTTAGTATAGTCAGAATAAAACTAACAGGAGACTAACACATACACATGCCAGTGTGTCCTTGACATGCCAAGAGATACAGCTTCATCCAGTATGAGAAAAGCTTCAAGTACAAGCTGTCACTAGAACTTGAAATGGCTACATCACCAAGTAATTTGATAATTCTGGTTGCTTTCCTTGACAAACATTAGTACTACGTGGTTCATCTACTTGAAACCTTTAAGACCTTCAATATCAGAGGCTCACATACTAAGTGTAATAAACTCATAGAGCTTAGAAGATCAAAAAAGATCTCCAATTTGGGGTCTGTCATTATACAGACAAGGCACAAGTGACATGGACTCAGCTGCGAGAATTTGTGGAAACTCAAGATATATAGTTTTGCATATTACTTCATGTGTGCATGAAATACAGAACCATTGTCAAAGCTTCTCATTAGTGACAGGTACCCTGGAATGCTTAATGAACCTTTCCTGGTCTCTGGGGTATCTGAGGTACCGTTTGGGGCACTGATGCAGTTAATTTACAACCTGCTGCCCAGATGGGATTTTTAGGTTTCATTTATACCCCTGGGAGTTCACTACTCACAGGGTTTCATTACTCTTACCAGATCATCTTTGAGTTTGATTCTATTCACATAACTCTGATGGAACACAGACACAGTGTTTTAAATATTCAAATTGTTTGGCATATATTGTCTAATGTCTTTTGTGATTCAGTTACTTTGTCATTTTCCAGATAGATACACATTAAAACCTGAACATCTGTAGTATACAATTTTGATATAATAACTTTGAAAACTGCATCTCTTAAGGGTATAATTACTTGCTTTAATTGCCATGCAACCTGATATCTGCACCATGTTTGTTTGAGAACTTCGTTGATGATTAATATATACACAGTTTTATGACTGAAGATTCCAAAAGTGAATTGGAGAATTTCTCTTTGCAATAGCACAGTGCATTCTGACTGAACAGAAAGGAAAAATAATTTTGTAACATCTGATAATGAGTTTAAGAAAGTAGAGACAGGGAAGCAGACACAGCCAAGAAAATATATAATAATTAAATGATAATAGAAGTATTTTTGCTATTGTGTTCAGTTTCTATAGTCTACATAACAAATCACCACAAGCAAGCTGGCTTGAGAGAAATCTGTTCTTTCCCAGATGAAAGCCCAGACATAATTAATGAATACCATTTGGTCATATTTCCAACCAGACCACACTCCTGATTCTGGAGGAGAATCTACTGTTTGCCTTCTGGATTCTGATGACTTCTGGCTTTTCTTGGTTTGTGGCTGCTTCAATTCAGTCTTTACCTCTATATTCACTTGCTTTTCTCTCTCTCTCTCTCTCTCTCTCTCTCTCTCTCTGTACAATCATGTGCATGTAACTCATTTTATTTGCATTTTAACATAATATTTTTATTGATTATTTAAGATTTTTACATTATGTGCCTCAATCACACTTACTTCCCATTTGTCCAAGGTTTTCTCCTACCTTTGTGACCTCCTTCTCTATCCCAAAGTAGAATAAAGAAAGAGAAAGAAAGAAAGAAAGAAAGAAAGAAAGGAGGGAGGGAGGGAGAGGGGGAGGGAGAAAGGGAGGGAGGGAGGGGGAGAGAGAGAGAGAGAGAGAGAGAGAGAGAGAGAGAGAGAGAGAGAGGTCTACTTTGTGTTGGCCACACACTCACTGGAGCATGGTCGATCTCCCAGCACCTATCCCCTTAAAAACTAAGTCCTACCATCCCCCACTCCCACCCCCAGAAGCCATCAGTTATGGAGAGCTGCACTTTAGAATCCTTATCACAATTTTTAAGAGTTTTCTTCCATGGCTTTCTGTCAATACTGTTACTTTTTGGAGGGGGGAGGGGGGAGGAGGTTAGATGTTGATTCACCAGACAATTTCATGATAATATCCTCCTTGTCCCTAAGTCTGTAACTTAAGCCACAGCTACTGGGAGGTTTGGCTTAGCAATAGAATGCCTGCTTAGGATGCAGACAGTGCTTGTGATAATAACAATCAGTCAATCGATCAATCAGTCAATCAATAAACACACTGCAAAGACCCTTTTGCCAGGTAAGGTAACTGTTTGTGAGGTAAGTAACCTATCAAAAAAGGGTTAGCTGGTTAACTAGCCCAAGAGATCATGGCCTGGTTCCCTTTCATACTATACAAAATGGCATTCTGAACAAATCTAGAGTGATTATTGAAATAGGATTGGGTCCTAATCATATGTGGTATTTTTCCCCCTAACTCAGCCTCTGCCCTGCTTCCAATGTCTTCTTTTGGCTCATTATAAAGTATCTATTTTGTTCCATAAAGTTTTCAAATATCTTTCCCTACACTTGATATTTTGGATCTGGATATGTTTTTATAGACTGCTTACTACATCTATCATTGCCTGGTTAAGTGTAAAATAAAAGTTCTCTTTGACCTCCTAAAGGAAAACGGTACTAGATCTTGCCTTGACTTAGGGTTTTTATGGCTATGATAAAAAGTCATGCCCAAGAGCAACTTGGAGAGGAAGAGTTCTTTTTCATCTTACAGTTTGTAATCAGTCTATCATAGAAGGAAGTCAGGGCAGGAACACGGAAGCAGGAGCTGATGCAGAGACCATGGAGGAGTGCTGCTTACTGCCTTGCTCCTCCCGACTTGCCTGGCCGGCTTCCTAATAGCACCCAGGACCACCAACCCACAGGTTGCACCACCCACAGTGATATGGGACCTCCCTCACCAAAAAAAGTATCAGTCAAAAAATGTACCTCAGGCTTGTCCACAGACCAAGATAGTGGGAACATTTTCTCAACTGAGGTTCTCTTTACCAAACAACTATAATTTGCATAAAGTTGACATAAAACTAGGCGGCCCATCTCTACATCTCAAAAATTCAACTCGTCTGACCCTTGAAATAGATCACCTATACTTAATGGCCTGAAGTTGAAGTTTTCAAAGGCCCTGAGATAGGCATAATATATAATCTTTCTGTATTATTTTAGCCTTAGGAATCATACTCAGTGATTGTTTGAGTTACTTCTCTTGTGATCTAAGAGATCTGAGTGGGCGAAAAAACCCTGGCCCCATCATACACAGGTGGTGTATATTGTCTGAGTTTCATTGCGAGAGATTATGAACTAGCTCACTGTTCTAAAGTCTTAGCCCTGACTCCTCACTGGGGTCACTCCTTATCCCCAGTGCAGTCAAACCCTCCTCCAAATAAACACTACCAGACACCCACTGGGAGCATCCCTTGGGTCTTTTTGGAGGATACATATTCTGGGGAGCGAGGGCGTGTCTATGCAGACACTGAGCTCTCATCCTGTGCCTCATTCACACATTGGCCATTGTCAGACAGGTCCAGTGCTATAAGTTCACTTCATGTGCATGACAATCTTTATCATTTAGAAGACTGTGAGCAGAAAAGTTACCAAGTCCTTTTCTCAGACTTGCTAAGAAGCTGTGTGAAACCCCGGAAGAGTAGATCTTCCCATGGTTGTTAATTGGAGCTGATCCTGGCAGCATAGACCTGTAATCTCAGCTGCTCTAGATGCTGGACAGAACTATCACATGTTCAAGATTCACCTAGTCTATAGAATATGTTTAGGGCAAGCCTGGGCAACTAAGCAAGTCCTGTCCCAAAGAGAAAAGTAAAAGGAGGGCAGAATTAAAGCTCAGTGGTAGATCCCTTGCCTCCCATATCAAAGGCTCACAGGGAATTTGAACTGACTCTGAATTAATCCTTCTACCTCTCTTTTTTTCTATTTAAATGTTTTATTTCTATTAATATTTTGAACTAGGATATGTTGTTGTTGTTACTATTATTATTACAGAGAAGAAATCACAGGTTTAACAGGTGGCTGTGGGGTTTAATGCTACATTGTAAGTCAGCAAGTCAGCCACAGTCTCCAGAATATCTCCTTACCAGGCTATTTCTTATTGGCTTGGTTTTAAATTGAAAATCCACTTTCAGTGTGAAAATATGCCTTGTTCATATTTCAGTTAGAAGATACTCAGAATAAGGCATGCATATATATGTATATGTATATATGTATATGTATATATGTATATGTATATATGTATATATCATCAGATCTGATGAAGTACTCAGAATAAGGGGTGTGTGTGTGTGTGTGGGTGTGTGTTTTTAAGTTAGCCTTAAAAATAATGGGTCTCATGACGGCATTTTCCTACATGTTATTACACTTTCTTCTTATTCATGTCTCTCCCCCACTGCCCTTCCCATTTGCGCCCCCTCCTGCTGGTCCCTTTTTTCTTTCCAAGTACCCACCCCTCTACTTAATATATCACATTACTCTCTCATTTTTTTCTTCTTCCCAACTCCCCTTAAAAGCAGCACAGTTTCTTTTTGTAAATTGCCCGGGTCCTTACACATTTAGACAGCTGAGTTCATCGTTAAGTCAGCATTATCAGATCCGCCTCAGAGCGAAGGAAGGAGATTTACAACTACTCAGAGATAATACTGGGCCACTTAGGCCCATCAGTGTTCTACAGGAGTGTCAAGTGACCTTGTATGAGACTGCAGAAAGATGGTCCTTAAGGGAAAGGCAAATGCAGTAGCCAATTACTCTTGACCCAGAGGAACTTACGTATTTTGTTCCTATTTGTTCAAAGAAAAATATATTGACAAGACTTATTCTTTTAATGGTGTCTTTATAGAACTTATATAGTCTGAATAATTCATATTACAGATGTCTATCTGAGCATCTCTCCTAAAGAATCTGACCACAGCTAAATTGCAAGATTCACAATAAAACCAGGTCTCTCTTTTAAGCAATAATGTCTGAGTCCTTTATTGTGCCAAGGTCTTCAAAGAGTTTAACACTTTTTCATTTGGTTTGATTTATCTTCCTTTTCAAATTTTTAGCAGTAACGAAAGTGTGCTTGGGCAAGAGACACAATGTGAATTAAGATGTTTCTTCCAAATACATTATTATGGTTAAAAAAACCTCAATTAAATTAAAATTTTTCTTGACCTAGGAAGGTAGATCAGTCTGTATTTTTGCCAAGCAAGCACCAGGACTTCAGTTCTACCTCCAGAACCTATTTTACTAAAAAATTTTTCTACTTATTTTTATGTTTATGGTGTTTTGGTTGCATGTGTATCTATACACCATGTGTGTGAAAGTGCCTTTGGAGGTAAAAAGAGAGCATTGGATCCCATGGCACTAGGGTTACAGATAGTTGTGAGCTGCCTTAAGTGCTGCGGATAGAACCTGGGACTTCTGGAAGAACAGCCTGTGTTTTTGACCACTGACTCCAGCTCTCCAGCACCAGAATGCATCTAGCCTTAAAAAATAAAAATAAGAAAAGCTGGGTGCTGTAGAGTTTGCTTATTATCTTGTTTCTTGGGCAGCAGAAACAGATGGATCCCTCAGGCTCCTGACTAGACATCCTATCCTGCTTGTCATGTTCCAGTAAGAGACCCAGGTTCACAAAACAGGAAGAAGGACACCTTGGGAGCTACACCCAAGGCTGATTTCTGATCTCTATGTGCATTTGCATACACATATATGCACCTGAGTACACACATGTACATTGACACAAAAACATGTACACACATGTACACACACACACACTCACACACCAGGTTTTATTTGGTTTTGTTTGTTTGTTTGTTTTTCTGAGACAGGGTTTCTCTGTGTAGCCCTGGCTGTTCTGGAACTCACTCTGTAGACCAGGCTGGCCTCGAACTCAGAAATCCACCTGCCTCTGCCTCCCGAGTGCTGGGATTAAAGGCGTGCGCCACCACTGCCCGGCTGGTTTTATCAACAGTAGGATTCAAATCAAATAATCAAAATAGGACTATTTGTAGTGTGTTCTCTTGTACATGTTAAGATGGAACTGTGTGCCATATGCATCCCAGGCAAATGCTCAATGCTGAGGCCCTGCAGTCTAACCAAAATCTGTTGTGGCACAGTAGCAACTACAGATAATTTTGAACCATTGAGAAAAGCTGTGTTTAATAAAACTTTATTTATGGGGCCCTAAACTTGGATTTTATATAATTTTCAAGTGTTACAAAGCATAAACCCCCATTTTGCATTTAAGGATGTCATAGCTGTTGTTAGCTTGTTGACCACACAAAACAGGCTCAGCCTGGCCTGGTTTATTCATCTTTTTTCCCAGAATAATGTAGACCTCATTCCATTAATATGAAAAATAATAAAATTGGTTTTCTAAGGAATTTCTCAGCAAGTGTGCTCCCCACTTTTTCACAGATGTGGTTGTGCTCTTGACCAATAGTTTTCTAGAATTTATAATCTTATCCAAGGCAAGTTCTATTTAAAACTGAAATCTAAGTTTTTCCCTCAAACCTACTTCTTTCCTAGTCTTTAGACTTTCCTTAAATGGCAGAACTACCCTTCCTCTTCCCTTCCCATCACCTCAAGCCCATCACAGATATACATATATGTGACTCTGTTTGACATCCTAGCCCTGGTCTCACTATTCCTCCACAATCCATTTTCTCCAAAGTAGATACATGATGATGTCATACTGCTAAGTATGATGTCATAAGTTCTAAGTATGATGATGCCAAAGTACTAAGTATAATGGTGTCATACACACTAGCTGTGCTTTTGGGGCAAGGTAGCCCAAAGCATTTACACTCAATTCCTTTTCTGTAAATGGGAAAAGCAAGCATCTTTGCCTTGTGCTTTGATGGGATGATTGACGGGATGTTAAACCCTTGCTACAATCCCTGTCGTAGGAGCAAAGGCTTGTTTGGCAGCAGCTGCTATGTTACCCTTTCTGTCATCTGTATTGTTGCTGCCCCAGTTAAAATGGATTGCAGCTTGCAGTTAGAATGTAGTCAAAATGCCTTTCTCTTGTAAGCTTGCAGCATCTCCCTGACTCTTCCTTGCGTTAGCTGTGATGGTCTAAACGCTTAACACCCTGACAGCTGTTTCCATGACTCTTCAGAAAACTATACCCTAAACTTCAGGATTTGCTCCAAGAAGTCTACCCAACAGTTTATTTCAAACAATTCCCTATGAATTTATACCTGCTCATTCACAGAAGTCTCCTCATTTTCTTTATAATGGTTTCCAAGGTGGGTTATTAATTTGGGATATGTTTGCTTTTCTTGCCAGAATGTGAACTTCAGGAGAGAGGTACAGTCTTATTTCTTTGATTACTCTTTGCAAATAGTAAACCTCAACAAATAATTATTGACCAAAACAAATAAAAATAAAACTCAGAGTCACCTTCTAATTGTATATGGGTTAGTATATATTTATTTAAATTCAACAAATGAGTTTACATGTCCTTGGGACTGAGCATAGAAATGAGGGCCTATTTGTGCAGTGTAGCCCAGTCCTGACTAGAACTTGTTATGTAGCCCAGGCATGACCTTATGCTCCAACTTCTCAAGTCCCTCAACCTTTCACAGATCAAGATAACAGACATGCATCAACAGCCTGCATAACTCATTTATCTCTCCATTTATTCTGAAAAGAAAAAAATATCAAGTGCCTTCTGAGTTAGGCTTGTATGAAGTATAGAGGAATAAAAGGGTTTCACAATTGTTTTCAAGACGTTAGTGATGTGATTGCATAAGTTACCTCTTAAAAGCATACATCGAAATGCTCTGAACAATATGTTTCTTTCCCTCAAGTATCACCACAGTCTTTTTCATTAAAGCATTATTGGTGGAGAAAAAACATTTCTAACCGTTGCCATCTCTTACCTAATTAACATGTATAGAACACATGCTGGCTAGTATGTAAAGAAATGAAATTCTACTGGTTTATTTTGGCCTTCTATACATCATTTCTAAGAACAAAACAAATGTCGCCCTGGTCACTTAGTGACATTCTCTTTGAATGCTTGTGCAAGCTGCCTTGGAAGCACTGTGCTCTGGCTCACTTCTGATTAGACCACAGTCCCAGGTGGGATGCATATTGTCCTCAAAGCACTGGAAAAAGACTCAAGAGAGCTTCTGTCCTTCACAGTGCATCCACCAAATCCAGGGGATGTATACATATATGTTACAAGGGTCGTATTATTTGCTACTTATTCAAATGAACACATTTCTGTTCACAAATGAGTTAAACCTATACACCCTAAAAATAGGGCTTTATCAGGTTCCCGTCTCCTTTCCACGTCCAGAGGTTATTTTGATTGCCAGCTGGTTAATTACCGGATTGTCTTTAAGCTCAACCCTCACTTCGTTATCTGTGTCCATTTAAAACTTCCATTTAGATATTGCTGCTACCAAAGGTATGGTAACACGAGGCACAGAGTCAGCCATGAAGGTTGTAGATGATAGGTTTGTCTAGACACTGGGAGTCTTCCACTGAATCATCTTCATTATAAATGCAATATTAGTTAAACTTCTGAAGGTAGGTCACTTAAAAGCTCACATAGATATACACATAGTTGTCATGCCAACAAAAAGAAAACATTGCTATAAGAGAATCAGTGAAGAGGGATACAAATAATGAGCAAAGGTCTGGAAATTGGAAAAAATAAATGTGTGTGTCGCGTCAGCCAGGAGCTGCGCTCTGTGCAGCTCTACACCTCTGGACAAGGTTTTTCTGTCTAAAATATGCTTTTAATGATTAGAAATGTCCTTTATAAATCTTTTATTTCTAAAGCTCTGAGGTGCTTATGTTTTTAGTAAAAACTGGCAGTGTATTTCAACCTAAATTAACTTACTGCATTACTCTTGACACTGTGGACTTATTTAATAGCGTATCCACCACCACCACCATTACCACCACAACCATCACCACCATGACCACCGCTGCCATCCCTACCACCACTATTATCCCTAACTTCACTACCACAGATTTTTTTACCAACTCCAGAAAGAGGAATAGACATAAGAACTTAAAGCAAAGACAGTTTTGAACAACTGAATATTATTTTCACTGTAATCAGGTACTGTGCAACACACAAAGACATGGAATTTATACCTAATTGCTGGGAAACTTAATTGACATTTAATGACAATGCAAAATAAATTGACAACAGATGTATGTTCTTCAAATATCTTGAAAATTAGCAAGTAATTACCCCCTGATAATGTTTGCTAAATATAATACCTGAAAATGCCATCTCTCATTATAATTCCAAGTCTTTGACATGCAGAATAAATGCAAAACATTGCTATATTTAGTGATGCCCAAGGGCAGGAGGACGTTTGTGGTCTACATGTGGAAGAGTCCTTTGTTATAACTTCGATGCAGTTATGAATATCTTAGCTGTCGGCAGCTCAGAGACAGACCTTTGAGCCACTTTGCAGCTCATTGGAGAGGAATTATCTTTTCTCATTGAACACAGGGAAAGTAGGAGTGAAGAGATGCCTAATAGTCCTGGGATCAATGTATAAGTTGGCACTGCCATCTTGCTTCTACAGTGAAATGCTAAATGCAAAAATGGAACCAAGATACAGCCTTGATCCTGAGAGGCTAGAGAAAGCTCACTCCATGTAAAGAGCAGAGGCAATTTGACATGCTGTTTTTAGAGTTCATCCAATGGCCCTGTATGTAAACATTAAATGGCTCACTCTGTTTAAATAGTCTGTACCTTAGCACCCTGACTGAGCAAACACATGCTCAGTAAGGTGACAGTGTAATTTCAGACATATCTACACCATGCATTATTAGGTAGATGATATAATCAAAGCCAAGTTCTCTTCCAAATATTTATAAATAACACTCTCTGTGAATTTTAAATGGAAAACAAATATATATACTCAACACATGTACAGAAATACCTTTTTAGAAAGTCAAGTTTATATTTTTCAAATTCTGATGAACATCCAAAATGTAGAATAAGCTTGCTATTTTTCCCCTCCAAAATACCAAGCATTCTGCTAGCGATTGAGACACTAAAATGAATTGCATACCCATTTCCAGCTCCTGAAGTTCCCTCTGATATAGAGGAATGGATATGTAAATATCCTATATCTTGACACCCCAAAGCACAACAGCAGCAGAGGGGAGCTAATAGTTCTGCCTGGGAGAAAAGAGTGATAGTAATTTAAAGATGTACCTTAGATATGTGTCTCTTACTGTTCTCCTTTTCAACAAAACCCACGATGGTGTGAACTTCTATGAGTAGAGCGCAGTATGTGTCAGGAGGAATATAGATTGATAAGCTGAAATCACTAATTTTCATCAGTCTGCAGTTGCTTTACCTACAAGGTAAAGAATATGTGTACATGTATGCACACCTCCCTCAGAGCTTAGATAAAAATTAAATAAGACTATTGTCTACATTCTTACAGTGGCCAATGCACAGTAAATACAATCATATCCAATATTAGAAGCCATCTTTATTTCTATCGAAATAATAGCTAAAGCTAGACATTTAGAAGTTGTTAAGTGGTCACGTGACATTAAAGTATAAAAGTTTTAATATGAAAGTTAGATTGTACGGTCCCTTAATGGCCCAAGAGTTCTGATTCAATGCCAATACCTTTAGCCACTGTTTTAGAAAGTTGGTAACAGAGATAATAGAAAGATAGAATGACTAAGGTGACAAATGATGAGAATCTTCACTAATGCAAACATTTCTGCTCTGAGAGTTATATATCCCTTTAATATATAGTATAAGACTATGTGCATCCATATATATTCTTTTATGTTAGTTAGGATATGAATTTTTTGAAAATGCTACCTTCAAGATGTATATCATCCTAAAAACAAGGTGTTTTGTGGTTGACTCTCTTAGTGCATCCTATGCTAAGTGAGGGACACAGTCATTGGTACAGTTAAAGCAGTAACAGAGCAGCACAGTTTACCTCCATGCATCTCTCCTCCATCACTTTGGAATGTTGTCTCTTCATTACAGGAAAATAGCTAGTTACATATCATCATGGATTCAAAAGTGTCAGAAGAGAATAATTGCCTTATGCAATGTTGAAGTTTTATGCATTTTGACAGATAACCTTAAAACACAAAACATAAATGAGAGGAGATCAAATATGTTAATTTCCATAGAAGGAGCAAGTAGGAAGATAACATTGGGGTTGGGTCTTATTCATAAGATCATCAACTAAAAACACATGGGTGCCAGGGTAGGCACTGAATATTTAAAGATCTAAAGGTGCAAAAATAATGTCTGAATGGACATCTTCAGGATGAATAAACTCTTACCAGGCACAACATTGAGGCAAACCTAGTGCTTTTGTTCCCTCTAGTGGCAGCTTTTGGATAATCGATTCATCATCATAGCCTCATGAAATGTAGGAGACCAAAACAACATCATAGGAAATGAAGCAAGCATCATCCCCAGAACCCTAAGAATATGTTCTCTTCTTTTACACAGTATGGTTGAAGGAAGTTAAGGACAATTGATTTAGGAAGTTCTCCAGACAGTTTCCACAGATACAAAAGATTTGGAGTGTAGACAGTTTTGCTGATCATTATGGAATGGGATTTCTCAATAGCAGTATTACCAGGTATAGGAAGTGAAGCTTGAAGTTTCATTAATTCAAATAGATTATTCCTGCATAGATGGCATCAAGTCTCAGCTTCATTCAACAGACTCCTGAGTCTGGGGTTAAAAATAATACATACAATCTTTTGTGCCCTTTCTCTTCCATAGTTTTCACTGAGCCTTAGATGAAAGGGTTTTGTTGCAGATATTTCCATCATGTTTGGGCACTCCATGACCACTTCTCTGTATATTTTGACCAATGTGTATCTCTAGAATAGTCTCCATCTGTTGCAAAAAGAACCTTCTGTGATGCAGAATAAAAGCTACACTTCTCGGTGGCTATATAAATGACACCTGCTGCTGCTAGCATCCTTTAGAAAACTGTATCCATAAAATCTCAACAATGTGAGACCTGCGCATGATCTGCATAATAACAATCTAAATTAACAGTGTGAATAGGGGGGAGTCCCACCCCTAGATGAAGGGTTAATGGTAGTTGATGGCAGCTGGGAGGGGAAGAATCCATTTTCTTCAGGGATGAGCTCCCAGGTAGACTTAAATTCCAAGAAATCAGTCCTGGATATTTATACAAATAAAGTTGGCAAGCTGTGTGTGTGTGTGTGTGTGTGTGTGTGTGTGTGTGTGTGTGTGTTTGTATGCATGCATGCATGAATGCATGTACCAAAATCAAATAAGAGGTTGTCATTAATTAAAGAGTAGGGGACATGGGTGGAGCTGGAAGGGGAACTGGAGGGAGAAGAGCCACATAAATGCAGTGATCATGTATGGAGTTCTCAAAAGAATAGAAATTTTGAAAACCCACACATATGTACCAAAAACCCAGAGACATCATTTCACCCAGATTTTGCAAGCTCCTACAAGTCAGTTGCTCAGACAGAACATTAAGACCCAGAGATACATATGATTTCCAAGTGAGAAAAATACTTGTCTGCTGAAACTCAACTCACCTATTTTCTCAGCAATTCCTTTCAAGATTAGATTGATTCATCTGGAGTTAGATATGGCTACCAGAGCCAATTCAGCAGAGTGCCTCAGTTAGTTTAATTCCCAGCTGTCTGGAATCTAACATAGTTTGGGTGCTATGTCTTCTGTGGCCCTTAGAAGAAAGTGAACACTTAGTCTTTATGTGATTGTATTTTTTCAGGTCACACTGTAATCATGTTTCAAGAATCAAATAGACAGAAATATTCCTAAAATGTTCAAACATTCTGTCTAAACAGAAACTCTATACCCCTACTTACATGCCTCTAAAATCATTTAGGCTTCTCACATGTGAAAGTCCCTTTTATGAAGCAGGCTATTCCTTTAATGTGTGAGTTCAGATGCCACTCTAGAGAGAATGTAAGAGCCCGGAGATCACATTTCTCTTGCCGGGAGAACAGAGTCTATAAACTGCAGCCTATGTGCCATTCCATTTCCTGTGCTCAGTGTTGGTGATGTAGAAAACAGCTGTGGTGTGGGAACCACGCAGAGTTCTGATTCTCAAACCACAGGTCATGGAAGGATGGTCATATAGGCCTATTTCCCTTTCTTCTAAAATAGCACCCCAGGCCTATTTGACCTTGCCTCCTTCCACCTCTAGGTCATAAGCCAACTGAAGAATGAGTTGATCCTACTTCCTGTGGCTGAATTTATTTTTAATTGGTCAGGAAGGCATGCATATCCTGGGAGAGGCTCCCAGCCTCTAGAAAGGACTACTGGGAAAACTTCATGAAAAAAAAAAAAAAACCACTTAAAATAATAAATATATGGACAGAATCATAAGAATTCTTCTCACTCTAATAATATGGCTGGGGCTGTAGCTCAATAGAGGCATGTTGTCTTATCACACACTGGTTGCTGGGAGCTAACAAAAAGGTAAGCATATGTGTCTGTGTATGAGTGTGTGTGTGTGTAAATAAGTATGTACATACATGCATAAGCTGAGTTATTAGCTGGTTTTACACAATTAAACACACATACATACTATGATCCCATAGTTAAAGAACTGTATACAATAAATCAGTCAGGCATATGTATATTTTAAATGTCTAATTAAAATACAATTACACCCTTTCCCAGTCCCTCTCCTCCACTCTGCCCTTTCCCCTCTCCCATTTTCTCCCAGATTCACTACCCCTCCTCTTTAACACTGTTGTTACATATTCGTGTAAGTGAGTAAATATGTAAATGCAACCTGCTAGATCTGTTCACCATTGCTTATTATGTATGTCAAGTGCTGACCCTTTGGTACTAAATAACCAATCAGGAGGCCTATCCCTAGGTTAGACTAATTCTCTATGTAGTTGCTGATTGCTTGTACCTTTTCATCTTCATGTGGAACCCTGTGATATCTGCCTCCCAGTTATGTTGGGATGTCACATGATAGCAGAATTGTTCCGGCCATTTTTAGGCAGTCACGATGTTGATAATTTGTGGATGTAGCTTCCCAGTTTCAGATAGAATGCACAATTTTTTTTTTGATATTTACTTTATTTACATTTCAAATGTTTTCCCCTTTGGAAACCCCCTATTCCATTCCCCCCCCCCGCCTCTATGAGGGTGTTTCCCCACCCACCCACCCACTCTCATCTTCCCTCCCTAGCATTCCCCTACAC
>JADRCH010000254.1:2617628-2753668 GCA_019843965.1 Rhynchomys soricoides
CACTAAGATCCACAATCCCAATACATCATATTTCTATACTATCTGCAAATGGTATGCATGCAAATTTAAATTTATCCAGTATGATCCAGTAGAAACAAGAAGCAACACTAACCTATATTTATGGTAACTCACAAGCCTGGAATTCTTACAGAACTACACGAAAGACTGACATTCTGCTGCCTATTATTCTGCATAGCAGAAAATTGAAATTGTTACCCTTGGTGGCTTGAAACAACAGTTTCAAGCTCTGTGTGGAAGGTTGACAGTGTCGACATCATCCCAAAGAACATTTTAATAGTGACAGCACTGGCAGTGGCAATGGCACTGGCAGCTCCTCTCCTCCTCCAGTTCACTTGACTCTTTTTGCAATTTACATAAAAATGCTATCACTATCTAGCCTTTCTTCTCACTGGCTTCTATTAGGATATTCACAGCTTAAAAAATTAGGATGGACTTGTTTCTGTTTAAACAAGATGAGTTGGGAATTCTGACTAACTGGCACTTCTCTGAAGGGGCTGGTCTTTCACATGTATGGAAATCTCAACCACAGTACCATGCAGAAACAGTATCCACGAAACTCCCCGAGAACACAATTTTTTTTCATACTTTATTTACATTTCAAATGTTTCCCCCTTTCCAGATCTCCCCTTTGGAACCTCCCCATTCCTTCTTCCCTCCCCCTGCCTCTATGGGGATATTCCCCCAACCACCCACCCACCCACTCTTGTCTTCCCTCCTTGGCATTCTCCTATACTGGGGGATCTAACACCCTCAGGCCCAAGGGCCTCTCCTCCCCCTGATGGCTAACAAGACCCTTCTCTGCCGCATATGTGGCCAGCACCATGGGTCCCTCCATGTGTATTCTTTGGTTGGTGATCCAGTCTCCGGGAGTATGGAGGGGTCAGGCCAGTTGCCACTGTTGCTCCCTCCCTGGGGCTGCAAACTCCCTCAGCTCCTTCAGTTCCTTCTCCAAGTCCTCCATCTGGGACCTCACACTCAGCCCTATGGTTGCTGTGAAGTAACTCTTGGGTATTTTGAACTTTTGGGCTAATAACCACTTATCAGTGAGTGCATACTATGTTCATTCTTTTGTGACTGCATTACCTCACTCAGGATGAATGCAAAATGATACAACCTCTCTGGAAATCAGTTTGGTGGACCCTCAGAAAAATGAACATAATACTACCTGAAGACCCAGCTATACCATTCCTGGGCATATACCCAGAAGATGCTCCAACATGTAATAAAGACACGTGTTCCACTATGTTCATAGCAGCCATATTTATAATAGCCAGAAACTGGAAACAACCCAGATGCCCCTCAACAGAGGAATGGATACAGAAAATGTGGTACATTTACACAATGGAATACTACTCAGCTATTAAAAACAATGACTTCATAAAATTTGCAGGCAAATGGGTGGAACTTGAAAATATCATCCTGAGCGAGGTAACCCTGACACAAAAGAATAAACATGGTATGTACTCACCAAGAACACAATTTAAAATAAAAGATAGGCAGAAACTACTAAATGTTGGTAGGATTCAAATTGGAAGTTAGGTTTCTTTCTTCTTTTTAAGTCCTGTCAAATTTGATGTGGTTTGTTTCTGGCAGAATGCAAAGGTATCAAATTGTGTAAATTATTGTAATACAAAAATTTGAGATACATAATGGAGGGATGGTCCAGTGGGGAAATGCACTCGGCACACAAACCTGACAACTTGAGTCTAATCCCTAGAATGCACATAGTGAAAAGAGATAACCAGCTCTATAAAGTAGTCTTCTGACCTCTTTGTGTATCATGAACAGGCATACATGTGCACATGTGTACATGTGTACACACACACATCATCATCATCATCATCATCATCATCATCATCATCATCTGGACCTAGGCTCCCTCACACATTTGCATATATGCAGCCTGGTCTTATGCGGGTCTCCCAACAACTGGAGCGGGGGAGGGGGGGTGTCTATCTCTGACTCTGTTGCCTGCCTGTGGATCCTATTTCCCTAACTAGGCTGTCTTGTCTGGCCTCAGTAGGAGAGAATGTTCCTAGTCCTGGGGTGACTTAATGTGCCAGGGTGGGTTGGTACCCAGGGGGCATCTCCCCCTTTCAGAGGAGAAGGGGAAGAGAGATGGGAGAGGGCTATGTGAGGGGGACACTGAAAGAGGGGAGGAGCTGTGGCCGAGATGTAAAGTGTATAAATAAATGAATAAATAAATAGGCTGGGCAGTGGTGGTGCACGCCTTTAATCCCAGCACTTGGGAGGCAGAGGTAGGTGAATTTCTGAGTTCGAGACCAGCCTGGTCTACAGAGTGAGTTCCAGGACAGCCAGGGCTACACAGAGAAACCCTGTCTCGAAAAAAAAAAAAAAAAGAATAAATAAATAAATGGAGAAAATAATACTAATGACAAATGTAACTTTAAAGAATCAGTTCATAACAATGGGAGTCGTACACTTTTAACCTGAATTCCTTATTTGAAATATACTATCCAAACAATTTGGATTATTTTTAATTTTATAGGTGTTTATTCAATACTCTTGAAAATATGTTTCCTACAAAACTAGGTAATATTTTAGATTCTTGCATTGAGCTCAGGGTGTCATTGGACATTCACACAGCAGGGTCAGTAGTTGTCAAATGTGGGGACCTTAATTAGCTATGTGAAACACATGGATGAGCTCGATTGAATTAAAACAATCATAGGCACATAAAACAAAGAACTGAAATGAGAAGAATGAGAACCAGTTGGTCAATTAGGAAATGTAATTATGCTTTGTTCCCCTTTGGATTGCAAACTGAATGAGTGTTCAATAATTCTTTGATTCTAAAGTGCCTTAACTGAGAGTCTCGCATAGGACCAGGCAGAGCTGGGTAGAAAACAAGTAAGTTCTTCAAGCATCTCCTTTTACATGGTCACTTCTTATTCTCCCTAGTAGGAGTTTTGCAGATTTTTACCAAAGCTGATGATCTACTCAGCTGATTACTTGTTCCCTTCACCATCTAATAAGTGGCATCCTTCCTTGAGTAACCTTTAAGACAGGGATGTTGCTAGGCAGAGAGAGGCTAAGCAACGGAACTAGCCAAAAAGGGTCGAAATACCAGAAATTGTCTTGAACAAATTCAGCTTCATACTTATTAGTTTTAAGTTTTTGTTTTGCTCTTATTTCTGATCATTCATGTGAATATACATACATAAATAGTGTATGTATGTAAATCATTTAAATAATAAGACCAAAATGCAACTGCTGCCTCTTAATCTCTCTGCTGAGCAAGGCTGGGCATATCTGTGAGTATCCTGCCAAGAACAGACTTTCCCAAACATAATACAATCTTGCAAAATGAAACCAGTTAGAAGAGAAAAAATAAACAAGATGAACATTCTAAAGTAATTTAGTGAATTTTCTCGGAGGGAAGAATGTTGATAGGTGGGAGGTCGCATTTAGGTCTCATACCTCCAATTACATTTTTGTAAAATAATAGGCAAACAAAATCTGTTTTCCTGAAATCCTTCTAATAGCTAGACTTTTTTTTAAGTGAAAGAGATTTCTCTCAACTGAAGAGCTAACTCTGAGGCCTGAGTATGGTGACCAGAGTCCTGAGGGTGGGTCTCAGGTGCAGTCCAGCCCCACCCCTAGGCTAAAAACACCTTATCTGGCTTTTCAGACTACTGGCCTTTTCCACGAATGATTGCATGTTTCACTGAAGTGCTGCTCTCATGTTTTGCACTTCTGTTTAGCTTTTCTTATATAAATGTTATATATTAATATATTATAATTTTCTTATATTAATTACTCCATATTATAACTAGTCACTGCTTTCTATCCCCGAGTGAACTATATTTTGGTCATTGTCCTTTCTCCTAGAATCTGTGTTACCTGTGAACACAAGGTCCCTTATAGTATCTTAGAAAGGACTCATGAAGGGTTTTTTTTTTTCTTTTTTTCTTAAAAAAAGAAAAAAAAATTCTGTGTACTTTGGTTGCACATGGAACTCTGTTACATAAGCCGGTTTATACCAGTATAAGACAGGCTGATTAGGTCTCCATGCCTCCCATCCCTTCCCCACTTTATACTCCTCTGTTACAGCATATAGATACACTTGACTATCTGTGTGTATATAGAATCTAGGAGCTCCAAATGAAAGAAAGCATATGATATTTTTTTTCTTAAGACTGGCTTAATTAATTTAATATAATTATCTCCAGTTACAGTTATTTCTCTACAAATGATATAATTTCCATACTTTTTATGGCTGAAAAATTCCATTATGTGTATGATCTTTTCTTTCTCAAGTCTTCTGTTGTGGGACATCTAGGGTTCTCCCATAGCCTAGGTAGCATGAGTGTGCAGCAGTGAGCACTGGTGTTCTAGGATCTTTGCTATTTGGAGACCTACAGGAATGCTGTAGCTGAGTCATAGAGTAGATATATTTTTAGGTGTTTTAAGAACCTCCATACTGAGCTAAATAGTGATTGGACTAGTTTATGTTCCTGCCAAGATATATTTTATCTACACCCTGGCCGGCATTTGTTATTTGTTTCTTAATGATTACCATTCTGATCTAAGTGAAATGGAATCTCAGTGAAGGTTTGATTTGCATTTTCTGACAGCTAAAGTTGTTGGACAGCTTTTCACTTTGTCATCAGCATTTGTAATTTGTGTTTGTATCATCAGTTTATTTATGATGGTTTGTTCGGCCATGATTTATTTTTGTATTTAGTTTTTAAAAACCTAAGTATCAACAACTCTCAGTAAGAAGTAAATCCAGAATTTTCTTTGCTGTGCAGAAGCACATAAGTTCTCCTATCTGTCCTTTCTTGATATTGTTTCCAGAGTGACTGGAACCCTATTCCGAAGCTTTTGTTTATACCCATATCTAAAGCGTTGTCCCCACCTTTTCTTTACTTTTTCATAAGTTCCTACATTGTCTATGATCCACTTGAAGCTGGCATTTTGCAGGGTGAAGCTATGGATATGGTTTTATTCTTCTACATGTAAACACCATGTTTTCCAGACCATTTGTTGATGAGGCTGGGATTTTGGTTTGTCTTGCTTTGCTTTGGCATCTTTGTAAAACATGAAGCAACCATAGCCACATGAGCTTATGTCTGTGTCTCCTAGTCCTGCCACTGAGCTGTATTCCATGTGGTAGTGTCATGCTGGTTTAGTGATCATGGCTCTGTAGTATCTCTCACCATCACTGTTTTGGTTTTGTTTTTAAAGATTGCTTTTATAATCTAGAATCTTCTGTGTTTCATCCTGTTGTAGTGAAGAACAGCATTGAAATTTGGGTAGATTTGTACTGAATCTGTGAGTTTCTTAGTCTAGCTATTTTTGCAGTATTAATTTCTGTCTTCTTCAATTTGTCCTTTACAGTTTTCTTTCTTAGCTAGTCTTAGTTCAAGTTTTCTTTGGGAGCAACAGTGAATGGTACTGTTTCTGTGATTTTTTTCTCAGTATATTTGGTCTTGGTTTATAAGAAGAATACTGGTATTTGTATGTTAATTTTGTATCCTGCTAATCCTATCCAGACCTAAGCATTCCCCAGTAGAGTCCTCAGGATCTTTTATGAATAAACTAATATAATTCAGATAATTTCATTTTTACTTTTTCCTTACCTATTTATATCCCTTTCATTTCCTTCTCTTATATTATTTCTTCATCTAAAACATGAAGCACTATATTGAATTATTGGATGAGTAATTACCTTGAAACCAAAACCAGACAATGACACAACACACAAATAATTGTTGACTGATCTGATGAATATAGATACAAAATTCTCAATAAAAGATCTGTGTACTGAATTCAAGAGCACATCAAAAAGATCATTCACCATAATTAAGTTGGCCACATTACATATGGTTCAACATATGTAAGTCAATGAAGTTAAGTCATTGCATAAATGGATTCAAGGACATAAATCTTCTCAATAGATATGCAATAGACTTTTTACAAAATCCAATATCCCTTCATAATAAATGTACTGAAGAAAATAACCATAGTCTAAGAATAAGCCATGCATACCTCAATATAATAAAGCTATGTACGACAAACCTATAGCCAGCATTATACTAAGTGGGGATAGAACCCCAAAGTATTTTTACCAAACCAAGGAAAAGGAAGTGTGCTTTTATTCAATGTAGCATTTTATAAAAGTTCAGAGGGAGCAAACCAGCCAGGAGATGGGCCAGCAGCTGCTAAGAAGCAGAAGCTACATAATAGAAGGAGGGTAATATTTGTCTTGAGTTAGGTATTTCAGACAGAGGGTGGGGTCAGCAGTGGAGGCCTCTGAGAAACTCTTTGAGGGGATATCCCTGAGAAACTCCTTCAGGGATAGAGTGGCAATCCCCAGATTGTCAGAGAAAGTGGGTTTAGGATGTTGCCTGGTATCTGAATAAAATTTAGAAAGGAAGAAAAGGTATAGCTCAGCAGTGGGCTGGCCTAACGGTGAGGATCTGTGAGGAACAACTGTATCAATAACATATCTCACTAAGGGGTTGATTAGCCTCCCATCTTCCTAACAAACCTTCATGTCTTATTCTTGTGGGGTAGTCTCTTGTCTAGGTGATTGATAAGCTGTTTGAATTTACTATTAAGAGAAGAGGCAAAAATATATTTCTGTAATCTTATAATCTTTGGGGAAGTATAGAATATCATGATTCTACCCTGGTCCTGAGGGAAATTTCAGATCCTATTTTTTAAAAAAACAAAATAAACAAAAAAATCTTGTTGCAGAACAGATTAAATAAAATGAAATAAAAATGTACAAATCTACAAAGTAGCCATTTTGAGGGGAAACAGCTTTCCTTTTCTTAAAATTGGTGTGTTACAATGGGAGAGTAGAAACTAAAGCTGATCATAGCAGAAAGGGTTAATCTCAGGTGACCTGCAAGTTTGCTAACTACCTCTCCAGCTACCTAACTGCTTGACCATATTTTCCCAATGAGAAGGAATCAAATTATTGACCAAAAAGAATTACATGGATTTCATATTGGTATTGTGCATTGTGAGCACAAAATTAAAACCAATCTGAATCTAGGATAATAATTCCATAGTACTGAAATAAATCCCATTCATTTTGGCTGTTACTTTTATAAATGTCTCCTAAACCAGACGTGGCCATCATTCAGCAGGGACAGAAATTCTACACAGTGCTGAAGAGCCAACTGTTTCTCTTTAGGTACTGGCTTGAATTACATTTTATTTCTTGAAAATGATATACTTGAGATTAGCTTCTGGGTTCCATAAAGGATTAAAACAGCCTCTTTCATCTGCTGTTTGCTGAAATGTTTGTCAAGGAGAGTTTTCCTTATAGGGATCAAATCCAACTACTTTGCCCAGAAGACAAGGCCTTTCATGTGCTATTCCTAAACAGGTTCACTTTGTTGTTCTTTTGTTTGATTGTTCCCGTCAAATTAGCACACAACATAATTGGTTTGATTAGTGCTTTTTCATATTTTGCTCTTTTTGAACCTTCTTCTGCCCTCTCCTTCCCCACTATCCTCTTGCTAATCAATTTCTCCCCCAAATAATGGACATTCTAATTTCATCTGAGATGCATTTATCCTATTACTCTAATTTTCCTTGCCCCCCTCAAGTTCTCATTTTTCTTCTTTTGGTCTGCTTCCTACTTTCACATCCTACACACACAGACAGACAGACACATACACACACACACACACACACACACACACACACTTATATGAAAATTAAATTAAAGATTAAAGCCTGGGGTGGCTATAGGAGAAACATGCAGTATTTGCCTGAGTCTGGGTCTGGTTTATGTTGACATGGCTGCAGGGAAGGGGACACCCTAGTCACTGCTAGTGGGACTCACTGACTCTTTGACAGGCCTCCAGAGTGAGAGCTGACCAGTGGTGAGATCCTTGCAGTAATCCAGGTCGGAGATGAAGGTCATATGGAGGACAGTGATAGCAGTGTTGGAAACTAGAAGATGGGTTGGAAAATGGTTCGAAAAAGAATTGATTGTATTTTCTGATGAATGAGCAAGGGAGGAAAAAAGAAGAGTCAAGAAGAAGTTGACTGAAGAAACTGAAATAAGTGATTTAATCACACTTGGTTTTTATGTTTTTGTTTTGCTAGCTCACTTGAGAGCTGTATGAAGTTTTCAATATTTTGTAAACTGAAAGATTGATTCTGCAATGGGAAATTAGACTAATAAGCAAGAGCAATCTAAGGAAGTTCTGTATACTAGTTTGCTAAGACTGCTATAACGAATTATTAAAACTTGGATTAAAATTAGAAAGTTTTTTTCATCTTATTGGAAGCTAGGAGTATGAAATCAAAATGTCAGAATCATGGTACCCCCCCCCAAAGGACCAAGGCTTAAAAATCCTTTAAATCCTTCTATTTCTTGGGGTTTTGACAGTCTTTGGTGTCCATTATTGGCGGATACTGACTCCAATATCTCCATCTCCACATGGCTAAGCTTACTCTGTGAGTAGCTGAGTCTTTATAATAAGGGCACAAGTTATGGACTTAGGGCCTACCTTATCCATTATGAACTCATCTTAACTAATGAAGACCCTGATTCTAAGAAAAGTCATATTCTGAGGTTCTGGATATGGATAGATTTTACTTCTTATAAAACACAATTAGTGCTCAGATACCATTTAGTTCCCAGCCATGACCTGCTGGACTCCAGACCCTCAGAAGCTCCCACATTAAAACAATTGCTTAGAGTCATTGAGTCTTAGGGTAATTTCTTACAGAATGCTCTACAACTAATAACAGATTTTGCTTTCCAACAGTATGCTGCCTGCTGTCACAAAGACTAGAATGTGAAGGGATTTGAACAGGAAAGTGAGCAAAGTAGGACGTTGAAACTTTGAGCAGACTCAAAAGAAATCCAGTGTCTTTAGGAGGCTGAGTGTGGGCTTTAAGAAAGTGAGGAAGGGCTAATAAGATGACTCCATGTTTTAAAATGCTGGCTTCATTTCCAGAAGACCTGAGTACAGGTCCCAGTACTCATTTGTGAGGCTTCTCAACTACCTGTAACCCCAGCTCCAGGGCACCAGATACCCTCTTCTGATCATCTCTATGGCCTACCCTTCTCAAACACATGACAATCAAACACATAAAAATTGAGAGAGGGGAGAGAGAGAGAGATTGTTGTGGAAACTGTCAGAAAGAAATCCTGGTTATTTAATAGCAAGAATGTCACCTAGAATGACGGGTTAAGTAAAAATGAGTCTGGCGACCCAAGAGAGAAATCCAGCTAGAAGCCATTTTCCAAGCAATGTGTAGAAAGTTAATCTTGGGTTTTTTGGTCTCATTGCTTATGGGAAACGTGGTATGAGAAACATAAGATAAATAAAAACTGTCAAGCATTCTTGATCCTGTAGTTATTTTAGTAATTTTCATCTTTTCCAAATGGAAAATGATGCTAAAATTAGTGGCTTCCAGGCAAGAGTCACATCTAAAAGTTGCTAAGGGAAGGACAATATAAATACAAGGCTAAAATTATTATAAGATCTTTTGTCATGTCATCATCAATAATTTAAGAACAATGCCTTAGAGAATGATTCAGGCAGACAGAGGCTTCACATACAGATTAGGAGATTCAATCCACATCAGCATGCCCAAAGGCACAAAGGTAAAGAGAGATTCTGCCAGAAGCAGCTGTGGGTATGTCTTTTGTCTTCTAGAACTCCGCAGGATTTAGCATAAACTTGCAGTTTTTGAGAGGATTTAATTGACCATACATCACTAGTGTGGACAAAGAGGGAGAAAGGTGACCCTAAGTGGAGAGAGGTCACTATTAGTCTCCAAGCAGAAAGCAGCCTGAGGAAACCACTCCAAACACTAAGTAATTGTGTCAAAGGAGGAATGACTTAAAGGAAGGTGGCAAAGCTGAAGACAGAGTGAGAAGCCACAATTATTTCTCGCCCTGTAAGCCCCAATTCAAGGACAGCCAACCTGCTAGATATCAGAACTTCTGTGACCTAGAGAGGGGACATGTGGTGTGGAGAGCGGGGAAGGGGGTTTAAGTGATCCTGATTCTTGTAGTTTCAGATTGTGAAGAATCCTCCTCAAAGAACTGTGCCTGCCTGCCGTCATGGTAGCTCAGGCCAGCAGTCTCAGCACTAGAGCAGAGGCAGAAGCATCATGCCTTAAGGCCAGCCTGATTTGCATGTTGTGATAGTCTCAAAAAAAATAATAGTAAGAGCTGTAGTTAAGAAATCACATTTGAGACGCTTTATCTGTACCTGGAATTGGTTCCTGTGACAAGGGCTTTAGAGTGAGCATACACAGAATGAGAATTTCAGAGACTTTAGAAAGAGATGAGGACACTCCCTATATAAAAACAATGTGAACCACAAGTATCAGACACTGGACTATAGTAGATAGTTACCCCAGGTGTATGGGCCTTCCCGTATGTATGCTTTGTCTAGTCTCCCATCACATAAACTGCTGTGGTCCATGTAGTTAAGAGAGACTATGGATGACTATGGATGTCACGGGTATGTTGCTTCTGTGCTTGTGTCGTAAAGGCAGTATGCTCTCTGATTTGTTCTATGAGACTTCTTGTTTCAGAAGGACACATATCACCATATTATAAGGGTACAAAGAAGCTCATATGGAAAGGAACTAAATCGCACTGTCATCTAGCACTACCTAGTTGCTATGTGGTAGAGTGCTGTAAGTAGTCTCAGATAACATCTGCAAGGGCTCCCAAGACTCATGGCCCAGCTCTGCTTTCTTCAAACTTGTGGCTCACAGAATCTAGAAGATAATAAATATTTGTTATTGTTTTGGGGAAGATTTCTAGTGTTATGCCAATATGTTAAAGTCTGACACAGAAATAATGTTAAATAATTAAACTCTATAAATTTTATTTTATAAACTAAGTCAATACTTTTTAAAATTTTTCTATGATTTAATATTACACTTAAGATTGTTCGCATTTCTCCATACTTCATTGAATGAATTTTCTAGATATAAAGCCTGAAATGGTAAGCTATGAAAATCACATCTTGTAAAAAAAATCTAGATATGAGATAAAGCTGCTAAATTCTACAATTTTTAAAAATAATCAGAGTATTCACATAAATAGTTGCTAACAATAAAAAATTAAATCAGTAAATGAATAATGGAGAATACTTTTACTCAATTTTCACATAGGAAAGTGGCTGACGATACTTTGAAGTAGACAAAACCTTTTAAAAGTCACCACTGACTTCCTGTTACAACTGACGTTTCTAAATATCAGAATAAATGCAAATTAAGATGTAGTTTCTTTCGTTGTAAATTCTCCTTAGAACGCAGCAGGCTAGGAGAGAAACATTAAAATTGAATACCAATTACAAAAACTGGTTTCACAATACTGTTAAGTGCTTTGATCATTGAAAAAAAGATTCTTAAAACAGGAACTGGGCAGGTGTTGGTGAAAGGGGCTTACATGGCTGGATAACTGTTGCTTTCATTGTGCTGCATGCTGGGGTCTGGCAAGATCGGAGATGACAGCTCTCAGGCATCAGCTGATCCCCTGAGCCCAGAATAATGGGTATTGTGTGGATGGGTAAGGTTCCCTGCCTTCCAGTTAAGAGCCTTTGATGTTCAGTTAGAATTATCCCTGGGTAGTTTAACCTTCCCCCTCCCCCACTGACACCAGCAGAGGTGACTGCTGTTAAGAATTCAGCCATGGGAGCAGGACATTGTTTATCATGTGACAAATAAGCCTGTTTCTGCCTCTGGCCTGCTCTGGTACCATACACATGCTTCCTGGGAAGAGAGATTTAATTTGCTAAGTAATACAAGAGGATAGAAACTGATCTGTCGTCATTCTTAAACTGCAAATCTGTTATAACATGAATTCCTACGTTCATAGTGCTTTTTATTTCAGAATGTTTCATTCTCTCTTAAATACTTGTTGATAAACCTCAGAGAGAGAGAGAGAGAGAGAGAGAGAGAGAGAGAGAGAGAGAGAGATTGATTAAATGAGCACAGGAAGAATGGGAGATTTTTCTAGATATGTAAATCAAAGGCTGCATAAAATAAACCAGGATTAAGTCAACTGGTTGAATATAGAACTGGCTGTTTCCTATAGAATTAAGTGACAGTAAGTATAAAGAACTTAGAGTAATGTACACTACAAATTATCCAGCCACTAAAGGAAAGTACTCACCAATAATGTTGATAGGAAAATATAGAGCTTTATATTAACACTTCAGTTAGTACTGCTGGTACCTCACCTTCGGATCATCGACTTTTCCCTGCCCCAAAATCCCTCCTCCTAGCAGGCCACTCTTTTGAAACTTGATGTTGACATTGTTCTAGTCTTGTTCTATTACTGCATTTCACCGTATACCAGGTCATCTACCCTTTCTTCTAGAAGATTTATTTAGTCTGTGACGCTTCTCTCTTCAGCACTCCTGGAACGAACAGACTCATTGCATTCTTACATTCCCTGCTGTTCACTATAGGTCTGTGTGCAGTATGGGAAAGAAGCCTGTGTTAGCGGTGAGCTCAATGTCTGAGAATGTGTCACAAGCTTCCACTCTGTGAAGGAAGTCTGTGAATGGTGCATTTTTCCACAGAATGAATTGATTCTTTTCACCAAAGTAAGCAAGTGGTCAGTGAACTGACATCCAGAGAAAAACCCATGAGCCATATCTGCAAGTCTGTGCTTCACTGATCACCTCATTGGTCTTACCTTACCTTTTCAATACATATAAATGGAGAATTTCTAATTCTCTCCTCCAGCTTGAACCCACATTGCCGTACCAAGGTCCCTAGTGATTGAATTCACTTGTTGATATTTGTGCCTTTTTCAGTTTGATCTGTCTGTAGCTTCTCATATAGGTGTCCATGCCCTTATGTTGAAGTCTCCACTTCTGGAGCTTAGATTCTCTTGACACTTTCTTCTCTAACTGTGTGTTCCCACCTCTCTTTCAATGGCGGCATGCTCTAGGACTCATTCATGGATCCATGACCTTTTTTCATCATCTCTGGAAATATCGGGTTGTCTTCTAACTTTCACTTTCTGAACCCAAATGTGCTGATAACTTCCAGATTTGTATTTCCAGGCTAGATTTTGTTTTTCCAAGATCAGACTTCTAGATGTCTACTTGAAAAGTTTACATCTATATCTATATCTATATCTATATCTATATCTATATCTATCTATCTATATCATATATATCACAAATCTAAAATATCAAAACTGAACTTCCAATCTTGATCCAAACCTGTTTTTCTTATAGTGTTTCCATCACTATCATTTCTGTCTTGAGCATCAAGTCCCTTCTCCTGTTCTATGCTTCTCACACAGAGCATCATGCTGATGCTATTGTAAAAGTGTATGTGAAGCCAACCACATTTAAGCTGCATCTTCTCTTCTGTGAGATGCTCAAATGCTCATCCCCATCATCCTATCTTTGTTCTTCTGCTGTCTGATTTTGACTCTCCTAGAGGCAATTTCAAATGTAAATTAGAATGTAAGAACAGACCCTGCTTCCTTCTCTAAGGGCTTTCTTTTGAGAGTAAGTCAAATCTCCAATGCTCTAGAAAGCACTGGGCAATTTGCACCCCTTCCACCACCTTCTCCCTAAGTTCATTTCCTTCTCCCATCCATCTTCCTCCATGCTAGCCTCTGTGGTAACCTAGCTAATTGTAACACACACACAGGAGAGTCACCTGCCTTGGAGCAGCTGCACTTTCAATTTCTTCTACCCAGATGCCACCAGGCTTACTCTCAGTGAGTCCCCCGGCCTCTGAGTTAAAACTGCAGCCCTCTTGTGCCAGGTCCCAAACTCTTAACTGGTATCCACAACATTTACCACAGTTAATGCACACATTTTTTTATTTCTTTTTCTCCTCCATGAGCATGGAAGCCATTTGAGGGTTGGGTTTTCCTTTTCTCTATTTTGTACACATCTGGGTCCCTGTTAGTATCTGTAAGAGCTCCTAGAATAACCCTGTTTTATTGGTAATTTGCAGAACTCCCTGACTGTGCTGAAAATTCATCACTTGGAATTTACCCTGACCGTGCTATTCAGATTACTAACTGTCCAAAATGATTTCAAAAATCCATAATTAAATTTACTGTTACTATAGTTGGTTCAGGTTCCTTACCTTCACCTGTCAGATGCCTTTCAGCACAACAGAATCGGATAACACATCAGTCCCTAGAGAGCTTCATTGGTAAATTATGTCACGTCCATACACCTTCATGAAGTCTGTCCCCCACAGGGAAATTATGGCCGTTACAAACTAGGGATAGGATAATTTCTGTGACCCTTAGACAACCTGGTTTCCACTGTAAAAGATGTAGAGGAAAGGTGATACTGACCTTGAGATTGCTCTTTGTTGTTTCAAGTCAATTGATCTATTATTTCTATACTAAGAATAATGAGTAAAAAAAATGAATAGACTCTTATGGGTCATAGCTGGTGCAAGCAGGTTTTCATAGCTGAGTTCCTAATCGGGGGACACTCCTGAGCTACATATTCAGTTTACAGACACTCCAGAGTAGAAATAAACCATTACATTTTTAAAAAACAAGTAGCCAGCTGTACACCTCGTATGGTACAGCCTGTAGTCTATGGAAAAATATTGAAAATTCTTATTAATAAGGTCACTCAGGTAGTCTGACACTTGATTGTAAAATCAACTTTAATTGCCCTTACAAATGTACAAAAATGATAACTTAATAAACTCCATAGGATATTAAACTGAATTGGGAAAATTTTTTAAATTGCAATAAATCTCATATCCTGTTGATACTGCATTTGCTTACTGAAATAAAGATCTAGTTGAAAAATATTGACACCGGGTCCTTAGAGAAACAACAAAACTGAGAAGTCTGGTTCATTTTAATTAATGAATTACCATAATAGAAAGGTGGTAGAACATGAAAAATAACAGGAATAACCCCTGTCACGTTGTATGTAAGCTTTTCGTTTCATCTCATTGGAAAGCTAATAAGGAAATGTTACTTACCTACTGATATTTAACAAGAACATCTAAGAACTTCATTGTTTTTCTTGACATACGTGATGCTTTCCATAATGTGGTGTTTTATTATGGGGAGTAAAGCATATTCCATTAAGAAATGAGGTACGAATTAAACGGGGAAACGAAATCCAGTAATGTCTGAAAACATGAATAATAGAAATGGTTTCTGTGTGTAGCAGAAGACCGTCGGGAGGCAAAGGTAGGCAGATGAACCAGGCTCACGTCTCAATGCACGCTGTAATACTCTGGGCCATAGTAACAGATTATAAACAATGAAACAGTGGTAACTTCTGTGTTACTTCTTAACTTTATGTTTCTGCTTTCAGATCTCCCTCCCCTTCCAGAGGAAGTTAGCGATGCCATAGCTTTAATGTCTGTTTTAGCTGCAAAACTCAATGTTCACTTTCTGTTAGAAAATCTAAAGCAGGTGGTATGCAATGTCTCTTGATTTGGAATTCTTTAAAGGCAAGTAAATTTGGAACTTGTGTACGGGTGGGTTAACGAAGGTAGTAAACCAATGGCGTTTTCTATATTATCCCCATTCTCCGATAGCACAGACTCCGTAGCCATAGCTCTCAACGGTATCACTACCCTAATCATCACAGCCTCTTCTCATGGACTCTTTGAAGTGCCAAAAGGACTTTTGTTTGATCCTGATTTGGATTTTCAATGGAAAGTAAAAGCCTGGGGTGAGGAGGCAGCAGCTAAAGCAGGGAGTTGAGCCAGTGCATTGCTGAACGGAAAGGAATCTGATCTGGAAGGAGGGGGACCTGAAGCAAAAGGAAAGAGGATGCTTTGCTTAAGTTCTCTGGAAAAATCTTGACTCAGAAGCCCAAGATTTTTCCATTTGTCCCAGCCAGGTAAATGTTTTGTTTTGTCTTTTAATGATAGCATGAAGCTCGAGAATGAGAGCCATAGAACGCTCTTCACTATTGGCTGTAAGCTTGTGACTCCTGTACCAATTTTTCTCCCTATGAAGGGACCTAGTTGGAAAGGCTTGGCAGTGCCAGGCACATATACAGATGTTCAGCTGCAGTGGGACGCCCAAACGTGGACTGATGACAATGGGATTCTATGTAAAGTGAAAATTCTGCTCCTGGCTATGTCATAGCTTATATCTTTATGTGTGCATGGAGGACTGGTAATCCAAATAGAATATGTGACCATACAGACAAGGCTCTTCCAGTCAGTACTGCTGGGTGGAAGTGGGCGGAGGATGATGGTTGCTAGAAGAGACTGTAAGACAGCATCTGCAGTACATGGGTCCCAAAGCCTCATGGCATCAGTTTCATCTCTAAAGCATTAGTTTACAGATGACTCCTTTTCCTGTGACAAAGCACATCCCCATGCGAAGTTAACTGTGTTGTATATTCACAGCAGTGCAAATAAACTCATGGGATATGATGAAATGTTGCAAATATGCTTTGACAAAAACAATGAAATGTATCTTTCGTCTCCTGTTTTCTTCTATTGTTATTTGTCAGTAATATACAAAGAAGGAATTTTTCTCTGTGTGTGTGTGTGTCTTTTTTTTTTTGTTTTGTCTTCTAAATTGTACCACCTCTGGGAATGATCCTTCAACAAATATCATGCAGTGGGGTGAAGATATTATAAACCTTGTAAAGACTTTAATCAAAAGAGTATTTATTATTATTTGCCAAAGACCTCAAAAGAATTGATCTGACATTGAGCCTTCCCAGTATAAAAGATCCACTGACAAATATCTGGTTAACAGGAGACAGCCACAGTTTTCACTGGCAAGGCTAGTGGCATGGGTCTTGGCTAGGCTTTCACTGTCTTCTAATGAGCATGGGTCTTTGGGATGCTCTGAAGAAATTTCTCATGCTGAATAAGATCCAGGAAAACAGGAGAGGGATGTTTACAGGAATGGGTCACTGAGTAGTTTCTCAGCAACTCTAATTTGGGCAATGATTTGTCCTCAGCAGGGACATTTACAGAACAGTGAATGCCTCTTGAGAATCTGTTTCAGTCACTTCCAGGCTCTGGATTATGAAGGTTGCTATCTGACTCTGTCTGTTTTCTGGCTGTGGCTAAGAGCATGGTGATGTATCGTCTCTCTCTCTGTCACAAGCTCAGGGAATAGTTGAAGGTAAGGAAGCAACATCAGGACATTCTGTCTTTCTTTTGTACATTTGAAACCTCATAAATTCCATATTTTCTGAAGGCAAATATGAAGACCATGTTAAATTTAAATCTTCTAATAGAAGGTCTAGAATTGACTGAAGGAGCCCCAACCTTCATTCATGACATACAATAAAACTTTCAGTTTAATTCATTTGACAGCAATGAATCACATATATTTCAGAAATTAAATGGTAAAAACAGTATAAATTGCAATTTGCTGTAGCAGTACAAATGCCATCTACTATCCTGGAGACTACACCAGTCATAATCAAAGCACTGAATTCTAGGGAAGGAATCAAAGCACATTATTGTTGGTTCAAATCCCACAGGTTCATAAATTAATTTATTTCTATGTACTAGCATCTATTCTGTTTGTCAACCAAATGTATTGTAGATCATATGCAGGTACACTAGGGTAGTTTTAGACCAGCCCAAAATTCATGGATAGAAATTTTAGGCAGTTACTAATAATTAGACATGACTAAAATGAGTACCTTACACAATAATTCAAATGCATCCTAGGTAATGATCAACTTTCAAAAATTATTAGTAGCAATCATCTTTATTTTATCTTCCTATAATTTAATCTCATTTAATATTTACTATAACCCAAAGAAGCTGATTTGTTTCTCCTGATAATTAAGTGGAAATAGAATTAAGTTTCTTGTTCCTGCCTATGTTAAATGAGCAGGAGAGCTGAGGTTTGCCCATAGCCAACTGGCTTCCAACAATATGCTTCAACCATATTGCTATTTCTTCAGGTATTCTTGGCTTACATGAACATATGGAAGGTACAACTCTAAGAAATTTGGCCGCCTTGATAGCTCACAGAAAATCCAGTGGTAGGAAATCAAATCGCTTTCCTGACTGTCAAAAGACTTTAGTAGATGTCTGATCAACTAACAATACCTACTATAAAAGTTTTGTTGATACCATATAAGATTCTGAAAAAGAGGTGAGCAGCACCGGGTATCAACCTCTGAGCCTTCTCCTGTGCTCTTCAAGTAATTGTTTAATTGGTTGGAAGGAGAAAATAAATCTATAAACAATTATAGACTAAGGAGAATGTATTCCAGAATAGAACCACTGTGTCTGTGGACTAGGTTATCTATTTTGCTTTTAATGATTGAGGGAAAGCCATGTGATTGTAAAAAGAGATAAATTTTAAGATTCAAAATAAACATTTTTGGATCACCCCATCCTTTACTGCAGTTAGATAATAGTTAATATTAAAAGCATATTTAAGCTTGTTTCAAAGATCTTGGATTAAGACTACTTCCCATTCAGCCTACTTTCTATAACATCTGTAAGCCTAAACTTATGCTTAAAGTGTCTTTGTTTATTAGCAGATTCTTATTACACTGTTACTCTGGATAACAAATCCCATTCATTTATTCGTCTAAAAATGGCTTGTCTCTGAAAAAAAAGAAATCTCTACACCACTGTGTTCAAGAGAGAGGCTCCTATCAGTAAGTGCCTCTTGGCATCAGCAATAGTGTCTGGGTTTGGTATCTGCAGGTGGGATGGATCCCCAGGTGGGGCAGTCCCTGGATGGCCTTTCCTTCAGTCTCTGCTCCACTCTTTGTCCCTATATTTCCTTTAGACAGGAGCAATTCTGGGTTAATATTTTGGAGATGGGCAGGTGAGCCCATCCCTCAACTGGGGGCCATGCTTAACCTCTGGATATGGTCTCGACAGGTTCTTCCTCCCCTTTGGGGTATTTTCACTAATGTCATCCCGGAGGAGTCCTGGGAGGCTCTTGCTTTTCTGGCATCTGGGACTTTCTGGTTGCTACCCCCAGTTCCCCATCTCCCATTGCTACACACCTCTGTTCTTCTTGCATGCAGGATGCTTGCATGGCTGTGGATCCACAGCAAAAGGTGAAGTGCAGTTCTCCTTTGCATACACATTGCCTGTCTCAAAGGAGGCACTTTAGGACTACATTAACTAAATAAATAGAATATATATATATATATATATATATATATATATATATATATATCAAGCTTGTAGTCTTTTTTTTTTTTGAAGCTTGTAATCTTAATAGGCACAGTTGTGAAGTAAAGGCAGTGAGCTAATGTTATCTCCTATCTCCTAGAAGAATGGATTGCACTTTCAGAAGAGAACTGACCTAATGAGATACTCCAGATTTGCTAAATTAATTTTGCACCTTCTCTTTCTTCTTACTAACTTAATCTACAAAACCATTCACCCTGCTCTCAATGAATTAAAGAATGTTACTTTCATGCTTGATCACCAAGAGCACATTTGGTATGACAACTAAATAAGAGTCTCTTATTTCATATCTTGATTATAAAAGCTGTCAAGTTCTCCTTTACTGACTATACTTGTTTAATTTGAATATTTGAGAATCCAGGGTGTATGGTATGTACCTCCTGATGCTTTGTCCATAACAGTTTAAGCAGTGCCATAAGACAGTAGTCCCTGGGGATAGTTTGAATTATATCTGTGCTGAGTAGGCAAGTAAGTGTTATTGTTCCCACTTATGCTGCTTTCTCTACATATGAGTATATTTTGACATTCATATTTATTTGTCACACAATTTACTGAACACACCAAGCTCTGTTAAATCAGAAACTACTATTCTATAACATGTTTTGTATGCAAGTAAGTTTTCATTTAGTACATAGTCAGGGTTAGAGTTTGCATTTATCATAGACCAAGATTGTCTTCTGCATATAAATCTTATTTCTAAAATTTCTCACCCTATTTTAATCCATTCCTGTATAAATATATCTGTAGATTCCAGTGACCCTTATTACATACAATGTAAAGGCAAATGATTTCTAGACATTTTCCTGGGTACTTTAAGAGCTTGGACTCTGACTTGAACTAGTAACCAATTCATGTTGATTAGCTTATAGTTATATGTATCCAATATCTCTAAGGTCCCTAAACATTACAGAACCAAGGACATGGAAGGTCAAAGTCATAGGCAGAATCAGGACCACAAAGCCATGAGCTTTTTCTTGTTAATTCTGGTGTTCTCTTATATCATTATTAAGTCCCAAGTTGACACTGTCATCTGATTAAATCTCATGTTGTTACATACACAGTAAAAAATAACTCAGTCATCGATTGCAGTCCACCTATGTCTGCTGACACACTTTTTATAGATTCCCCCAAGAACTGATAAGCCTAACCTCAGGCAGCAATACGAGTGCTCTCAAGAGCAGATGAGTCCAAGCAAAGCAAATTCCATTTGTATGGGAATCAGGACATTCTGAGATCTTGTTAGTTTTCTGAAGTTAATTTTTATGGTAGATAAAGTGAATTAAAACAAACAGGGCCATATTTGATTTGTTCAAGCGGTTCTCAATTACACATCTGACTCATCATCTTTACTTAAGAGTACAGATAATATTGCCTGCTTTATCAAATGATGTAGAAATATTTGTGTTATTGTAATAATCAATGTAGCAATACAATGTTAAGTCTCCTAAGTCTGGTTCTAGATGAATCACTCATCCAGTTACTGAGACCCAGGGAAGCAAGCTGACTAAATATTAATAATAAAATAATAATAATAATAACAATAGGAAGTAATAGACTCACAAATGCTATGTGAGAGGCAGAGATACAAGTGTGGTGGTTAATAAAGAACTCTTTGCTTTGTTGTTAATAATGGAAGAACTAGGAATCTGAAGACTACTATCTGTTCCTAAAGAAATGTGAGTCTCACACAGTAATGGATGAATGGCTGAGGAAAGCGGAGAAATAGATGCAAGGGTGAAAGAAATGCAGACATCTCAAGCTGTGTGTGTCTTAGCCTCATCCCCACACCTTCGGGTTTTTGGGGTTTGTTTGGGTTTTTTTATAATTTATTTAGTTTACATCTGGATCATAACTTCCCCTCCCCCTCTCTTTTCAGTTCCCCTTCTCACCTTAGGCATTCCTGTGGCATAAAAGCAAAATTGAAAAGAGGGAGTAAAATTCAAGACAATTTTATCATTTTTTCAGCTGTCTTAACTGTCCAGCATTTCACAGTTTACCAGTTGTCCATAAGGATTAACAGGGCTCCATTGTTTCTAATCACTACTGTCCCACAGGAACTTTATCATTAGGAATGTTTGAGAAATGGTAACATTCCCTTTGCCTGCCTCACCCAACACATATATAGATGGGTTTGATTTTTTTTTTTGGTCTGTTATAGTTTTCTTGTTCATTTTCTATGTTTGCTGGGAATTGAAACCAGTCTCATACTTGCTAAGCATATGCTCTATCTATAAGCCACAGTCTAACCTTACTTATGTTTTATTAATCTACTTATGGGTTTATAGGCTTCATATGATTGTAACTGCAACATATATACTAGTATTTATACTTTTCTGGAAAAATATACCCATCATTTTCACCTCATTACTAAGTTAGTAATAATAATGTTTACGTTAGTAGCTCAAACTAACTTAAGAGCAATTAGAAAATATATTTTATAGCCCTGCTATAGAGTAAGCAACCAGTCATTGAGGATTGTTCATGTTACTGAATTTTTATTAAACACTTGGCAACTGCACTGCCATTATCATTGTTCATCTGATGAGCATACTACCATACCTAATTCCTTGTATGTAAACCTCCCCACAACAGGTTAACTGAAAACATGGATTGGACACTTATTTTGTTTTTGATGAAAGAGTTATTTAATAGATCACTACTTACCTAGTTTCTTTCCATTTTCTTATATAAATCCCCAAGGAAAGAATAGATCTATCCCTGATGACATAGACAATAAAAAAAATGAAAAGAAAATCACAGCTGAGCATCTTTAGATATCCCTGCACACAAGCTTGGTCATGTTTTAAAATTATTAATACAAAGGGGGAAATGTGAAAAGTCCCTGTAATGAAGGTTCTGCTCTTTAATAAACATATATGAGAAGAAAAATAATCTGAAATAATAGGCAACTCACAGCAACTCCTGGGTTGGAAAAAGAGAAACCATCTATGTGCTGTCTGTGTTGTCTGAATTGTCCAAAAATTAGCCCCTGACACAAATGGAAAGAGAAAGGAAGATCAAGACTACAATTATCTTAAGGCACCTTTAAGATACATCTCATCAATATTAAGCTAACGCCTTCAGAGAACTTTTTTTTTTTCAATTGAGCAGGGATAGTTTATTGACCACACAGAGAACATTTTTAAATTGTGCATAATAATACTAGCAAAGTAATTTTTAAAAGATAGCAAAGTGTGATTATGATGATATTGATAATCACAATCAATGCTTATAGTGAATGAAAGCATATATATGCTAATGGATTCCTATAACTAAAGAAAAATATCTATTATTTAGAAAACGGGTGTGTTTGTGTGTGTATATGCAGGCATGTGTGTACATGTGTATAAGATTGCATGTATGTGTGTGTGAGTGTGTGTGAAGGAGTGTGTGTGTGCATGACTCTGTGTGTATGAATGTGTGTGTGTGTCCTGGATAAGTATAGATATTTAATGTGTGGAGGTCAAAGGACAACGTTTAGAAGTTGGTTCTTTTCTTTCACTGTGGGTCCTTGGAGTTAAACCTAGGTGGTCAGGTACGCTTCTCCAGCACTGTTATCAACTGACCCATCTCACCAGCCCTGATTGTTCACTTGTTTACATTTTGAGCTGATAGCCATTATGGAACCATTGTTCCGCTGATGATGGAGGACCAAAAATAAAAGAACCCAAACCTTCTTGCCAGGTTCTACTAACCCTGGCCCCTTGGGAAGCAACTTCTCCCTTCGGTCTAATTTAATCTGTTCTCAGGCTCTGGGTTGCTATAGGAGCATGCTGGAGCTCTCAGAAGATTTAGATCTATGGGGCTGGGCTCTGCTGTGCAGCAGATTATTGAGAGTTTCCCACAGTGGGGACTTTGGGTACCAAGCCTACAAGTAACTGTTTCACTTGGGCGTAATGAGGCTCAAGCAGCATTGCTCCGCTCATTTGGGTGTACTTGCAGTCTAAATTTACAAGGCTAAATGTCAGAGGTGTATTCAAGAGTTTAAGGAACAATACCATAAATTAAACAGATATAAGGCAGTAATCCAATAGTCTGAGTGTGCCCTTTTTGCCCCTGGGACCTGTATATCCAACAAACACATTAGTATTCAAAAATGTCCCTTTTATGAATATGTGAGGATGTGAGGATTATCAATTCTGACATGGCATTTTAGTAGTGTTTATTCCAAATAATGTTATTTTGAGTTAATAAAAGTACCAATTATCCTAATCTGGTAGTACACATGTATAATCCCAGTTCTGGAGATGCCAAAGCAGAAAGATCACAAGGTAAAAGCCAGCCTGGTTTAATGAAAAAAGCTTCGTCTCAAAAAACAGACAGAGCAAAGACAAAGGAAAACAGCAACTGCGTTAATTAATGAACCAGCAGTTGATGTATTAGCCTAAAAATTCAGCAACTGGCTGAGAAGTCAGAACCAAGCGTTGTTTCTTTAGGTTTTTCCTTTCAGCTTCCTTCCGTGTTTGTTTTATAAGGCTGATAAAATAGCATTGGGTATGCAGGTTTCGAAATTTAAACAACAAAACAAAAACAAACAAAAAACAAAACCAACTGCATTTTAAAGAAAAACAGATTTTGTTTTCAAAAACAAAAATTAAAAACTGGAGAAATGCTAATAGAGCCATGTTTATCTAGACAGCCAGGAAATGCTTCAGTGCCTGTAAACCCTCATGGAGTCTGATCTCAACAGATGTCCTTTAGAAGCACCTGTTGGAGTCAACTCTGCCCCTGCCTCATTAAGTGGGCCGGAGATTTAACATTCCAAAAGCAGCCGGTATTTGGAATGTTAGATATGTCCATTTGCCCCCTGTGCTCCATTCTAGCTGCCCAGGTCCTGCACTGCTCTGGTGACCTTTGGATTGGGTAGTTAATGAGAGAAATCTGCAAATGCTCTTGGATTCACTAGCTTTGCCTATAAAGGTTCTTTCAAAGTCACCAAATACACAAAATAAGCAAATTAAAAAAAAAAAAAAAAAAAAGACTAGTGTTTTTCTGCCTGTTTTCATTCACTCTGAGTTGTCTGTCAACGAGGGACTTGATGAAAAGGTATAATGGTAACTGTAAATCGAAAGGAGCTGAAATCTTGTCTAAGACACTATTGTGTGCTTTGCAGGATAATTTTTTAAGATGCGTTGGATTATATTAGAAAGTACCATACAGCATAACACCAAAGGTGCAGGGGGGTGTTAAAGATTATCATTGCACAAGCTGTATACATACCATTTCCTCAAGTATATTCTTCATGTCTGTGCATTATGCAGTACTAGATCGAACACTTTGGCCTGAAGGTCAAAGGTCATACATAGTGATTTTCAACACTTCCATTTTGAGACAGCTGAATGATCTCCTGACCTGGCTTTAGTCAGTGGGCTGATCATCTCTACTTTAAGCCTTCCTGCCCTTTCTAAAAATAGCAGGGCCTTTTAGCAGGGGATATTTTAAGCATCTCATACGTGGCTTTCTCATTGGACAGAAGCACATTTTGGCCTCTTGCCCCTGTCAGATTGACACTTGTGCAGTTAGACCTGGATGCTAGTCCATGCTTCTTGCCACTCATCTAAGAGACTTGCAAACCTAAACAGCCTGGGATTGCTAGCAGAGAGTCAGTGAACAGATGTGAGCGGAGGAAAGAACTTTACCAGGGATGTGACTATGTTCCTGGGATCCTCCACTTCAGACATTCGCACCTCAGTCCTCAGCTTTTCAGATCTGCTTTTGTTTTTGTTTTTGTTTTGTTTTGTTTTTGTTTTTCTAAAACCTAGCTGTGATTACACTCCAGAGACACCCCCACTTGTCCCTGGATCCTGCCACTTCTGATAAATACTGGTAGAAGACTCTGTCAATCTGTGGATAAGGGAAACTAATGAGAAGCTGCTATCTAAAACCTGAACAGCAAAACCAAAACCAAGCAAACCCCCAAAATCCAAACCAAATCCACAAGAGAGCAACTCAGACAATCCATACTCACAAGAAGACCCGTAGAAAAAACACCAAGATGTGACTGAGTTGATAACGGGGCCGTAGCGGTCACTTGACTGGCGTGCACTGGATACTCTGTATTTTTCTCCTTTGAAAAACAAGTACAAGTCTATGTTATTCTATACAGCTGGGACCAAAAAATTATGCGTGTGAGAAAACGCAGACTCTAAAAGCAAAATGGAATTGAAGCGGGTCACGCCCGTGCCGCCGTCTTGCCATTCCAATACGTTCATACGTGGTACTCGTGTTTGCGCATCTAAGAAATTTCCATTTTTTCACATCAAAAAATCCAGATATGAAGCCGAAGCTGCCTTCTTCGCCAACCTGAAGCTGTCTGATTTCAACATCATTGACACCCTTGGAGTTGGAGGTTTCGGACGAGTAGAGCTGGTAGGTGAATTTTCATTAACTGCTTTGCAAACCTTCTCTCCCTCCTCATGCTAGCCTAAGAGCTCCTTCTCGTCCCCTTGTTTAGCTCTTATTGTTAACTATCGTTGTTGCTCTAATCAGAAGCAGACACCTGCATGCAGGCATGTCTGAGATTGTTTAACTGTGCTAGGATATGCAGCCAGTGTATTCAAAACAAACTGCAAATTGCCTGCTAGAACGTTCTTTGTACTGAGTAAATGCTAAACACATTCATTTAATGAGGAGCCTTAAATCACTATTCCCCCCCCCCATTGTCTATGACCTTCACTTCTTTCCTTAATTCTGATTAGTGATTATTAATTTAATTTTGCCAGGATTAAATTAAGTGTAAACACAGAAAAGAAACTGTAGTATATATTATACACATACATATTTATATACATAAAATAAATGTTTCTATAATTGTAAGTACCTAGTTAGATTATAGTGATAATAGTTTGGATGTTTATTATAGTTTATTTCACATTATAGAAACTTCATGTCATTTATTTCACTAGGTAAATAGATACACGTTATGGGACCTGATAAAGACACTTTTGTCCAAGTTCATTTGTTAAGCACATTGTGTGAATGTAGTATTAAAAACTATAAGAGTATAGCTCTATTTTGTATTTGTTAGAAATAGGAATTTAAAAACTGACTTTTGCAAGAAAAATTAAGAAAGGAAGTATACCCTGGTGACTGAGGTAGCTGCATTCCAATGCTGTAGCGTTTGAGAATACAGAGTCACTCCCATCTCTCTGCTGGGCATGGGGGAGTCCCTGGTAGGAGACTCCAGTACAGTGTGCTAGGGACTCCCCAGCACTGTGTAAAGTGCAGTAAACAGTTACTGTTGCTATCCGAGGTCAGGAGGAATCCCATCCATAACAGTCAAGTGAGCCAGAGATATTCTTGATGTTTGTTTGTGTTGCGGTTAGGCTCTCTGGCTTTGACATAGGAAAATGTCATTTGCTGAAGTATTAGAAAAGGCCTTAAGAACTAAAGTGTGTTCCCCTGAATCTGCATTATACTTCCCATAGCATGAGCTGAAGCTATTAATTACTACTATTTCAGACATTAACAGCCAGAATGCACCTGTGAGGCTCTGGTTGTTAATTATGGGTATAAAAATTCAGTAAGGGGGCAGAAAACAGTTAAACCTTCCTGCTTTTCTAAACCTCACCTAGCAATTCATGGAGCCTGCCCTAGTTTCTGCTGCTGTGATAAATGCCATGACCAAAAACAACTTAGGGAAAAAGATTTTGGGACGATTCACGGGTCTAAAGCGCACCATTGAAGAAAGTCCGATGTGGACCTCTCAGGAACTAAGCAGAGTGCAGAGGAAGGCTGCTCACTGGCTTGCTTTTCATGGCTTGCTCGTCTTGCTTTCTTTTGATTATTATCGTTTTTTAAAGATAGTTACATTAAGTCCTCCCATCCTCTCCTTCCTCCCCTCCCTTCATCCCCCTCCCTCTCACATTCTCTGCCCAGGACCACCTGCCTAGGGTGGCATCACCCACAGTAAGCTGGGCCCTCCCACCTCTATCATTAATCAAGAGAATTCCTCACATATGTGTCCATAGACAGACCTGATGAAGACAATTCTTCAGTTGGGGTTCCCCTTCTCAAATTATGTTTGTTTGTGTAAGGGTGGCAAAACCTAGCCAACATGGAGCCTTACAGTTTTTTCAAGAATTTGACAAGTTATAATTTTGATGAGTTTTAATAGCTAGTGAAGGTCAGTGGAAAGATTATAATTGCATGGTTTAGGCTCTGGAGTGTGGGAACACAGAACAGGACTGAGAAGGCAGCTCCTCACTGTGATGACTAGAAATTTCTCAGAGCAGTGGTTCTCAACGTCTATGTTGCAATCCCTCCGCAGGGTGCAAGGGGGAGTCAGATATCAGATATCCTGCATATCAGATATTTACATTAGGATTTGTAACAGTAGCAAAATTAGAGGTATGAAGTAACAGTGAAATAATTTTATGGTTGGCTGTCACCACAACATGATGAACTGCATTAAAGGGTCACAGCCTTGGGAAAGTTGAGAGCATGATTTGGAAGGTATTTGATACAGTTTCTTAAAACCAGTTTTAAGGATTATGGGTAAGGGAGGGAAAGATTGCTCAATGGTCCAAAGAATGCAGCTCTTAGCACCCACTCTGGACCCTGCCTCCAAATGACAATGACGTCATGCTCTCTTCTGGCCTCCACAACAATGCTCTCACTTGCGCGCGCGAACACACACACACACACACACACACACACACACAATTAAAAATAAAGTCTCTAATAAAGACTATGGACAATGAAATAGCTGTTTTACTTGACAAAAAGCAACATTATGTCTACAGATTTCTAGAGGATCACTTCAAGTTACCTGTTTTGGGAAATTCAGAGATTGCCTGAGGATGTTTGAAATATTGCTTCACAATAGCTTTGGAAACAGTTGTGAGATGACTTCAAGTTGAAAAATTTAATTCTGGCTTGAAAATTGAAAACTTGTAGAAAATTCTCTGAAAAATACACACAAAATTAGGGGAAGTTTAATCATTTGAAAGGAAATATAATTTTAAAAGACCAAATATGCAAATGTATGTTCATGTATATATGTGCATGCCTGTGTGTTTTCACACACACACACACACACATACACACACACACACATATATATTCCATCTTAGGGGAGATATACTTAGCTACCTGATTTTCTCCTTTTGGATATTATAATTTACTGTTTTTTATAAATATTTAAAGAAAACCAATACCCCTGGCCCAGAGAGATAGTTGAGCAGTTAAAGGTTTTGGCTGCCCTTCTAGAGGACCCAAGTTCAATTCCAGCCTCCATCAGACAGCTCACATCTCTAGCTCTTCCTCCAGTCAATCTGAGACCACCTTCTAGCTTCCCTGGAAACCTGCATTTATGTGTACATACCCACATACAAATACATGCATGCACATGTGATTAAAATAATTTTTCATTTTAATTGGTTATTTAGTAAAAGAAAACCCAAAGCATTCATATAGATTCATATCGTTTGCAAACTGCTGGTATAATATTCATAAATCCTTAGTGGGTCATTAGAGACAGTGCATCCATTGGAATCAGAGATGTGTCCTTGAACTCAGAAGTCACAACTTGTGTGATCTTTCACATTCCAAAAATGTATTAGTATGCAGAATATCTAAAGTGCATAGATTTTTAACACATGGAAACACAGTTCTGAACATATTAACGGAAAGTATGTAATATTTACAACTTGAGCCAACTAATTGTTACTTACCAATAGTAATCAAGTAAATGACATTTTAAAAACACTAAATTGCATTATGGTATCCTAAACATTTCCCAGGTGTGAGATTATAAACTCTGCAATGAGATATGAAGAGTTTAGAGATTCAAACATTTAAGCTCCATGTCTTAAAAAAGCTAAGAGCTTTGTAATTGTTTGCTTGCAGCATTTTGCATGAGGATATGCCCAACCTGTTACTCTTAACATTTCCTAAATTTTTGTTTTGTCAGCTTAGATAAATTTCTGTCAGGAGAATGTCTATATAGCTTACTTCGTTTTGTGGAGATGAGAGTACCATTCAGCCTCCTTCCTGTTACCTGCCTTCTATCATGTGTTTTGCCCACGTTCTTAACTAAGGAGCTTTGTAATGTGTTCAGTATGCCATGTTTACTGTATGTCTTCCAGAAAACCAATTCTGTTTGCAATGTCACTCATATGTATGGCATATGTGTATACCTTCAGTCTTTAAGCAATGTCACTCATATGTATGGCATGTGTGTGTACCTTCAGTCTTTAAGTACCACTATGAGGACATTAAAGGATATCTTAATTATCCTAATGTGCAATGATTGTAAAATAATGAGGTTGGCTTTAAAAATCATGTGTGAAAATGTATCTCCTTACTTTACAATACCATCTATGATCTGTTCCACTGTGGGGGGGGGGGAGTCAGAGGCACCTACTTTCAGAAAAGATTTGCTCATAGTCAGACTAACAACCTTGTAACCTGTCAATATTAGTGGTTTTTACCTTAAATATTAATTTAATATTTATTATTATTATTAATTCTGTAGTCCTAAGACTTCCTGTATCAATAAACTATATTTGGCTAATATACAAAAACAATATATAAAGCTTTATTTTCTGTACTATAGGTTTTTTTCTGTATCATGTATGGGAGATTTGAAAGTTTAATTAGAAAAAATTGCTCCTAGCTTTGGGGACTCACAATTTGCTTCAAAGAGAGAATAAGATTAAGCCATAAGCAAAGCAGTAGCAGCACAAGCTGGTGCCTGGAAGAGGAAGGCTGATGCTCAGGTAATGTGAGTGATGCGTTATAGAAAATATTCCTGGAAACCAAAGTGTAAGAACAAAGGCTTGCTGACAAAGTCACACTCCAAACTAAAATGTACAATCTTTCATTTGAAGCCTGCCTTATAATCTTCAAGTTCATATCAAGTTTATAATTCTGCTCTTGTAACTTCTCTGGGAGGAGAGCCCAGGGTATGGCTCATGTCTTGCAGGGAAAATGTGAAGATGACTCATGGAAATGGAAGAAGTCCACACAGCGAGAACTGTTGTTATTGCCCAGAATGACAGACTTTTATTGTTTGTTGTTGTTGTTGTTTGGTTTGGTCTGGTTTTAACTGCGCTTTTTCTAGCTTTAACAAGTATTTAGATTCTTCCCACTACTGTCATGAAACAAAAGAAGTATATATGTTTTTTAGTTTCCTATCTAGTTACTGCGATAGATTACCCTGACCAAAGCACTTTAGGGGAGAATTGCAGAGAAATCAAAGCAGCAGGAACACAGACAGCTTTTAGAGTACAGTCACTGTCAAGGGCAAAGAGTAGGGAGGTAATACAAGCTTGCCCGTTTTCAGCTTTCACTCCATAACTCAGTGCAAGAGTTCCTGCCTAGGATATGGTGCCGCCCACAATGGGCGGGTCTTTTCACTTCATGGATAAAATCAAAACAATCCCCAGACACAGGCCCAGAGGCCAGGCTGTTCTAAAGAGTCCCTAGTTGAGACTTTTTTCCAAGTGATTCTAGATTGTGTCAAGTTGACAATTAAAACCATAACAAACCCTCAACTTAAAACAAACAAACAAACAAAACAATGTTCTAGGCAATTGAGATGGTTCAGCAGGAAATAAACACCCATATGGGAAAGTCTGAAATCTGAGGTTGATCCCCAGTAAATGTGGAAGGAAAGAAATGACTCCATGAAATCATCCTTATTACCTTCACAAGCATACAATGGCATGGCATGGCATGAGTGTGCTCCAACATACACAAAACACACACACTAACCATAACGATGCTATGTCATTGTTTCTACCAAACATTCAGATTCCCTTTCTCTAAATCTTCTGCTGTTCCTATTTTGGTGGCAAAATGACTGTAGAGGAAAGATAATCAGACAACGTAACATGATAAAAACATGAAGTTAGATGTTTAGGATCCCTGTCACCAGCTTGGTCATTTTCTTAACTCTCCTAGACCTGTTTCCTTTTCTGTTAAATTAAGATAAAAATAGAACATGCCCCTCATGAGGTTGTAATGATTAAAAGAATTAGAGTCACCACAGTACTATATTATATTATCTGTGGTCAATGCATTTCAATGTTATTAATTTTCTCATAATGATAATTGACATTCATTATTAAAATACACTCATAATAGCTGTCTTCATTTATCACCCCAGCTGTGTTCACAGAGGAATTAGGATAGAGCAGCTTGTCTTCTTTCTCCCCCCATTGCTAAGCCACATTCCTTCTCTCAGAGTAAAAACCTGAGGTCTAGAGACCTTCAGTGATAGATACTATTAAATTCCCCTGAACCACTAAAGCGTCTTATTTTCTGCTCTACCATGAGGAATGACAGGAAGCAGTTTTCAATCTTCCTCATGCCAACCTGTGTGCACCTGAAGTAGCCTCCTTTTACCTATCCACTTCTCTCCTAAACTGCAAAGTCAAACTCTCAGTAAGGAATGGGTTTCAGTGCAGAACACTGGGTGACAGCCATTTGCTCCTTAACCTTTTTCCACCATGATATCCTAAATGGGTAAATAAGAGTCAGACTCATGCCAAAGGGTATACTTGGGTATATCTCTCATTCAGTTTGTGAATCCAGTTTTTCAATCCTGAAGTTGGAGTCGCTGAGGAGCAAGATAGTAGTGAGTTGTAGTAACCATCCTGCTCCTAGAGGCCACATGTGTGTAACAGAGTCCTGTATTCTTTATAGTGGCATCCAGGCCACCTGCTCAGCATTCCTCCAGTCTTCCTTGGAATGCACTTCAAAGGCTAGCCGGCATGGGGGGCCATGTAAAGCAACTGGGAACAAAATAAACAGAGTTGATTAAGCGAGGAGTAGAGTGACAAGCCTGGTACTCAGTCACCAGAGCCACATTTCATCATTCTTAAAGGAGAGGCGCTTAATCCCAAAGGGAAAGCCCCAGTAAGATGAAAACATTTCAAGAGCTCCTATTGCCGACCCACCCAGCAGTGAGATGGAATAGCTGTCGTGTTACTCGGTAGCAGGGCTCTCTTGTGTTCTGTAATATCGACAGAAATTAGAAACTACAATTTTGCCCAATCTTGATGCAGTCTTTGCCCAGCTGTACTCTCCCGTGCGTAAGATTCACCATGCGATTATTTTCGTTTCTAAAATAAAATAATAATTGTGATTTGTAGTGCTGATTGCTAAAGAGGAGGAGGGAATTTAGCTAAAGAATGAAGGTCCGGTCCAAAAGGCACCAATGGAACAACATTCAACACAGAACAAAGATACTGTCCCTCATTTCTTTTTCTTTCATTCTATTAAATCATTTTAGTGTAATAAACTTACAACTGAGACCATCACATAGCTAGATTCAGGTAGCCCTAAACAAACATCTGGCTGGTTCCAACTTCAGTGTATTACAGTGAGATTTTTCTATACAGTGAGGATGGCCGTTCTGAGGCTGTGGATCTCCGTTTGGGTTTTCTCCCTTTTACTGTCAATTATATTTTTCTGCTTTATCCACCAGAAGAAAAGAGAAATTCTATGACAGAGTTGAAACTAGAATACCTCACCCCAATCAAAATGACTATTAAATGTTGGGAAAGATAACAGGATGGAGAGAGGAACCCTCATTCACTGCTGGTAAGGGTGAAACAGGCATAGCCATTATGGCAGTCAGTTTGGAGGACCCTCCAAAAATTAAAAATAGGACTGCCATGTGAGCCAGCTTCTCCACTCATGGGCAAATGCCTAGAGAATTCCATATCCCACCGTAGCAAGATTCATGCACCCATGCTTACTTGCTGTTCTATTTATAATAACACAAAAATGGGACCAGCATGTCCATCAACCAATAAATAGATAATGAATACGCACATGCGTGCACACAGACAGACAGACAGACACATGTACACGCAGTGGAATATTATTCAGCTGTAAAGAAAAGTGGACCATGAAATTTACAGGAAAATGGATAGACAGAATGTGCTATTAAGTGAGGTCACCCAAACTCAGAAAGATAAAAATTCAAATATTCTTACTCATATACGGATCTCAGCTTGTAAAATGCTCATGTTCATATGGCCTCTAAGTGTGGCTGCAGTTTAACATTTAGAAAGGAGACCAAGGAAGGATAATAGTAGGTGATACAGAAGGACAGACTGCTGGCAAAAGGACATGTGACTCATGAAAGAAGATAAAAAGTGAATTGTTATACTGGTCTCAACAAAGCTAGTTTCTATAGAGAAAATACAGGGAGTAGAATCTAGCTGTCCTTTGACAGACAGGAATAAAGAATGAGTTAATTCATCTTGTTTCTATAGGATATCTATTCAGTTGTGCACCAAAAACTGTAACATAATTCAGGCTCCATGAAGAATAGCAAATACAATTAACTTTCATACACATCTTTTGAATTTATAGAAATTTATATACTATCTATGCATTGAAGCATAGTTTTCATGAAAATTATTTAAAATTAGTATCTTTTTAAAATTAGCTTTCATCCTTTTATACAGTTAGGTTGTTAACTCCATCCAGTTCACTGCCCCCCACAACTCCTCATCCCATTCCTCCCCACCCCCATCTCCAAGAAAATGTCCCCCCACCCGCCAGGCCTCCCCACTCCCTAGAACCCCTAGGTTGAGAGTATGGCTTGTTTATTTTCACAGTTATTATCAGAGAAGCTCCTTTGATAAGGAGGATAGCAGTCCGTGACCCAGTAACTCTATTTTCTCCTCTGCCTCTATTTCTGCCTGTTTAATGTGGGTGTTTATAGCTGTGACTTCCTTAGAGAAGTTTCCATCTGATGAGTCCTGTCATGCTGTCTTATCCATTTCATTCACTTAGAGTTCTTTTTTAGCTCTTTTGCTGATTTATTTTTCAGTGACCCATTCATTCATTCATTCGTTCATTCATTCTTCAATAGTATGTTATTCAATGCAATGAGTTTGTGTAGGTCCTGTAGTTTCTCTTTGGGTGGATTTACAGTTTTTTCTACTGTTATTAGACAAAAATATTTTAATCTTTTATTTGTTGTGATGGTGGTTTCCTTTGGCATGTAACTGATGTTTCTTTCTGCAGCTTGCAGTATTCTTTCTTTGTTCTGTAAATTAGTAGTTTAACTGTAATATGCTGTGAGGAAGGTTTTCCCTGAGTCTTGTCTATCTGGTATGCTAAGTCCTCCCACTGGGTTTAGAGAACTTCCTGCTGTAATGTTATTGAATGTGTTTTCTATTCCTTTAGCTTGTATTTCTCCTAGGATCGTGATTTACAAATATAATTAAATAATATCATAGAGCCTTCTCTTGCCTTGTTTGTATTTTATTAATGTATCGCTGTTATTTTCTGGATGTTATATCCATCCTAATTATATTCAGACTTCTTTATTATCTTCTACTTAATGTATTCGATTGATGAGGCATTCTAAAGAAAATTTTCATTTTCAATATTCTGAAATAATTATTAAAAATATTTATTTTTAAATTCCAGTTTGTGTCCTATATTTACTTCCTTTGGTTGAACAACTTGGATTCTATTTTAGTTCATTAAGGAATTTGAATCGTTTTATTTTTATTAAACCTTTTTATGAGTATTTCTTGAATTTTTTTAATTTCATCTAATATTCTTGTTAGATGTGATTACTGTGGTATCAAGTTTGGAAGAATCACACTGCATTGATTTTTTTTTTCATGTTTCTTGTATTTCTTTATTAGGACATGTCTGCCAGGATTTGTGTAACCGCTTGGGTGTTTTGTTTTGCTTTTTAATCACCTCTATTGTTTCTATGGAAGTATTTGCAGTGTTACAGTAGGGCTTGGTTTGTAATAAGATCAGGTTTCCATTTGTCTGCTAGACTGTGACTATAGCGCGGTAGTTATACTCAGTGTGCTCAGGGACTCAGGCTCCGTCCTGAGTATGACTCCAAGAATAAAATACTATCCACAGAAGCAACCACAATCTATGGATAGGCCTACTATGACACTATAATAATAAACTATTTTTAAAACCACTCCTCCAAATCCAGTTGTTTGAGGTGGCAAATGAGCAAGAAGGGTCTAGTGTGATAAGTGTTACCATGGTAAAATGGAGATAAAATAATTAGAGTCGAGCCGGAAATTGGTATTGGTGTGATGGGGAACACACAGAAGTTGGGGCACTAGGGAAATTAATAAAGACAACAAGAGGCATTAAGGTAGCTCAGGCTAAAGGAGAACGGATAGGCAGAAGAAGAGAAATGTAGTTAGACAACCTAAATCAGAAGCAGGGGGGACCCCAAACACCAGCCTGGAAAGGTCTATTAAAAAGTAAGCTAAGGAAGAGGACAGGGCTGCACTACTAACTTGGTCTTCGCTGTGAATAAGGAAAGCAAAGTGTCAAGGAAAGAAGAGCGCACGGGAGAGCAGAGCCTGTTTGAGGCTTCCTGCCTTTGCACACATGCGTGCAGCCTCCACCCAGGCAGTCTCTGAGTGGGGATCAGGTGGTGGATGCCTTGGAGCAGGTATGCCACAGAGCAGAGCACCTGTGCAAAGCCCGTCAGCTCCAAATGTCCCTCAGACAAGACTTCCACCTGCCTGAGCTCTGTAGTGTTCTAATGAAGTTTTTACTCCTTATCTAGAGGTATTCTTCTGGCCAAGAGACAGAGTACAGACTGGTGACTAGGCTCCCTGAGTGAGGAGGAATTTAGGAGGAACTTTCCCTCTAGGGCCACTAAGCTGCTGCTTCTAAAGTGGATTCTTGCTGATCCTGTTGAGTGTTGAGAAGAGAGGGTTTTCCAACACCTCCTATCTCTGATTTAGGGATGCAATTGCGGTGGGCAGCTTTCAGGCTCACTGTCTTCTCCCTCCTCCTCCTCCTCCTCCTCCTCCTCCTCCTCCTCCTCCTCCTCCTCCTCTCTCTACTCTTCTTCACTCTAGCTTTCTTTTCCACCTCTCTCTCTCATTCTCTTTAAAATGCCTTTTGCTAAAAGAACAGTACAGACTTTCCAAGTCTCTTACCTTAAACAAGAGTCCAGGCCCTCTGTCCTGTGACTGGGTTTTCTCTCCCTGGCTGAGCACCCAGTTGGGGGTGCCGGCAGAGGCTCTGGACTCCGTCCCCTGTTAATCTTGATAAAGTTTCCTATTTTCCTCAAAACTCTTACTTCTTCACCATCATCCACCTCTTATGATACCTGCAATCCAGCTCTGGCCAGTGTATTTTCTGGTGGTTTAACAGTCCCTGCCTGGGTATCAATGCATCTGCTGCTTAGATAGTTTTGTTTCTAACCTTTAACTTCTGCCAGCAGCCTTGAAAGAAGTTAAATCTATGACAGCCACTGTATGGTCTTCACTACCACTTTAAATGCACAATACAGATCAGGTGTTTAGTGTGACTGTTTTTCATAGATCAAGCCAATGCCAGTTAATACTGGTTGAATTGACCCCACTACACTTGAAGTTCATTTATATTTGTACACAAAATCATGCAAATACTTAATGAAACATGAGAGCAGCAGAAAGAAATTGTCCTGTTTTTTTCTTTTTTAAATGTCAGAAAGAGTAAAAATTGAGGCTAGTACTACATTAAAAACTCTGATAGGGGTCAGAACTGATGTCTGATGAATGGAGGCCTATTTGATTACAAGTCTCCTAGTTTATAATGATTAAAACTGCAAGGGCAGTGCACAGGCTGTGCGACTAGAATGCAAATCCTTCTCCAGAGCTACCTGACCACATGCAAGAAAGACAGTTGAATTCGTCAATTTGAATTCTCTCTTTTCCATTTCAACTCGTTTTCAACCTTCACGAAGAGCAAGTGAAGGCAACTGAACTGTCTGTGTTGAATCCTCAGTTCTACGTAGGTGAGGTCTTAGGTTGTGAGTGTGTTTTAAGTAATGAGTGGAACAGGGTAAGGGATGTGAGGTGTTTGGTTTAAATCTGTGCAGAGAAGCTGCTAACGTTAACAAACTTAACATTTCTTTGTATTTGTGAAGTTACACACAGAAATCAAAGTCTTTGCTGGGGGAACGAAAAGTCAATTATTTCATGAAGAAAAATGAGTCACTCAAAATGCAACAAGTTTTTTATTGAATATTGCATATTATGATATTTATATTTTAAAACATAAACGTTTTATTTAAGGAATGATAATTTATATCTTGTGCATTTTGGCAAATAGCATTACCTAAAAATTATATTGACACAGAGGAAAGCAGTTAGGACATAAGGACATTGACATTTGAGTTGGATCTAACTGTCCAAGGGCATTCCACATTTAAATGCATTTAGATGGAAAAAGACATTTTATGGTGATCAGTACTTGGGTTAATAGAGTTAGCAATCCTTATCATTAGGAAATGTTGAGGAATATAACACTAACCTACAGAATAGAAGCTTTCTGGGCACTTCCGTCATGCTGCCTTCTTTCATGACTATAGTAAAAATGCTCTGCCCAGCAGGGGTGAGGATACAGTGGCCTGTCAGGTCCAAAGTGACTCAAATCATTGTCATAAAGTTCTTGTCATTTCCCATGAAAGTAAACTTCCTTTAAATTTGGACGCATTTTCTCCAGTGCTTATTATTTCACCCTTACTGGTACAGCAACAACTTTGCGAATAAACTTAAGTACGAATTATAATAAACAAAACACAAAAACTCACATTTACAGATATCCATTTTAATTAACATGCCCAAATATGTTAGAAATTCTGGTACAAGTGACAAGTTTTATGTGGCACGTTTGAAGTCTTGAGGGATTGTTCACATGTCTTGTCTGATTGAGAATATCTGTAAGTCTGGCTTTATTGCTCTCTCATAGTGCAGAATAGGAGGTCATGTGAACTTGGGAGAGAACATGCATTACATAGTCATATAATATTAAAAAGCATTGATGGGGGGATCTGGGAGGAGTTGGGAAGACAGAGAGAGAAGCCAACGAGATCAAAATATCTCATGTGAAATGTTCTTCAAAGAATGAAAAGAATTATTACATTAAAATAAGTAAAATGTTATTAAAGTACTATCAAAGAACTACTGATTTGATTAGGTCGTTTATAAGGAATTTCACAATTACATACATTCAAGTTAAATTGACTCATAATCCCCTTTTTTAAAATAATAAACTTTTGCATCCACGTGGATTTTTAAACCTGTGTCAATGTTTCACAAAATGGGAGTGAAAAAAAAATACACTTTTATCAAATGAGGCAAGTGGCTGAATTCATATTGAAGGTAAAAAGAGGCCCAGAGGGAAGTGCTTGTCTGGCACATAATTCTTTAAAATATAAGGTAAATGTACGCTGTGTCATTATAAAGAACTGGAAATTATAGGCATGTCATTTTCTGATTTTCCCCCTTTTAAAATTCTTAACCAGCTTCATCGAGGTACGATGCGCACACCTCAACATTTTCTACTGTGCATGCACAATTCAGGGAACATTCGTAATTTTTAAAAAGAGCCCCGTTGCCTCCCTTCCCACCCCAGCTCCAGTCAGCCATGCGTCTGCCCTCTTTACCTAAAGTCTTGCCTTTCCTGGCACACGGTTTCTCACACTACAATTGTGAATTACACCCAGTGTTTTTGTTTTCCATGCATATGATTATAAATCCTATAGAATGGCACCATGCCTCTCTTCTCTCTTGAATTTAGGATAATGCTTCTAATTTCTCTGCACATCGCTGTGGCTGCGTTCCTATCTCACTAGCAGCATGAGGCTTACATTGTTTCTTGGACATGTACTCTGAGGCCAGTGTCTGACTGGAAAGTGTTTAGTAGAGATTACTGGAAAATGATGGTGAAAAAAGTCTGATGCTTATTCATTTATAGCCTAATGGTCTGTTTACGGGTATTCCCCATTGTTGATGGTTTTATTAAGGCCTTTAGATCATTCACAGCATCTGCTGTGAGGGCTGACTGTAAATGGGGTAGAGTAAAATGCTGTAGCAGTTTGGCACAGGGAATCTGCTGACTTAGGTTATGTCTGTCTCAGTGTAGGTATCATGGACTCACTTTTCTCTCTATTGTAGAAAGATCGGTTATTAATGTAAGTTCATTAAATCATCTTAATTTCTACTAAATATGATTTACTTAAATCACACTATTGCAAGAATGTTCCTAGTTCTTTTATAAAGCCGCTTCTTCCCTGATTTAAAAAAAAAAACAATTTTTTTAAAACAAAAACAACAACAACCACCCCCACACACACACACACAACACACAAAACAGATACAATGTTCTATGCAATACAAGTTATTTGGTTAAAAAATTATGCTATTTTCTTAGAGGGAAAAAAAAGTTTGCCATTTCTGTTTTGCACTCAATATAATTAAGATGCCCCTGCCTACTTGGCCCTATTTTAATGTTCTTGGAAAAGATTTGGGCACTGAATGCAGTTGAAACTAAGTACCTTTTTATGTGCAATTGAGACAACACACACACTGTATGCTCATGGCCACCCCTTCCAATGGCCTGTTGCAGTTTCTTTAAGTCACACTGCCATTATTTACTTCAGATATCTGCCCCTTTTCTCTCTCTGAAGCCATTCATTGTCTCAGTTCTTAGCCAGTGTTTATAGGAAGTGGCTATTCGCACTTCCTTCTGAGCATTTGCTATATTTAGAGAATAAAGTTTTTGTGGTTTAAGCATCTATGATGTTAAAAGTCACTTCCCAAAGTTTTTACTGTTGACTTTTACTTCTTTACTTAGCCGCACTGAGGTGGACTGGGACAAGAATAGGAACAGACCCAAGTGACATTCGGCTTGTGGCATTGTCAGGGGTTTAAACCCAGACACTCAGATCTGTGATTCCACCTTGAAGACTAAGTTCCCTTTTCTCTCAGGGTTCTGATGCATTTGTGTAGAACTAACTTATTGACTTCTGCGCAGAAAAGAACTCAAGGACTACAGAGTTGTGAAGTGCAGTTGGGTTATAGTAAGATATTTCAATCCATGTGTTAGTGTGGCGGTTAAGAGAAAGAATGGAACTCAGAGAAGAAACAAACTGTGTCCAAGTGTGAGGATGGGCTTCTTAAGGGAAGATTCTGCCTCATCTTTAAAACGGTCACACAGAGGATTCTGGTGACATTTGAAGATATCATCTTCAAAGAGTTCCTTAGAAACCTCTGTGAGACTTCGTTGTAGTTCCCATGCGTTGGATAGCATTACAGCTGATCAAAAGGGTACAAAGGAAATTAAGATGCTTTACCATAAACAACGGTTATCTTTGTTTGAGATTCACAGAAAATGTCCAAGGAAAGGAAAGAAGCCCTACTTGGGGACAAATATATTCAGGATTTAACCTGACTCATTGCTATTTCAACATAAATTATATATATGAAAGACATGTTATCTGTATGTTGATAACTTTTCACAGCAAGCATCGTGCTGAAAGTCTTGCTTCTCAGCTGTTGAAAGGCTTCAAGAAGATTTTGGGGTGAGGAGGTGCTCCTTTCACGTGTGTTCATATACGTTCCCTTGCCCCTCCGTCCTTCTCCACGGTGGCACTCAGTCTGTAGTAGCACATATGCTCAGTGCTTTGACAAGAAGAGCTCATTAAACTCAGGTATACATGAAACATAGAAATAAGCACAGTTAATAGTCACCAAATGGTAACTATATTCTAGGTGGTCTTATATCAATCTCCAAGGTTAGCTTTGTAAATTTCTCCTATTACAGAGATGAGAAAGTAAACACAGATTTTGAAGAACTTCTACAAGTAGCTGAAACACAGTTGAGATTCAAACCAAACTAGCTTAATACCACACTAGCTACCCTAAGCCAGTGCATAGCTCCGATGTCTAGAAGGATTGGAGAGTCTACTAGGGAAGATAAACCTGGCCAGACTTGGGCAATTGTGGCAGAGAGGAGGTTTAGACAAAAGGAAGGAGAAATATGGAACACATTTCTTTCTTCTCCTTCCCACTTCTATCTGAATTTAGCACTAATTCTTTATTTTGGTGGATGGACCACTAGATAATAAAGGCCATCATCATCGCTGTCATTACCATCAACATCATCACCTCAAATTTTTACAAGTAGACTCTGTAACTAATCAGACACAGGGAAAATAAGGAAGACAAACTCAACTTTGATTTTAAACTTTTGTGCATCAAACTTAACCCGTATTAAACACATTACCTTAGGCTTATCAAATGCAGTTCAGACTGAAAAAAGAATAAATTATAGCAAATCCTTAGAGAAAGGAATAGCATGCAATTGCTCAAAACTTGCATAGATTTGTATGTTCCATCGCTGTGTGGTATATTGTTTCTCATTGTATTTGTGGGTATTGAATAGGACCAGGATTACTTTGAGTTCATTATTCAATATTAACAAATAGCTATTATAATTAACAAGGGTTTTAAAGTAACTGGGAATTGGCCCTGGAGACTCACATATGCTAAGCAAGCACACTACTACTACTGATATATTCCCAGCTCTTAGAACATTTGAAAATTATTTCCACAACTAGGGTTTAATTTCTATACCTCATAAAGAAAAATACATTAGTTCTGTAAATGTTAAGCAACCCAAAAGTTTTAAGGCAGTATTAATTAAAAATATCCATCAAGAAAAAAATTATTGTGAATGTGTTGGTGACCTTCAGCTTGTCCTTTCATAAAAAAAGTCTTAGATATATGAGGCATACGCTCATTTGCACATATACCATGGAATCATAAAATATATACTGCCTTATAGCTAACACTGTTTATTCATATTTTAATTATTATTCTAACATCAAATTTATAGCTGCATTACATGGACATTGCATAATTTATTTGTCCTGAGCTCCTATTGACAGACATCCAGACTGTTTCTGGGTTTTCTAATAGATCTGATGTTGCCTGAAAGATCCATGAGTGGCCTTTGGAAAGTTGTGGGTTTGCCAGAAGGATTCTGGTAAACACATTTGTTGGGTGTCATTCAGGGAATTAGCCTAAGCAGGAGACTCTCTGTGTTGTTAGCTCACAGTGGTAGTTCTTTGGTACTCTCACTTCCTAGGTTAAGAATCTGGAATTCAGGGCTGGACAGATGGTTCAGTGGGTGAGAGGAACAAACTGCCTTTTCAGAGGACCTGAGTTTGAGTCCCACCACCCATATTAGTTATAAGATGTAGCTTACAATCACACCCACACTCACAGGCACAGACATAAATGTACACACATAATTAAAAATAACAAGTCTTTACAGAGGAGATTCTGGGATTCACTTTACTTCTCATGAAGTCAACCTCCCCTCCTTTTCCACTAACCACTTCCCACCCACATTGACTTCTTGGGTGACTCCAGCAACCCACTGTGTCCCAAGCCCACTGAGGCCACCATAAATGACTGGAGGAATAACCCAGGTCTTTTCTTTCCTTTTCTTTTTCATACATTGCTTATTTTTATTTTGTGTATATGCATATGTATTTGTGGAAGGGTCTGCATGCCATGGCACATGTGTAGAAATCAAAGGACAATTTTCAGGAGTCAGTTCTTCCTCCCACCACGAGGTTTCCAAGGACTGAACTAAGCTGTCAGGATGGGCAGAAAGCACCTTCACCTGATGAGCCATCTCACTATCCCAAGCAACAAGGCTTTGACTGGTCCCTTTTGATGGTGACATCACTCATATTAAGTAGTGAAGATACACACCAATAAATACATGGTTCAGTTTTTTACATAGAGTCAGAGTTAGCATATCCCATTAAACTCAAATTTGTAAACATCCATCCTTACACCTTCATTTTGTTTTGTATCCAACTGAAGAAAATCTGTGTGTACTTATGGTGCCTTGGCTCCAAATGTCCTGAATATGAACCCAGTTCTGCCAGTTAGTAGTTCAGTGAACTTAGATAACACCTACGTGTGCATATTTTCAACTTTGGTTTTATCAGTTTACCTGATTAGTTATATTAAGTCCACTTATGCCAAGTTTGTTGCTGTGAAAAGACAGAATCTTTTTAAAGCAACATTTGACTATCCCTAGTTAATACAAACTGCCACACAGGGCAGGAAGAGTAATGGGAAGATCTTCAAGAGCATAGGGGGATACTAGGATGGTGAGGCGGGAGTGGGTGGGGAAAGCACCCTCATAGAGGCAGGGGGATTGAGGATGGGATGGGGAGTTTGTGGAGGGGAAACCAGGAAGGAGAACAACATTTGAAATGTAAATAAATAAAAATTAAAATTGCCAAGTTGCTGACACAACCTCCTTTAGGATCATAGTAAATCTATAGCAATTGCTGCTATTGTCTTTGGCAAGAATTAGGCCTTGCAGCAGTTACATGAATGGCCCAGTGAAGATTAGACCCTAGACCTGTGGCTCTGAATGCTAATCTTTTTTTTCTACCCTGTACAGAAACGAAAAGTTAGTGTTATCAATAAAGAAAACAATGTTTAAGTTGGACAGGAATCTCTTTGTTATCTAGATAAGACTATATTTTCTCCCTTCTTGGAAAGTTAAACAACTTTGGAAATGTTTGTGGATAAGGACTATGAAGAGGATGAAGTCCCAGGTGATCATGTGATCACTCTTTGCCACCAGCATATGAAATAGAAATAAAAAGAAAATTAGATGTTTTTGATAGAGAAAGAATTGGTACTATACTCAGACTCATTATATGAAATAAAATGGAATATGAATACTTCAAATTCCTGTGGGCACAAAATTAACTTGGGACATAGTTAGTTGAAACTCATATGATCCAGCACAGTGAGGTTTGAGGATGGTTGTACATTGTGGCTTGTAAACTCTGCCCCTCTAACATGGATATCCCCTGTGTGATGTGGGTGTTGGTTGGGACTCATTTGGGTCCTCTATGAACCTGTTAGTTTTCGCCTATTAAGCCTGAAGTTTCTTCCTCATGTGTCCTTTCTGCCTGTCTTTAAGGTCCAGTTGAAAAGTGAAGAATCCAAAACATTTGCGATGAAGATCCTCAAGAAACGCCACATTGTGGACACGAGACAGCAGGAGCATATCCGCTCAGAGAAGCAGATCATGCAGGGGGCTCATTCTGACTTCATTGTGAGGTAATGATACACCCCTGACAATGAAGGTGCCAGCTCCATGTAGCAAATCAACACTAGTTAGTGTTGATTATTTTAAAGAATTTATTTATTTCTGTGTATGTGTGGAGTATACATGTGTTTGTGTTCATGTATTCCCTTGTGTGTGGAAACCAGAGAATGATTCCTATGTCTTCTTTAGCCACTCTGGATCTTATTTTTTGTGACATGGTCTCTCGCTGAACCAGGAGCTCATTCATTTCCTGGACTGGCTGTCCAGTGACCTCCAGGGTTCTGCCTGTCTCCAACCACTGAGTACTGGGCTTATAGATATTTTTTTTCTTTTCTTTTTTATGAAATGGCAGCTAATTTGTACACTTCAGTATTTTCATATGAAAGTAGCAATGCTTATTACTATTATGCTAACAAGGTGATAATGGAGAGTTTTTGTATGCAGGAGAGACTTTTATAGTTAATTTGCCAGTAACACTCATGAGAAGTTAAGATATAAATTTAAGTAACTATTTACAACCTATATTTATGAAAAATGATATACTTTATATCTATATACTATGTGCTTTATGACCACTAAGTTTTGCTCAAGGCCATGACTGAAATATCAACCAAATCAAGAAACTCCCACATGCATACCCATTTAGACTAGTCCACTCTAGAAGCTTCTAGTCCCACAGTTTATAAATAAGAATCATCTGTGGTAATGCTGGCTTCCTGTAGACATAAGTGCCCTTCATTCTCCTCACAAAATACCAACACTAGCAAACCAAAACACTGCAAGCTGAGCACTTGTATTTATGATAGGGACATTGTGGATTATCTCTTTTGTCTGTTTTGAAATACTTAAAGCAATACTGTCAACTATGCAAGTGGAACATTAGAACATAGTCCTCCAGTAACTCTGTAATTTTGTACTACAAATATGTGATATATATGCTTAATACTCTGGTTTAAATATTAAGCAGTACGTATATGCATTAAAACACCTTATTGTAACAGACACATATATATGTGTATATATATGCTTGTCAACTAAGTCAATAATTCATCAGCCTAAAAAATGAATGTTTAAAGATACTAATGTTCATACTTTTGTTTTCCTGATTACTGTTCACAGGCTATACAGGACATTTAAAGACAGCAAATACTTGTATATGTTGATGGAAGCTTGCCTAGGTGGAGAGCTCTGGACTATTCTCAGGGATAGGTAGGAGATTTAAATCTTTTCTGTCATGTTTCTGAAAACACAATGACACATGATGATCGACAAAATGAATCTATTGTTAGCACACATAAAATTATATTGATATTTTACAAATGCTTATATTTTCCATTGCAAACATGAGGCATTGCCAATAGCATATAGAATTTACCATAAGATATGTGAAACTTTGTAACTAATGGTGAAGGTTGACTCTACCTTACGAATGATCAGTAGGACAATATATGCATCACCCAGGCCTCAGCGAGCTGTGAAGGTTGGAATCAGCCAGCTCTACACCTGGGGTTTCACACTGTGCTTTAACCTGGGTGATTGGGAGCAGCATCATAACTGTAATCTGGGTTACCTGTCATTTTAATTGCACTATAGTTTTTAGATGGTCACCCTGTCTACTTTTTTCTCTATCTTTCATAGCTCTGTTTTGAAAACCAACGTGAGTTTACTCCATTGTCTTTTAGAGGCTGCTGACTCTAGGTGGGGGGAATTTAATCCACTTATTTACACCTTTTCACATAGGCAATTTGATTTGCCTTTCTGCCCTTCCTTGGGAGGTAAAGTTTGTCTAGAGAGAACACAGTTGTTTCTCTGAATTATTAAAAAATTGTTCTCTTCATTTTTCATGTCATTTCCATTGTTATTGTTCTAAAGACAACAGCTTTGTTTTCCTATAGTTTTTGATCATTCAAAAGTCATTGTGTACCCCCATCCCATGTTAGAGATCAAATCTAAATTCTTACACTTGTCAAACAGATACTCTCCCAGTGAGATACACCCCCAAATATTGGATGTTTTCAAAGGGTCTATGTATTCCAAGCTAGCTGCCTTGGCTCTTTTGATCCCTGTTTCTCTGCCTTCAGAGTATGGTATGGTAGGCATGTGCTGTTGTCTTTTCACTTTTAGAAAACATGTCCTTATTAAAAAAAAATATTTTCCTTATTTTTTTCCAGCCTGGCCTTCAGGTTCTTCTCCACTGGATAAGCACCACTCCCAAATTTAATTAAAGAGATCTCTGGTATTTCGGTGCATCATCTGAATTTTAAGTAGTTGGCTTTTTGTTTTGTTTTGTTTTTTAGATAGCCCAGGTTAGAACAGGGGTTTCTTTACAAGCTCTTGACTTAAGTTCTGCTTCCTACTGTTACCCCTTGTGTGTCTGTGTATCTTCATACAGCCTCTGGTCCCAGTGGCCTTACTCACATATGTATGTTAAATAGATCACTTTCTGTTGTGATATAATCTAATATAGTAGTATGCTGTTACTGTGTTAGCTACAGGTTAAAATGAAGCATACAAAGAGCTCCTATTGTTGATACAGGATCAGGTCAACATCTGTACTAAGCTACCATACCACTGCCTATTACTGTAGTGTTATTAGTTAATAACTGTGGCATGACTTTTTGCCGGGTATGGTGATAGCAGCCTTGCGTATACTATGGTAAACAGGATAAATATGGTCCCACCCCTCAGGACTTGTTATTACAAGAAGTTATTGATTTGATCGGTGAATTAGCACCTAACATCCTTCATGTTGTCCTACATTTTCAATTTGCTACTGTGTGTGAAACCTTTTCTCTATTTTCTGTTCATTAAAACAGGGGTTTTGTAGGTAGAATTAAACAGGAAAGAATAATAAGCTATACAGAAGAGGGACCAGCTAGGCTCTCAGAGCTCTGTAAATTGGTATTAAGTTGCATTATTAGAGCAATAACCCTAACAACAGCACTGGAACTCAGCCTGCAAGCCACACATCAATATTCAATTGCAAGGAAATAAATAGCACCTCATGTTTTTTCTCATGCCACTTGTGATTACAGTTTGGCCGGTCACATACGACAGACTGGGTTTCTGAGTAAACTACACTCTGACTCAGCAGGATAACAAAGGGTGACTGTGAAGAATCTGGTTCCCTAGGGAGAATTGGATGGATAGACAATAACAGTGTAGTTTCATTCTTCTATCTCCAGGGGCTGCGTTCTGATCCTCCCTTATCCCTCCCCTGTGTCATCCTTGAGTTCTGAATACATGGTTGCTATGTACCCTAGGGAACTTGATATGCATGACAGGGCTTAATGTAGAAAAACAAAGGTTGCTTAGTTCTCGGATATATTCCAAAAATGTGAAGCCCCACATTAAAACTATGGATCCATTACATGGAAAGCTATTATATGTTTATTTTACCTTCTCAATAAAATGCTGGGAACCAAGTCTGTTAGCTCATTCCTGTAACCCCAGCTACTCAGGAGGCTGCGGGGATAATTCCAAAGTTGAAGGTCACTCTAGGCAATCTTAATGAGACTTTGTCTCAAATATTAAAACAATAAAACATAGCTTTAGATATAGCTCAGTGGTAGAGCACTTGCATAGCATATAAAGATTTCAAATTTCAAACCTTATGATGAAAAGAAAAATAATGAACAAGCAAACAGAAAGGTATTTAGTCAGTTCGTTCCCTTGTTCTCTTGTGTCCAAGGAAAGCAGAAGAAAGGAAAACCCTATACACTACTAGTATACAAGAGTGCATATGAGACTATTGGAAAGCAGGCTCGTGTCACATTATTCTTTATTGACAGGAGCCTTAGAGCTTTCACACAGGAAAAAGTCCCTGAGACCAATTTGGGCATCCTCTTCCTTTAGCTGTTGGCTGTGATGACCATCTCCTGCCTCTCCAGTTGTTTTCATCAGACAGAAAAGGAGCACAAAGCAGTGATGTTGTTGTTGTTGCTGCTGCTGCTGCTGCTGCTGCTGCTGCTGCTGCTGCTGCTGCTCCTGCTGCTGCTGCTGCTGCTCCTGCTGCTGTTGCTGCTGCTGTTGCTGCTGCTGTCAATAAGAATAAAACCCTGGGGAAATAATTCCATGTTTAAGAGCAAGGATAAGGCATGGCCATATGTGCCTGAAACCCCAGTGCTTAGGTGAAGCAGGAATAACAGGATCACTGGAGCTTCTGGTCACCTGCCTCAGTCCAATTTCAGAGAGATCCCATCTCAGGACATAGAGGAGAGTGACAGAGCAGGATGCACAACTTATGCATGCACATGGGTGTGTATGCACCAAGGCACATGCATAGACATATGCCATATAAATTTACTACATGTGCGTGTGCACATAATCACATACAGAGAGAGAGAGAGACAGACAGACAGACAGACAGACGGAGACAGAGAGATGAGAATTAAGTAAATGCTGCATTCAGGCAAGATTTGAGGACTATTAAGCAGACCTAAGCTAAACACTGGAGTATTGTTTATGCCTCATATTTCCCAGCTTTATTTTTTAGTAGCTATTACAATTTATCTAGTCCATGATATTTTTTTCTTCCAAAAGTTCTGTTTTGTTCTTTGGGATAAGACATGTGCAAATTATATTTTATTCACTTTCCCTCTGTCACCTAAAAAATCATAACTCCTGAAACTTTTAAAAATATAGTTAGCTATCATTATAAATATTTATTAGTATTTACATATCCAGTCAAATATGATAAAAGCACACAAGCATGTTAATAGGATATAGCACATAGCATATATATCGATATTGGTGTATATTTTAATCTAGTGAAGCTGCATGTTATTAGTTTTTTTATTTGTTCATTTCTTTCTGAATTTTGTTCTGAATAACTTAAGTATCTCAGAAATCATGATTTTCAAGTCACACACCACCTAAATTTCTCATCCCATACCTTTCTGGATAGAGTTTATGATCCTGACTATTTTGTGGAGGGTGATTATTTAATTTCTTCTCTGGTGACCTAAAAGATGGCACTGATTGAAGGAATTTCCAAAGAAATGAGGCAATCTACCCAATAACCTAGCCACCCTACTTTATAATAGGTCATAACCCTGCATATTGTAACCCTGCAGATTTATGTGCTCACTAATGATTGCTGCCAATAGTTAATAATGCCTGGCCTCATCTGATAAGAGATACTTTGTCTTTGTTACATTCTGAGATCTCAGGATTCAGTTTATGATAATCTGAGTGAATACTGTGATTAAATTTTATATATATACATACATATATATATATATACATACATATATATACATATATATCCTCTACTTCTATGTAGTTGTTGTTTCATGCCATTTAAGTAAAGCAACCACTCCCGAGGAACACAGAACATGTGAAAGCCTATTCCCATAGTTTGACTTGAAGTGATAGCACTGTCAAAGCACAATTTACTATTTCAAAGAGCTACACAGAATAAATGATTTCTTTCTTTGAGCATCTCCCTAAACAGCTGATAAAATAAGCTTTCACTTCTATTTAGATCAAATTGACATTGCCATTACCAATTCTAATTATAATGGTTTTTTTTTCAGTCACTCTAATGCTATGCTCTGTGACTGGTTTCAGTGGCCTTGATCAAATATTTAATGGTGCAACACTGTGCTACTGATAAATTGTTTGCATGTGCTTGTCATATTTAATCTCTCAAAGTCTGAGACTAAGATTCCCTTAAACCTTTAAAAATAAGTTACAAATATACTATATGTAGTATATACTCAATATAGATTGTTGAAAGAATTATAAGCCAACCTTCTAGAACCTTCTAGAGTCCAAAATGGCTCAGAACCAGGATAGGTAGCCATGAAGAAAGGAAGTAATTGATCTCTGGATTCAAACAAGCCATGTAGTGTGAAATCTTCTAAAACCCCATTCATGGACTGTTTTGATTAGCATTACTCTGGAACGTTTTATGTTCAGGAAAACTGAAGTCATATACAACAGAAGTGTGTGCATATGCTTACTCATTAAGGTAAAGCATATGTTTTCAAAGAAAGGTTCTATTCTTGGTAGACAAACATGCTAAAACTTTATTAAGGGCAAAGGAGGAATGGAATTCAGGATAATGCTCTAATCCCTTTCTAGTCCCCAGGGTTATAGGTTTTTGGATCTGACTAGCTTATTTTCTTGTTAGAGGCCAATTATAGCATAAGGAGCACCACACTGCAATGGATGTGGTTCTTTCCAGAGAGCCTTTCTTGCCTCCTTTGAAAGTCACAGTTGTGTTACTCAGAAATCACTGGGGTGGTGATTTCTCAGTGATGAGAGCTAACGCTCTGACACTTAGAGTAGATGTCACCATTCCTACAGCTTAATTAATCTTGAATTTTATTTATAAGATTTGTGTTTGAGATAAGGGCTTTCTACAGTCCAGGCTGGCTTCTTGCCTCAGCCTCCCAGGTGCTGGGATTAGAGTTATATCCTGCCTCCTTTATCTGTGTTTGTTTTTAGTAATTTCTCAGGGCATATAAAAGGTAACTGAGTCTGTACAGCTAAATGAACTTTTCTAAATACAAATGTCCTGCAAGACATCTGCACTAACCTTGGATTTGCTGTTGAATTTTGTAAATATGCAGCCATATCCCCCTGCTCAGTTTGTTAGACTGCCCTCTTCAGTTTTTAAAAAGAAGTGCCATCAAAATGCAAGCAGGCATCTGGTACCTGCCAATGAGCAAGCTCCTGCCCCATTGTTTACTGGACACTACAAATAGTAGCTCTTGTTTCATCGAGGCTACTTCAAGAGCTGATAAAATTCATGGTAACAGCCATAAGTTATGAAGTCATTCAATCGAATCTCAGTATTTGAGAAAGAAGTAAAAGAACATGCTTTTCGTGAGTCCAGTGAATAAACAAATACAAAAATTCTGCTCTAGAGACTAGGAATGAACTTAGAGCTATCTTTTATCATTATAATTAATAAAGTTATATGTTTCTATATAGACACATACACATACAGATGCGACAGAGAGACAAGAGGCAGAAAGAAAATGTGTTCTTTTTAAATTTTGGAATTTAATAGTTCCTTCCAGTGACTTTTTTCTTCTACTTACTGATGCAAAGGCAATAGTATAGAAGGTAGATGCTGTCCGTCTTAATGCAGAGGACTCAGAGACTTAACATGGCGGGTGCGATGACATACATAGTATTACAGCTCTAGGAAGTGCGCAGTGTTACAGATCTATGACATGTGCAGTGTTACAGCTCTAGGATGTGCACAGCGTTACAGCTCTATGACATGCACAGTGTTACAGCTCTAGGACGTGCGCAATGTTACAGCTCTATGACATGTGCAGTGTTATAGCTCTATGACATGGTTCTCTGCAAACACTGGTCTCTTACATTATCACATTCACAAGAACCATTCCTACACCCTTTAGAAAGATCCATAAATAAATGGGCTAAAAGTAACCATGAACAAGTTCATATATTTAAGTTCGTATATGCATGCTTGTAGGCTAAGGAAGGTGAATAACCACTGTTTAATATAACTTCTTCTTTGGACTAGAGAGGTAGCTAAATGGTATAAGACTTGCCTAGTATATGTGAAGAACTGAGTTTTATTCCAAGTAACAAAGAATGAACAATTAATTAATCAATCAGATAACCTCTCATTTGAAAAGCAAACTGTCAGTAAACAAGTGCTAATATAGGACTCATTCTCCTGCCCACAGCTCCAACTCTGCATTTTTTATATAGCAGTGGGCTGTTGAAAGAAAGCCACAAAGTCCATGAAACTTAGTATGCTACTTATCCCTTCTTGGGCCTTCCAGGAAGTCGGATTTAACTGTCCCACTCATAATGGTAAAGAATTTTTTGGCTTGAACCTCAGATGCTTTTAAAAACTCAATGGAATGGAAATCACACAATATGGATCTAGTTAGACATTGGTCTCTGAGCCAACTCTGGTGCAGAAATATAATGAACTCACATACACAAGAATTCCTTGAGACTGAATCTCTCATACAGTGCTCATTCTATTTTCCGTTTTCAGGGGTTCATTTGAAGATTCAACAACCAGATTTTACACAGCATGTGTGGTAGAAGCGTTTGCCTATCTGCATTCCAAAGGAATCATTTACAGGGACCTCAAACCAGAAAATCTCATCCTAGATCATCGAGGTTATGCCAAACTGGTCAGTGTGTTTCACACATGGGTTGTGTCCTGAAGTTTAAAAGTTCTCATGTTCATTTGTTAACAGAAAAATCTATTTTCCATTTCAATATTATAAATTCTTAAAAGCAGTATTAGCATTGGAGTTTTTAATTAAAATCTATTTCAAATTATGTAAAGTATTATGAAAAATTAAATTTGGCAAGGTTTGGATTAATAATAGCCCCACAAAGCATGTGTTCTAACAAGTGTTAGAAAATGCCTTTGTTGGCGTATATAGTCATAGACCTGAAATCGTGTGTGTGTGTGTGTGTGTGTGTGTGTGTGTGTATAATTATGTATTTCAAAGCAGCTTCCTGCTGTTCAAATGCAATGGAAATTAGTACTATAAAAGACCATGAACATTGTCATACTTTGTATTTAAGAATAATTCTCATGAGAAATGAGTTCTGAGATAATGTTATCTAGGCTATGTTATCAGTAACGGCACTATCAATTGGCTAAGAGTTCTAAAGAGTTTCTGTATTAGCAAAGTTCTTTCATTTAAAAATGTTCAACTTCTAAGAGATCTGGATCTATTGGTACTTGTTTCTACTTGTAAACTTTTGAACTTATTACCCAGACATGGATTTTAGATACATCCAAATCAATGGCGTGTAACTGTTTGCATTTAAACTAAATCACTTTACAAAAGGGAGACTTTCTGTATCTGTAGCTCCTTCAAAATGTTCCACAAAAAGAAGATAGATATTCTTTTATCTGCTTGTTTACCAGGGGAAAATGTTGCTTTCTTCAGTGTGTCATTCAGTTCCTTCAAAAGTAAACCTTCTTCTTATATATTCAATACTAGAGTTGTAAGCTTCATAGCACCCAAATGATGCATGTATATTCTGTGAAAACTTTTACAATAATCCACCTAGACCTCTGCCTCTTTAGAAGAAAAATTCTTTCTTTATGCCACAACCACTATTGGCAGTGAAAAAAAAAGTAGGAAAAATGAACAGTGTTTAAGAAATAGGCTTTTCTTTTAGTGATTTCAATTTTATCCATGTTCAGGTTTCACTTTCTCATTGGAACGGAATTTGAACAGGGCATCTGTGTCTGCAACATACATAATTACTTTTAGAAGACAGGCCTGTAATAAATTATTTTTTGCTTATTGGTATCATCAGTGTGCTCAGTGAAATGCAAATTACTCTACAACTTGATCATAAATAGCTCAAATGTCTTGCTTTCTCTTTTCCTAAGGTTGACTTTGGCTTTGCAAAGAAAATAGGATTTGGAAAGAAAACGTGGACTTTTTGTGGGACTCCAGAATATGTAGCCCCAGAGATCATCCTGAACAAAGGTCATGACATTTCAGCTGACTACTGGTCACTAGGAATTCTGATGTATGAGCTTCTTACTGGCAGGTATGGACATTGCAGGGAACTGTGAATAATAATAGGCCTCAGACAGCTGTGCACTCCTGCCTTTGGCCCTCTGATTAAATTATCTTAAAGAACATCTCACTATACCATGGAATTCAACTTATTTATGCAGATAATCTCAGATTCAGAAAGCAAACAGCAAAGTAAGTCACAAGAGTGCAACCAACTCAATAACCAATTTTAATCTTGCCATCACTGTCTTTGTGTGTGTGTGTGTGTGTGTGTGTGTGATAGAAAGAAATTACATTTCCTTGAGATTTATTGGACTAGTCATTTAGCTGAAAATACAGCATGAGAAATGATAACCATATGAAAAGTTTTAGGGTCAGATTTTCTTACAAGCAACAGGACCTGCTAGCAGGTTTTATATCTAAATTAAATGTGAGCTATTTGCTCATTATTTGTATAATATTAAAATCAGTAGGAATGGCACAGGGCATAAGGCACATTAGTTTCCAAAGAAATTGTTGGAACAAACCTGGTAGGGTGGAAAGAAGCCCCACAGTCTGTCCCGGGTGCTGCGGCTCTGGGTGGGACAGGAGACAAGCAGGAAGTGGCTACGAGCCACTCCCCAGGCTCCAGTCCGATGGGCTGGCCAGGCTGTGTGAGAGGCCTCTGTGGAGACACAGCCCATGGATAGAAAAGGGAGCCATCCGGGGAACGCTGCAGCCAGCTCTGGAGTTCCCATGGTTGGACATCGTGGATGCCACCAGATGCCGCAGGACCTGGGAACAGACAGGGCCACAGAGCACAGCTGGTGTCCCACCAAGGACCCAGTTTGTGGCGTCTTGGGGTGCTGGGCTAGCTGCTTAGGCTTGGGTGAATGGGTACCGTCTGGGAGTGCTGGAAGCCCTCTGCGAGAGATTAGAGGCGGCTCCTTAATCAAGGGCAGGATCCCTTGCTTCCCATGGCGGGTCCAGATGAAGAGACAGTCCATAATTCTAAGACGTTTATTTTCCTTGTGGAGAGTGGCATGGATGAAATTGTACCCCGTGGCCTCTGGGAGATTCGAGGCAGATATAGTAACTGGGAAGGGGCATGGCTAAGCCTCTAGGTGTCTCATTAACATGGGGATGGCTTGGGTCTGTGTGGCCATGCCTCTACCTGAGGAGGGGTGGTACGTGACTGTGACTGGAGCCAAAAGCCTCCCAGGAGCATTGGCATAAAGTTTCCTGGTCCCTTGCAGATTCTGCTGGGTCACCCAAAATTTATGCCTGTGCTCAACCGGGTACCAGACTGCCTGTCACAGATCACTGCTCCACAAGAAATAATATAAATAGAAAAAATGGACCATCATAAGATGTGCTAAAGATGTTGAGAACACAGGGTCATCAAGACCCATGGAGTTCACAAGAGGCTTCTGTATGATATAAGACTGTGTCCAAGCCCTTCAGGAAGATAGAATGTAGATGCAGAGAGAAAGGCAAAAGGCATTTTGAGAAAGCTTTCCTTAAAAAATAATTTTTAAATAAAACTAGGATATGATTCAGAAATCTCATTTTCAGATACTACCATCGGCAAGATGTTCAGAGTAACAACACCATGATGTGTCTGAGGCTAATTTTCCAAACACAGTGTTAAGAAGTAATTATATTGATATCAGAGCCACAAAAGCATGATGTGTGTTGTTGGTCATGAACGGATTAGGGGTCCAGTTAGCATCAATCTTCTCTTTAGCACCTGTAATGCTAAAAGACAGCATATCAATAACCATGCAGTTCTAACAAACAGAAGAATATAGATAAAATACACCAAAATATTTCTAAAATAAGAACATGGCATATGACATGTTTACACATGTCTTTCTCACAAACACTAATTGCCCAGTCAACAACAGGGTGAATCTGATTGAAATCTCAATGAAAAACCCAGCAAATGGACTGATATTATTTCACTTTAATTTATTAGAATTTAGATTAAGTAATTTAAATGTTATTGAAGAGAATGTAAATATTATACTCTTTATCCATCTTAATACCAATAAAAATTAGCATGTAGGAAGGAAAGGGCTGGATTAGCTATTGGTATATTTATTTTTCATCATTCAAATATAATAATTGCATATATTTTCATAATGGAAGCATGTGATTATAAAATTCAAAGTGCCAGTATTTTTTCTTTATTTTAGAACAATATTTTAGGAGTTAATATTATTGTTTACAAAATGTTCAATGCTTAGCATTTCTTTCAGTATTACTCCTTCTTGAAGCAAAATGAAGTTAAACACACATCTGCATTTTAAAAGTCATATACTCTTCAGAAAAGAACAGGCCTCCAAGAGACAACAACCAAACAGGACAAAACAAGATACTATGAGACAAGGCAAAAGCCCTCATATCAAAACTAGACAAGGCAACCAAATAGGAAACAAGTTGGATATATACCTGTTCCTGCTGTTAGGAGTCCCACGAAACCACCAAGCTAACAGCTATAACATATGTGCAGAGGATCTGGTACAGAGGGGAAGTGGATCTGGGTGGGAGGGATAGAGAGGAGAAAGTAGGTAGAGTGGAAGGGAGGGGAAACTGTGGTTGGGATGTATTTTATGAGAGAAGAATCTATTTCCAGCCGGGCAATGGTGGCGCACACCTTTAATCCCAGCACTCGGGAGGCAGAGGCAGGTGGATTTCTGAGTTTGAGGTCAGCCTGGTCTACAGAGTGAGGAAAAAAAAAAAAGAATCTATTTCCAATGCTTAATAATTTCAAAATATAAATTTAATATTTAATGAAAAGGATTTATGATTTTCTTAATAGAACTCTTTTTTTTTTTTTTTTTTTTTTTTGGTTTCTCAAGACAGGGTTTCTCTGTGTTTATCCCTAACTATCCTGGGACTCACTCTGTAGTCCAGGCTGGGCTCAAACTCAGAGAACAACTTGTCTCTGCCTCCCAACTGCTGAGATTAAAGGTGTGCGCCACCACTGCACATCCCTAATAGAATGGTTAAACTGATTAAAAATCTGAGAGAAAAAGCAGACAAATGTCCTAATGTAGGTTATTTTAAATTATGATGTAACTTGACCATATAGCCATCATAAATTTTACTACATTCTTCTTCAAATCAAAAAATGTAAAGCTACCTAAAATACAGTTCTCTTGAATCAAAGATTGTTGTCCAGAATGGGTTTTGTGTTTTCTTTGTCTCTTTTGAAAGTTTATTATCATGTCAGGATTATCAGCTTCAATAAAATAAATTTATCATCTCTGAAAAAAGAAAAAGTAAATAAAAAGCACATATAATTCTGTCTCTGTTCACATATACAAATAATTTTATGAAGTTATGTTCATCAAATGTTGATTATTAATATTTTGGGTATTATATAACTTTTTTCTACTAAATAATATGTAGAGTCATTAATATTTTAGCAAAGACTAAGCATGCATCATCCCTAAAATATACTAAAGACATTTCTAATAAATCATTTAGTTGTCTAAAATTAACATGAATATAAAAAACATGAATTAGAAAGCACTAAATTAATCACAGAAGACTCTAAGGATTTGATTCTTCATTTCAGGAGCAAGATTAAAACTGGCAAACTAACTTAAAAGAGTAAAAAGAACATTCCGTTCTGACACCACAAGAAAGGCAAGGACTAGGAGATTAAACAAAATTGCATTTATGCATTTGAATGGCAACTAAAGTTGCATATTATTAATAATATACTAAAATAGAAAGACATACACAATCAAGGGAAATGCTACCATACCCTAAAAGTGAGGAATATGAACATAAGGGCCTAAAATAAAATAATTCATAAGATTTATTCCCCAAAGAGATATGAACTCTACATTTAGAGAGTCATTGCAGAAGAAAGAATTTGTCAAGTATATGATAGTCACACAAGTTGCGCCCAGTAAGGCAATGTGGAAAGGCAGGAGCATTCAGGAGATAGCACAATAACCAAGCATAGGGACAAGAGAAGATCAAAGGACAAAGGACAACTACACAAGATGCGTCTACCAATGGCTTTGCTCAACAGTGGCCTGTGCTTTGTTAGTTTCTAACTCTCATTCCATTGTCATAGCTAATGCAATTCCATGCATTAAAGACAATGTCATGTGTGTGTCTGGGACACCACTTTAATTCTTTTTTTTTTTTTTTTTTTTTATGTTTTTTTCGATACAGGGTTTCTCTGTGTAGCCCTGGCTATCCTGGAACTCACTCTGTAGACCAGGCTGGCCTCGAACTTAGAAATCCACCTGCCTCTGCCTCCCGAGTGCTGGGATTAAAGGCATGCGCCACCACTGCCCAGTCACTTTAATTCTTTTTCAGAATGTAAAATTACCATCTCTTCTATCTTCTCCCCTTACAGCCCACCTTTCTCAGGCCCAGATCCTATGAAAACCTACAATATCATACTTCGGGGGATTGACATGATAGAATTTCCAAAGAAGATTGCAAAAAATGCAGCTAATTTAATTAAGAAACTATGCAGGTAAGTGTCCGGCGTGCATCGCTTTTAAAGGATCACAATGGGAAAATGTTCGACTTTTTTCACATGACAATTATCTTATTTTTAGGGACAACCCATCAGAAAGGTTAGGAAATTTGAAAAATGGAGTCAAAGACATTCAAAAACACAAGTAAGTGTTCTCTTTTTATATAACTTTAGATTTCAGAATTCAGAAATTATGACGAATTCCCCAAGGTGGGAGTTTTTAGTGGTTGGATAGAATATTCAGAGAGAATGTTAGCCTTTTAAAAACCTTTCTATGTGTATTTGAAAATTTGCTCATTAATATCCAGCGATTCACTGACTTAGTTTCTCTCAACTAACACTAACTAGTAATTGTCTGTTTTACCCCTTGGCACAAAGAAAAAATATATATGTTGATAATTTTGAAATTTTATTCTTTGTTACATAATGAAAGCAAATTGCTCACTAAACATTTATTTTTTAATTAAAGGAGGGAGAGAGAGAGAGAGAGACTTCTGAGCATCAGTGGCACTGGGATGCGAGAGTTGGGCACACAGCTCTATATCCCACTTACAGTAGCTGGATCTTTTCTTTAGGATGTCCCTACTCAAGTAAAAATGGGATTCTTGACTTTGCTGAGGAGAGTACTATGTTTTAGGTCAGGCAAAGATGAAACAGAGTTGAAGTTATTAGAAAGAGATCTCTCTCATAAGCATAGGGTGGATACAAAGAGGGCATTCAAAAAGAATACTGTGTACCCAAGTGTGGGTGTGGCCTTCTCAAGACATGTGGGTGTCTTAGCAGTCTCAGCCACTGTTCAGTTTTGGTGGCTGTCAGGTTATATCTTCAAGGATTGCTACGAACCTTCTTTTTATTTTTATTTTTGATTCTTTATTTACATTTCAAATGTTTTCCCCTTTCCAGGTCTCCCCTTTGGAAACCCCCTATCTCATCCCCTCTCCCCCTGCTTCTATGAGGGTATTCCCCCACCCACCCACTCCCATCTTCCCTCCCTGGCATTCCCCTACACTGGGGCATCTAACACCCTCAGACCCAAGGGCCTCTCCTCCCCCTGATGGCCAACAAAGCCATCCTCTGCCACATATGTGGCCACGAACCTTCTCTTTGCAAAAGTAGTAACACAGTTAGAATAGAAATCTGATAAAATAGAAATCTGAGTTATCAGGGTTTCACAAGGGGATGAAGACGCCTTTTACTACACATGTGCTTTCTGGTGAGACCCTTAGATTATTGTAGGTTTATAGCAAGGAATTAAACAACTGTAGGACTACAACAAGGAATCATGCTGCAGCTTTAACAACTATATATAAGAAACTTTGTCTCTATGTGGGTGATCTTCACAGCAAATGGTTAATTGGGATGTGGTTCTTGACTCTGATCTAGCAGGAGACTTTGACAAGACTCCAGAATGAAACATTACTTCTTAGTTCTCTCTTTCTATCTTGTCTCAGTTTCCTCCTTTGAGACTTTGATCCCTTAGTCTTAATGGCACATAATGTTCATTCAAAGACATATTTTCAAAAACTTCTTTACTACTGAACAGGGATGCAGACCATAAACATCTAGCTAGCTAAAGTCTCAAACTGTGATATCTAAGGATGAGATAAGAATCTGAGTTTGGACATTGAAGGAGCATCATCCCCTGGTAATGACAGCATGAATACGTGGAACATTGAATGATATAAATGAGAAAGTATATCATAGATTGTTATATTTAATATTAGCAACAGTGCCTCTTTATGCATGAGATATCTGACAACCATGGTGTAAGCAAATGACTAAAACTTAAGTCAGAATCTGACCTAGGTTGGACACAACACGAAGTCTGATGTGTCAGATGCAGATGCACTCCACTCTAACAATGAACACACTGGTTCTCAGAATATCAAGGGTCACTGTCCTTATCTAAGTCTTTGAGAATTCTATATACATAAATGACATATGATCATTGATCATAACCACCCTTTGTTTCCCTCTCCAACTCCTCATGGATACCTTTTGACTTTCAAGGAAAGAGCCTTTGGGCGGACATGAACCTTACCAGTGGTTGGATATTGAGAATGTGGCAAAACATAAAAGAACAATTCCAAGAAGGAATCCAGTTTTTAAGACAAATTTTAAAAAACAAGACAAACGAAAACATACTGAGATTGTGACCACTGAGTATATTTGCTAATTGTGCCTAAAAGAATAATGACACAATGCCAAATGTGTAAATTTGTAAGTAGGACTTGTCTTTGCATTTAGGAAGTTGTGAAATTAAGATGCCTTATTTGTTTATTCTTTGAAGACAATACTAAAGCTTTTCAGAATTTACAGGTTTGAGTATTGTTATCACTGAGACTGGAGAGTCTCATCAGGGACAATTTTATTATACAATATGACATGTGAGTTCTCTCAGTCTGTGTGCAACCAGATCTCTCTCCACCCTGAGATTGTCAGCACACATGGGAGATACTTATATTCCTGACAGGGAGGCATTTGGGTAAGATGTCATTGTCAATCTCCTTCTCAGAATGTGCCGATCCTTTGTAATGACTTAGGAAAAAGGTACTTAGTTCTGCCTCCTGGGTAATTATGAAGACAGAGCAGACAGGACATTGTGACTATTTGAATTGTAGACTTTATGATCCTTTAACCCCAAAGACATAAACGACTAGAACAGTTAATGTTTTTCTTCCCAGGGGGAATGAGTCATGAAGTCCCTGAATGAGTTTCTGCTGATCTGTTTGAAACAAGAGTTTTCTGTTGCCTTGAGTCCTTCCCCCAACCCCATGATTTTCAGTCTGTCTGTGACCTATGTCTTTTCTGCTTTGGTATAAGATAGACTTACATTTGGTTCTGGGACGGGTATCTCAGAGCGATTTTTGCTTATCCACCAGCATTGCCACAGCTACTACGGGTTGAGAGTGTCTTAGCTATTCACACACTATAGAGTCCAACGCTAAAGCAAGCTGTGAGTCTGGGGTTGTCCCTTATGTAGCTTTTAAGTAAGGAGTCATAATGCTGTATCTTATTCTGCTACATCGAAGACATGGGGCTTTCCTAAATTGGTAATTCCCAGGGCTGTGGCTTAGGGTCATCCTTATAAATACCACACAAGTCTACTTAGCAAGTGATCCTAAATTGCTGCCTAAGAACAAAACCTCAATACTGAAAGGAATATTGAAAATTTTTTACCTGTCCAGAGTTTTCTAGAATACTTCAATGTTGACTGCAGTCTTCTGAGTGGGGACATTTACTAGGAAACCTTGGGCAATTTCTCTCTTCAAAGGCAGCCATCACAGGAGCTGAAAACCCAAAATTCCCTTGGGAAGATAGGACTAGTGTAGGCTGTCTGTTGGCTTTCAGCACTTGCAGAACATCATTCCAGGCCCTCTGGCTTTGGAAGTCTCCCTGGAAAAGGCAGGTGTTATTCTGATGGGCCGCTCTTAGGAATGACTTGTTCTTTCTGTCTGCCACTTTCGTTGTCCTGTGAAGCAAACAACTACTGCCCTGATTTTGTGATTTGTGGGGAGTTTCTTTTCTGGTCCTGCCTATTTGCTGCTTTTTGTACCTCCTGCAATGTAATGAGCATCTCTTCCCTTAGATTTGGTGATTTTCTTCTATGATTTTATTGAAAATCTATTCTGTGCCTTTGACATTGGTTTCTTCATCTATAGCCATAATTTGTATCTTTGGTATTTTTATAGTCTCTCTCTCTCTCTCTCTCTCTCTCTCTCTGTGTGTGTGTGTGTGTGTGTGTGTGTGTGTGTGTGTGTGGTGTGCTTTGACTGAGTGATCTACTTCCTCTATTTTGTCTTCAAGACCTAATAGTCTCTCTTCCACTTGATCCTGTCTGTTGCTGAGTCTTTCCTGTGACCTTTTTTTAAATTTCCTATTTCATTTGAGTTTTATATCATTTTGGCTTCTCTTCATAGACTCTATCTCTTTTCTAAATTTCATTTTGAAATCTTGCTTGATTTTCATCACTTCATTCAACTGTTTGTGTTTTCATGCTCCTCAGACAGGCATTTGCTCACATCCTCTCATTGCTGTTTTGAAATTATCATCTTGTATATTAACTTAGTTACTTTTCTCAGGGACCATTACAATGGGGATGGTGATTTCTGGAAGAGATATATTGTCTTGGTTATTCAGTGTGTGTGTGTGTGTGTGTGTGTGTGTGTGTGTGTGTTTTTCTAGTGGGACCTAGGCATATCTTGACAGTTTTAAGTACAGCTATCTCATCTCACCTTTCCTGAGTGGTATTTGGATGTCAAGTTTGCTGCTACCCCAACTTTCTAGGTTATGGACCAGCTGAATGGTTCTTGGTGTTCAGTCTTGGGTCTACTCTGTGTCAACATGTGGATGGAGTTTCAGAAGTACTCCAAGCTCTTCAAATGAGAATACAACATGTGAGTCCCTGAGGCTTGGGAGAATCTCTTTGTTAGTCTTGAGTTGCGGAGTCCAACTCAGTTTCTATGAGTGCTACTTGGGTTGGAGGAGCTGAGACCACAGTGAGAGTAGGCATTGCTCTATAGGGGTAGGATATAGGACAGCATGCCATCCTCAGGTGGAGGTGGATGGGGTGGGAGCCAGGCTGAATATTCTTATCTGGAGTTAGAGGCACAAGACCTTATGAACCCCAGGTGCCTTGGTAGGTGGAGAGGAAGACTGTCTATGGGAGTTTCTACCTGGAGTTCCAGGTCAAACTTGATACTGTGCTGGAGAAGGGTGAAGAGTCAGGTGTGGTGGCAATAAACAGATAGTTGAGAAGTATGTGTTTGGGAGACCTACCTGGAGTTCAGGTCCAACTGTGTGGGAGCAGTGTGTGGTAGGGTAGCTAGTATGCACGTGGTGAGAAGATGCACCATGGGACCTAGTGGAGTAAAAAGTCACACTGAATACAGTGGGTAGGGTGGCTGGTAGGCAGGTGGGGGTGTGGAATGGGCTTGAAGGACATATCAGAAATTCCAGGTTGGATTCCTTATGAAGACAGGACCAAGTGGTGGGTAAAGTGACTAATAGGCAGACACACAGGCAGAATGGGTCTAGAGGAAGCTACATGGACTTATGGGTTGTATTCCACTAAGTGCAGTGAATAAAGAGGCTGGTGGGCAGGCCTGTTGTCCCCTGCCAGATCTAGTAGTTCAGAGTTCAGCTGATAGGCAGGTCGATGGAAGGGTTCTTTATGAGCTTCCTGGAGTTCCAGATCTGTTTCCACTTAGGCAACTGGGTAGGGTGACTAATAGGCAGGCAAATGTATGAAATGGGTCTAGGAATCCTATATGGATCTCTGGGTTATACTCCAAGCAGTGGCAGATGATGTGGCAGGTAGGATGGCTGATAGTTGAGTGGACACAGAGGATCTGAGGAACCACCCTGGTGTTCCAGGTCAGACTTATGCTGGATGTCTCTGTAAGTGAGATTGCCTATAGCCAAGCAGATTGAATGGGAATAGAATTCCTATTGGGAGCTCTATATTAGACTCATTATGGTACCAGGTGGGGATGGGGGAGCATAAAAGTAGGGTGTAGAGTAACTGATAGAATTGGGATCATAGACTGGGCTTAGAGGTCCTAACTGAAGTTCCAGGTCAGACTCCGTGCTATGTTTATTGGGGCAGGACCACAGTGGGTACCAGGTTACTGAATAGGCAGTCTGAATTGGTGTGGGGGGGGCATCTCTGGAATTGTTCATGCAATTCCATGTGGTTTGGAAGTGGTGTGTTGTGTGGGGTAGCTGATGGGCAGTAGCTGAGGCAGAATAGGTCTGGGGGACTTACTTGGAGTTTCAGGTTGTACTCCATGCTTTGTGGGAGGTGGAGTGTAGGTGGGCAGTACTGCTCACAGGCTGGTAGATGGGCTGAATGGTTCTCTGGGATCTTCCAGTAGTTCCAGGTTATACTTCACATTGTGCCTGTGCAGAGCAGTGGGTAAAGGGGCTGATAAGCATAGGGAAAGAATGTGTCTGAGGGAACTTCCTGGAGTTCTAAGACATAGTCTATGCTCTGAGGTAGCAACACAGTGAATAGGCTAATGGCATCAGAATGGATCCAGAGACCTACTTGGAGTCCTGGGTCAGAATCCATGTTGTGTGGTTAGTTGCACAGTAGATAGAGTGTCGGATAGGAAGGTTGAAAGTGCTGTGAGGACTTTGTGAGTTCCCTGTCAGATTCTACACTTGGGTCCAGGCTGAGTGGCAGGTAGGGTAACTGAAAGATAGACCAACAGAATGGGTGTTAAAAAAACAAAACAAAACAAACAAACAAAAAAAACCCAAAATCTGCCTTGCATTCCAGGAAGGACTTTCTGTGGCTCCAGGTGATGTATTGGGCAGGGTGACAACAGGAAGGTAGAATGGGGCTGGAGGACCTGGTTGTAGAGTTGGATTCCACATAGTTCGAGGCTCGAAATGGGTAGGGAAGGGTGGGCTGATGCAAGGGACCTCGTTCTTTCTTTATAGAATAACTGTATTCCAATGAATACCCAAGAATTTTTCTAAAACACAGACAAAACATTTTAACTTTCTCTTACCAACAACAGTTTGTTAATGGGCTTTAGGTCCAATGATAAGAGGCACTTAGAAACAGTTGTAAAAACTCATCCATCTCTGTAGTAGGCCTGCAAAGGAAACCAAAAGCAAACTAAAAATATCTCTCTGCCTTCATTGTGCATGTCTGCCTCTTTCCTTTGAGTCACTTGGTTATGTCTGCGGGAAAAGCGTATTAATCACTCAGGAAAGCACAGTTAAGTCATCGTTTTAAATCTCTGTAGTCCAGGAACATCACTCCCAGGATGGGGGCCAGTACCCATGAAGATAGCCTGTTCTAAAGAGGAGGAACCCTCTCCTATAAGCCGGCCTATCCAGTCAAGCAGTAGGGACCTCTTTGAACCATCTTGTAAAACTAAGACTAAGAGAGTGATCAACCGAATCTTTACCAAGACTACCCAGTCATTTCTCTTGTTCTTTTCTCATTATTTTCTACCTAAGTGATAAGTTCATGTTAGTATCCAAAAAGATGAACCCAGGGACCACTAGGTCACTCTATCTGTTCCTATAACACAACTACATAGATCAAATTCCCCTCTCTAACCCTTACCATTACAGTCTCTTCAACTGGCGTAATTGAGACAAATGACCAAGCTTTGTCTGTTGGGGCTACTGGAGCTGGGAGCTTTTTGTCTTAAAATCCCCATTATACTGTGAATTAAGAGGCATTTCAGCTAATTTACACCAGTGTTCAATTATCTCATAAGCTGACTTGGAATCATATGAATAATATGCAAATATAAGTTCATACATGAAGATAGAACAAAGACCCTTGCTATGAAGGTCACCTGCATAGGGATAAGATTCTTTTAAGAAATGTTGCAAATAGGAATGTTAAAATAACAACTAGTCACACTCAAAAGCCCTATTGTGTATGGTCTTTCTCCTTCCCTCTACAAGCCTACAGTGTTATAGGAAAAAGTGTGTCTAGATCCCCTTGTGTAAGTCCTATGAGTTAGCCACCATTTACCCTAACAGATCGCAAGCCAAGATATCCATGGATCCACCCTATACACCCCAAAAAGAGAGCAACAGGGAATGAGAGGACATGTCTTAGCTAACCTTTGACATGCAGCTTGATCCACAAAAATCATGTATATGGCTATAGTTAACATGTATATCATGCCATCTCTTGAGATGCTCACACCCATACTTGGGTGAGTCTTATTCTTCACAAGTGTTTCTCTTTCTAGTAACCCCCATGCTGAAATCTACGGTAAAAATCCTTTCCTTACAAATTCTAACTCTGCCATACACTGGCTCATCTGAAATTATTTTCTGCAATAAGATAAAGAATCCCTTTTCACCTTAGTACAGGTCTCAGAAAGACCACTTCAGGCTGCTACAAGTGGAACTGGTCTCTGATAGTCTATATATAGTGTAATATTTTAAAATTTAAACTTAAGTATAAAATATTTTATAAAAATTATTTGATGTTCAATAATTATATTTATTATTTATATCTTAAATCTTATTTTATATATTTATTATCTTTGTTATATATTTGTTATTAAATATTTAATAGTTATAATAAGATGATTATTTTTAAATATTTTTAAATATTTAAAAAATCAAAAATGTTTTAAATATTTGAATAGTTTTTTTACATTTTGTAAAATAAGCTAATTGAAAACATTCTGAGCCAGATGTGTAGCACAGATCTGTAATGCCAACTGGAGGCAGGAGGATCTGTAGTTCAAAGTTATTATCACCTACATCACAAGTCTGAGGTCATCATCCTAGGCTCCGTGAGATCCTTTCTCGGATGGAAAAACAAGATCATAATTAAAAAGAAATAATGTCTATTTCCATCACATGAAAACATTTGCCTGACTACCTTCTACCACGTATATCAAATGTTTTGTAGTGAGAATATATAGCAGAGAGGCAGTGTCTTAATTGTCTTTATTTTTGCTTCCTAGGTGGTTTGAGGGCTTTAACTGGGAAGGCTTAAGAAAAGGCACCTTGACTCCTCCCATAATTCCGAGTGTAAGTAGACTCTAGCATATGAATGGTGTGCTCTTGATGGTACTTTTTAACCAACAAAGACTTGATATTTTTAAAGTTTTATGATCAAATTACAAAAAAAAAAAAAAAATCTATGAAGCTCCATATTAAAATGATGGCATATTATAAAATCCAAACATAATACCAGCAAGTCTAGGGCCGGTTATTCTATGTGTAATCTACCTTTATCTTTTTAAGTTCTTCACTGGACTTCAGATTCACTTAGTTCATGTATATATGTCAGCTTTTGTTATGGTACAACTTTAAAACGTTCATCCTAGCTAGAAGAGCATGTAGAATTTACAGCAAGCGTTTCCAGTTTCATTTTCACATCCACATCTACCCCAGCATGACTTTGAAGCCACGTGTTCTTTCCTCCTTCTGTTAATATCTGTAAGGAGGTTCTCTTTCCCTAACACAGTTTATTTTGCAGGGGGTGGGGGGCATGCTGCTAAAGAGCTACTTCATTGCATGGACTGTGTACAACGTATTAACCTCAAGTAGACTTCAACCGAGTGAAGTTGTTTCTTTCACATTAACCTACCCTGTCTAATGCATTCTGCTGCATTTAGTAAATGGTAAAGGGGGCGCTTTGTGGCTCTGTGAATTTTGTTTATGTGCTTTGACTCTCTCGAATTAATTCAAGATTCTTTGTATACAGAAACATTTTCCCTTTTTTCAAGATTTATTTCTCTACTGATTGCTTTTCATTCAGGAAACAAAATAAAAACACTACACTCATGTCTCACAGCATCAATCCCAATTACGTGCATGAAGTTTTGTCTTCAGCATAAGGTAGAGTAAGAAACTAGAAGCCCCAAATACTTGATGTAAATTTTTCTCACCTAAATTTATCTGGGACCACTTTTATACAGCAGGAATATTACAAGGGTTTTGGTTGATGTCCTCAAGATTGGACTTAACCAGCCAATGTGCAAGAATTGTGCTCAAGCTTAGAATAAATCTCCAAACATCCATTATACTTAGAATCAACATATTTCTTAGAAATCTTCCATTATACTTTTTAAATGCACATTCAAAGTTCATGATGTGCCTGCTTCTCTGGCTTTCTGACATTCCAGGCTCCTCTCTTATGCAGCCATCTTGTTGGACATTTCATTAGCTCTAGAACATAGAACCCTTTTAGGGCCTTGGTATGTGCTATACCCTCTTTATTGAAAAATCATTCTTAAGTTAAAAATAATACTTTTGCAAATAGATTTTCTATGAACACTCAAATTTTCATAGCACCTTGTACTATACTTCATAATGCTATGATTTTGTAATTCCTTACAGGTTTCTGTGATTATTTGCTTTATGTACACAATTATTAACAATAGTCTAATTTCCCCTTGGTATAAGAAGAATGCCTGTTTCTAGTTCCCTCAGTTACTCAGAATTTAAAGCAAAACATTCATCCCATAGTACATGTTCAAAAATGGTATCTGAATGGAGAAGGATTAAAAAAAATACCATTAAAAATTCAAGCTCACTGTCAGGTGTGGTGGCACTCACTTCTAAATCCCAGTACTCACACCTTTAATTCCAACACTTGGGAGGCAGAAACAGGTAGATCTCTGTGAGTTCAAGGCCAGCCTAGTTTATGTTTGAGTTTTGGCCTGGTTTGAGTTCCAGGCCAGAAGAGGCTACCCAGTGAGATCCTGTCTCAAAACAACAACACAATTCTAATCCAACGTAAGAAGAAAATTTGTATGTTTGCAAGATAAAATACTACTTTTCCATAAACAGATTGAAATTCTGGCATTTGTAACAACATGTGTGGGAAGGGAAAATCACTTTCTTAATTCAGGCACAGAGTACACAGTTACCCCCATGTGCAATCTAAAAGCAAGTTCCCCTTACAATGTTGAAATTAGTTGTTGTTTACCACAAGCTGATAAAAAACAAGCATGCCAGAAGAGTGGAGAAATGGTAACTGGTCTATAGCTACCAAGTTAGATTGAACCAGAAAGCACTGGCATGCTAATGCATCAGAGCAGGAAGAACAAAAGCAATAATGAGAAACTTGACCTTTCAAAGCTGGAAGAAAGGATTCTCAGAGTCTTCACAAGGACCAAAAATGTTTCAGGAGACATATCTTTAATCCAATCTAAATATTATTGAATGCATACATCTATCAAGTTATCCATCAGTATATACAGACTTTGCTTTTATATACCTGCTTTAAAATAAAGAACCATCCTTTTTAATAATAGAAGCTAAAATCTCTAGGTCACAATTCTACCAAAATCATCAAAAGCCTCTTGTTCCTTCTGTCACCTTGCAGGTTGTGTCACCCACGGACACAAGCAACTTTGACAGTTTCCCTGAGGACAGCGATGAGCCACCACCTGATGACAACTCAGGCTGGGACATAGACTTCTAATGTATTTCTCTTACCTGCTTCTGCCTTGCTGAAGACAGCTTTTTTTCTGAGACACAGCTGCCAGCAAACCTGAGGGAAAGAGAGAAGATTAGTGCTCGGGGTCACCATGATGCCTTTGATCGATGCTGCTCCAGTAACTACAGTGGCATTAGGACTTATTGCTTAGATTACGATAGTGCTCTTTACCTGTTTTATGTTTGAACCTAAAATAGCAGTTGACATGGTGGTCCTGAAGCAAAGCCTTTCACCAGTAAAGTGATGTTTTCTATTATTGCGATGACCTTGCTTTGCTCTGATTATATTTTGAAAGAGTGTAGGAAACACTTCAATCTAGTAGAAGAGTCTGTATCTTGCTAGAACTACCAGAAAGAATAGGGAATAATATATTTGGTACGATAGAGGACTGTGGTACAGAACCTGGGCTGTATTCCCTTTCATCAAGAAGAAGGGAATGGAGCCTAGGACGGCAAGCCAGTTGGTACAACAAGGACCACACATCTGTGGGTCACAGAGTTCATGTCAAACCAGTGCTAGATGTTTCTGAGTTTCTTTCTGAGCTGATGGCGAGACTGAATGTTACCTTTTCTTTCTGATCGATTCTAAACATTGGCCCTGATTTAAAAAGCACAACCGTATGATTTCTGTACAAGCCTCCCGTGGCAGGTACATAGTGTGTTTTGGGGGAACAGAAAATGTGCGTGAAAACTGAGAAATTGGCATCACAATATGGAAGTGGGGAAAGGAATTCACAACACCATTTCATATCTTTTTAAAAAACATATTGTGCTTAAAGATGGTCCTGGAAATGACTAGCAGCCAATTGGTTTTATTTATTACCTAACACCCTCAAACTGAGGCTTAAACTTATTCCCTTTTATAAGAATAAACCCCTGGGGGAAGGGGTGGGGTAGGGTGGGGAGGAATTAAGACCCATCCAAAAAATAAAAATGAAAAGGTGCTATGTCTTTCTTTCATCTGTAATGTCAGTGTCTGAATGGATGACACAGATTCTAACCATCATGTCTAGCCAGAGACTCAAGCATTTTCACCAACTTTATTAAAAATAAACTCCTGTCAGACATCACAGCACAGTCCAGGTCTCAGAGAGAAAGGATATTAAAGATGTATTTAAACTAGTCTCTTGTCTTAGGCCTGAACCAAAACAAAATACATATGTCCAGTGTGAAAGCACAAAGTAAGACTTACTGTAGGAAGGAGCTTTGTTGACTTGAGGTCAGGGAGGAAAGCAAAACCAAGAGTTGAGGACTGTTCTCTAGGTAAGTGTATCAATAAGAAGGGGTAAGAAGGGAAACAGTTTAGATTTCTCAAAACTACATTTTAGCTGAATCAAGCAGACGTATTGCAATCTTGAAATTTCATGTGAGCTAGAAAAGATAAAATTTGAAAATATCAAATGGACTGTCCTTTTCATATGAGGAAAAGAATCATCAAATTAAATCAAGAAAGTGTTGTTCGGCAGGCCAGTTGGCCACTATCATTAAGTGGCAGAACTTTCCAGAAGTTTCCCTTGGCAGGTGACATTTTATTTGTATGGACAAATGAACAATTTATCCAAGATATCATCCTGATTTGTATATGTGTGTTAATAGAGGTTTGCTATTTTTCCAGTAGGATTTTTTTTTTATGTAGAAATTCCGATAAAAATGCTTCCATTAGATTATCATACCTGAGCCGATAAATCACATGGTTTTTGTTTCAAATTCCACCCTTAAAACTACTTTCAACTAAACTCATCCTATCAAAATATAATACTCTAAAACGTTTGAAGCCTAAGACTGCTGAGTGTATATTTAATTGGGATAAAGTTCAATTAAAACTTTGATCATGATATTATTATTATTATTATTATTATTATTATTATTATGTATTAGAATCCTCTCCTTCATAAGCCATTTTCAAGATTCCTAGATTTCCCAAGAGATCTATAGATTTTGACAGACTATATAACATAAAATTAAACATATCAAGCTAAAATTCAGTGATTTCTGGAGGTTTATTTATCTTTTAACTGGCTTTAAAAACATAATTCCATCATTATAATCAGTGTTCAATAATTTTTGTTGCAAGATAGTATGGTTTAAGTATGCTAAAGGCTTGCAACAATGTTATATTTGCTTTGTTGTTAGCAAAGGGAACCTGTCTCTCTAATTTTTCCAGTGTTCACAGACCCCCAGGAATTAGCATAGACCATGTATTTAAGTATTGGGGTTCGAGGCTAAGACAACTTGTGTGTGTGTGTGTGTGTGTGTGTGTGTGTGTGTGTGTGTGTACGTGTCCTATGGAGAAGAAAGGTATTCCTTTCAGCAGAACATGGCTGTGGCTTATTTTCCACTTGTGATACATCTTTGTTCATTTTGTCCGTAGTATAGGTTAGAATGCCCAACACAATCACAAGATAAAGGTGAACTCTATCTTCCAAGAACTGCTCACAGAAAACATTTATCAGATTCAAGGATTTAAATCTTGTCTTAATGAAGACACTAGGGCTACAATTCATGGTCAGCTTCATAAACCGCCTCTTACTTTCTGGACTTTTCCATGCCCCCTTGTTTTTTGGATTGTTTTGTTTTGTTGCACTAAAGACCATCTGCATAAATTAGAATAGTGCCAACTTGTTTGATTTGCAAACTGACTTTCTTGTTGATAGTTTCGTGTGTGGGAAATAGGGCTTTTTGTGTGTCCTAAATCACAGAAAAACAGCAAACTGCCAAGAAAGGACATGGCAATGTTTAAGTAGATCGAACACATTAAGAAAATGAGTTTTGGAAAATTGTTATAGTTGATTTTTATACTTGTAATCTTCTTTGTTTATGGGTGTGAACAAGATCCATGTGGTCTTTAAAGCGAATTTACTTTTATTACAGTCCTTATTAGTCATGGGGTTTTTTCCTTAATGTTAGGGAGCACACCTGCGAATCACACATGTAGAATAATTTCTAAACTGTGGAATCGCCCTCACTTCATTTCCAAATGATAGGCTTCATTGCAAACCTTAAAGAAGTCAGCTACCATATTGAATACAAGGGTATTAAAACCAACTTGATGCAATAGAAGTAATTTGTGCAAAATATCCACCACATTTTTTTCATGATAGGACCACAACAAATATTTATGTAAATAGATATTTTTGTGTGATATTTTGTGGTACATCTAACTTTTTTTTAGTGTTTCACAGCATTATGATTTTATTTTATTTGTATGAAATAATGTTTTAGGTCCAAGTAGACTTGAATGGACGTTACAATTGTTAGTATTATTGAAACTTATGTCAACAGTACTGTCATTCATCTGTCCCATAGTTTAGAACATGACCTGGCTATCTGGCGTTGTTGCAAGTGCCTTAAACTCATGGCATCTTATTAAGAAAACAAATTTGGTGTTATGCTGCATGACAAAGACAAACACACCTCAAAATGTTGTCCTTTCTTAGCTTGCTGCGTTTTACAGTTCTTCTGCTAACAATTTATAAGCCTTTATTATATAATATTGATGAATTACAGAAATGATGAAGTTGTTATCTTATTTCTGTTCAATGTACCAGAGCTGTGTGTCTGTTCATGAGATACAGCGTCATTTCTGTGAAATGTATAAATGTATGTGCAGGTCAAATTACTATATGACATACTATCAGTCTGTATACAGATATTCCTGTTTTGCTAAAGCTGTGCAGACTCAAAAAATTAAAATAAAAATTAGTGCAGTCAAATCCTAACATATCTCAATTTAAGATTCCATTAACAATGGTCAAACCCAAAGGAAAAATTGGAAATGACTGCTCACCACACCTCGTTAGGAAACCAATAATGAAAATGTACCTTGGTGCACCCTTCAACAAAACAGGATGCTGTCTCTCTCTCTCTCTCGCTCTCTCTCTCTCTCTCTCTCTCTCTCTGAGTTCTCATATATGCAAACCATGTATGAGGCCACTTTTCAGGAGACTTTGAAAGCAAACCGTTGGAAGTACGTTGTTAGCCCTCCTCCTTCTCTGGCCCTGCAACAACAGACAGAGCTCTGGAACCTTGGCTATGGCTCAGAGGCTCGGGCTCTCTACGTAAAGGGACATTTCTTTAAGCATCATTTATCAAGTTTATTTCGACGTCTGATGTTTTTACAACTGGTCAGTTCTTTTGTATTCTTACAGCTATGGTTATTTGACTGTCCTCTTACAATTTGTTCTACAAGAATGAGTCTTTTGTTAGAATGCAACAAACTGTCATCTAATGGTCATTGGCCACTTGCACTCTTTTGATGTAGATTAAAAACTTTTTCATAACTTAACCTGCTTTGATTTGCTCTGTATTTTCCCTGCAGCTGTAATTGCAGAGTGCCTGTTGGATACTTTATAGAGTTGAAATAAAAAAAATAATTACTTTTGAACTATTTGTCTTTAATTCCAGATGAGTCAAACAATAGAATGAGTGTGCTACCATACTGCACTTGAGATGGCACATAGTCAGTCTAACTAGTACATAACACCTGCAACCCAGGAGTCTTTCACAAAATAGCATAAAAGAAAAATAAGTCAATGGTTTTGTTTTGTTTTGTTTTGTTTTCAATAAAAAAAAATATCAGAAGACCGTGCAGTATGAAGAGCAAGATTTCCATAGCAAACCGGGAATATTTGATATGTAAAGCATTTTTCTGTGTCTTTGCTTCCTGGATCCTTCCACTGAGTTTCAGATACTAAAAGAACATAGGATGCTGAGGACAACACGGATGTAATCTCAGTTCTCTTAAATGATAATAAGCATCTGCCACCACCTCCCTTTGCTCCTCATTGCAAGAAATGACTAATCCATTAAAGCTGACTTGTGGGTTCCCTCAAATCAACTGCTTTTATCCCACTGACATACTCTGATGGCTAGTGACAGTTCATGAAAACTAGATATCCTTTGTGAGAACTAGATATCCAGTCAGACAGTCAAAAACTTGGAAGGAAATATCATTTTCTTCTGAAAAGAGAAAAGTAACATGAATTTTTATTACCCACCCAGTTTTTCTACCATAGTTCTAAGAATGATCTTATTAGTTTCTTAATTTTTTAAAATTATCCACCAGGTAGGCCCAGTGTGTTGTGACACTCGTGCTTACAAGTGAGGTGATGGAAGGCCAGAGGTAGCCACTCCCCAACTACCACATTATAGCACAGTCAAGTCATTGTGCAGTTATTCATAGGAGTCAGAGGCGAGAAGTCTATATCTTACAGAAGAATCTCCTAATCGTTATAGATCTCGACTCAGCTTCTCAGCCTTAAATGTGTCCTATCCTGATCAGTCACTTTTCTTATTAATGTGACCAGCACCTGAGAGAGAGAGAACTTAGAGGAAATATCTAATCTTTAAACCTTGATGTCTCCAAGAGATCAGGCCATTAAATCAGGGAGGTATAATGGAGCAGAATGGTCTACATCAGGACAAACAGAAAGCAGAGTAAAGAGAACAGCTGGAAGATCAGAGTGAACTGTAACCCTTAGGAACAGGCTCCTAAATGCCTTCTTCCTCCAACATGGTCTCACTTCAACTCTTGTCACCTCTTGAATAATTCCATCATAATTTGAATCCATAAAGAGGTCATTAATCCAGTCATTAGATCAGAGTCATCAAAGTGAAATAGTGTCTGGAAATGCCTTCCCAGATAAACCCATAAATATTTCTTTATGGATCTCTTAGATTCTTCTCCTTCAAATCAAACTGACACGCTCCAACCACCATGTGTACATAATCTCGGACAGCCACCACACTTTTTTTCTTCATCCTACTTAAAGTTTTTTCCTGCACTCTGTATCTTCCTTCTCCTTTTAAGATAAAAGCTCTCTGTAGTGTTTTCCTGTGACAACTTTGGTTTTCAGCTAAAATCAACCTAAGGAGCAAACGATGAATCCATTCACGTACCCATTAGCAAAGTCAAACCGCTCAAGCTTTAACTTCAATAAAAGGAGGAAAAGAATGGAAAAACAGAGAAGAGATTGAAGGGAGAGGGAAAAGAGTTAAGTAGAGTTCCCATAGAACTCTGAAAAATGGAGAAGACATCCAATCAGGAAGTAATTGGTTATCACCTAATCAATTATGCCACTAGTCCACTAATGGGCACATCTTGCCTGGTAGGTTGATTGTCACACACAATAACCACGTTGTGTCACTGTTGTTTTCTTTTCTCTTCCAGAGGTTGACTAGTACCTTCCAATACTATGAACACTACTCAGTGGAGGCAAAATTTCTGATTCAACTGGAGAAGCTTCAGTATAACTTACTCCACGTTTGGAAACAATGTGTAGTGGATATTCTTCTTTGAAAAATCTATTGTATATTAATTATTAATGAGTTTCAAAAACTACTGAACTAGATCTTATTTGAGGATCTTTGCATATATGTGCATATTTATAGGTACATTTCTTGAAAATGCTTATTGTTTGAAAGAAAGCTCCCATCCAAAATTTCCAAAGAAGAAGAAAATTCCTAAGGGGTTGAAATTGAAATTATTATATTTGGGGAGAATATTGAAAAGTGCTGGTAAGTTAATTTCTTAATTTAACTGGTGGCATTCATATATTCACTTTGTGAAAACTCATCAGACTATACACTTAGATATAATGCATAGGTTTAAATATTAAAGACTCTATCAAATACAATATATACCATACCAAAATTTATGAGCTTTTTAGTGCCTCTTGTTCTGTATAAATACAATGTAGGAATACTGATTTGATGTATTTCTTTGTGTGTAAAATTAATCATGCATAAAATAATGTCTATTTAAAGTATGTTTTAAAAGGAAAAAGACTTCCTTCCTCCACCCCTTATCTGTGTCCAATCCATTTTCCTTATTGAGAATATTTCAAAAGAGTGTCAATAGTTTTGACCTTCCCAGCTCCCTGTACTCTGACCTAATGACTTTTCAGCCTTCCATGTAGCAGGCACGGTCTCCAATCCCTGCCTAACTTTCAGCCTCTCACAACCATTGGCAGTTGTGCCCTGAACTTTACAGCCTTCTATTTTAAAATAGTCAAAGGAGGGGAAACATGGTGGAGACTACCATCATAGGAACACTGTGACACTTCCAAGAAGGTCATTGGGACTACAGGACTCCTTGAAGGAAAGCTTATCCAACAGATTTGTCCAGGCAGCATTTCAACGTTATAGGTTAACACAAAGACAGCTTAGGATACAGTGATTTGCCTTCTATGACTGAAGAATAATGATCTACAAAGGCATTTAAACTGTGGCCTTTGGGGAACCAGTGTGCTATTGAAGGAGTACTAGTCTGATATGTCTCAGATGAAGTTTCCCCATGAGACTCTGATTCTTCAACTCATCTGCTATGGGACTTTGAGTAATTAATTTTTCAGTAATTTTTTTAAAAAATGTTTGAGATCACAATAAATTACATCACTTCTCCCTCCCCTTTCCTCCCTCCAACCTCTCCCATATAATCCTCCTTTCTCTCTTTCAAATTCATGGCCTATTTTGCATTAATTGTTCTTACACACACGTACACACACACACACACACGTACACACACACACACACACACACACTCTCCGTCTTTATAGTGTAACTTGTGTGTATACATTCAGGACTGACCATTTGCCATTGGATTACCAATTATTGTGCTCTTCAGAGGAAGAATCATTAACTAGAAAGAGGAGGGAAGCCAATACAGGAGAAGAATAGACATAGTATAATGTGCACATAGTATGGTTTTATACACATGGAGAGAGAAGGTAGGCAGTACCAGGCATGCAAAACCTCCATTTCAGTTGATCAGTGGAGTTCAAGAGATTTGTAAATCAACATAGACTACCACTGTTGCCCTTGGTTATCTCCTAGAACTTGAAGGTGAGGCCCTATAAATGAAAATACCAAACACTTCAGACACAGGATTTGGAGGAGTTGAGCTAAAACAGACCTGGAGGCTTCCTTCCTGAGCACTAGCTCTCATAGTATCTGAAGGTGCTTTGCATGCTGCCAAGGGAGAAAAGTAATTGGTAGTCTTCCTACCCAGTGTGAGCCTACAAGCCACGAGAATGACCAGCATTGCAAGATAAACTCAAGGATGAAATATCTATCTTGTGAGCAACCAACAACAATCTAATTGAACTTAAGTCCCACGCAAAAGGAGGACACTTATGCCTGGTACTATAAACCCAGCCAACTACCTGTGGCTGCTGAGGTCATGGACCCTAGAGGAGAGCCTACTACTGCTACTTTCCTAAAACAGTATAATTTCTAATTGTGTTCTAAACCAAAAGATAAATGTATCTCTCTGTCCTCATCAGAGAAGCTTCTTCCTGCAGCCAACAGATTACAGAAATCCACAACTGGTCAAAATACAGAGAACAACTATGAGGTAGCAAACCCCTACTTATTCACTTATAGCCCGACCCCTAGATCTGAAGCTTAGGGAGTATCATGGAAGATGGGGTGGCAAGAATGTAAGAGCCAGAGGACCAGGAAGTCTGATGAGAAATGGTATCTTCCATATATGATGAAGAAGTTCTCTCCATGAGCTCTCAACAACATGGTCATCTAAATAAGAGCAGTACCATGGCACCACCAGTTAATTGACATGCCAACATGAATAGGGCGAATCTTATCGAGCCTCACCTAGATGAAGAGGTATAGGCAATTAATGGCTGGTGAGAGAAGAGGATTCAGTCTTCTCCAGGGATGAGTTCTCTGATAAATTATTCAATCCCAAGTGGTCATCCCTAAACATATAAACATATAAGTATACATATACATACACATACAGATGAGCAACACTAAATAGTCTCAACAGGTTGTACTTATATACACATATACCTACATATAATTGTTGCAGAATATTTGATTACACTGTGAATCCCGAGATTGTGTTATGGTGTGGCTCAGCCCTTAGCACATACCTTTAATTCTTCTGGCTGGAATATACTCACTCCCTAAGTACATACCTTTAATCTCAAACAATGAGGGTAAAGTTAGTTTGTAGAAGGAAGCAGGCGTGTTTAAAAGTGATGTCTAATTGAGTGGAAGATAAAGTGACCAATCAGGAAAATATTTGACAAAATAGGATACGCCCAAATCTCCTGAGAAGAGAGAGGAACAGGAGGATAGTTTAGAAGGCAGTGCAGAGAGAGCAAAGAAAATGGAAGTTTTACCAGGACAGTGGTACAGAGAAAGGTTGTAGAGAGAGAACAAGGTAGACACAGGTAAAGACAGAACAAACCAGAGAATGAGAAGGAGCCAGGAGAGAGGAGAGGAGAGGGGAGGGGAGGGGAGGGGAGGGGAGAGAAGCCAGATCAGATTGTATCAGTCAGCTGGGAGATTAGTTTGATCCAGAACAGCTGAGTTGAAACAGCCAGCCAGAGTTCAGAACTAGAAAGGGGTGAGCTTATTCAGCAGCAAGTCTCAGAAGCTGAAAATATTCTAGGCCTAGATTAGATTGTAAAAAGGTCAAGACTAGGCCTAGATTAGCAGACAGAGGTAGTAAGCCTCTGAGGCGACAGTTGGTACAGGAGTGTAAAGTTACATTTACATATAAATAATAACTCAAGAAGAAGAGGACATACATTTGTGAAAGAATGGGGCCATATGAGATAAACTGGAGAAGACATTATGTATAAACGTCCCAAAATTCTAAATTTAAATTTAAAAGGTAAATAATATTAAAATTAAAAGTATGAATGAAATTTTAGAATGTAGGCAATATGACGTTCTTATATATTGTAAATTCAAATGGTAATTGTAACACTGAAGACCATTTTTAATATTTAGTAAGGTTTATAATGTCTATATTCTACAACTGAGCATATATTGGTATATTCCCATTGAAATATTGGTGTATTCCCTTAAACATTTTATACCCTCACTAGCGAATATATACATTGTGTTCCCAGAAGCATATTGATATAGGAAAACAGTATAGAAATCAAGCTGTTAATCACCTGAATAATGGAGTATTAAATCTATAGGATTCAAATAATAGACTATGGCAACAAAAAAAATGGATATATTAATTGCATGTAATATGGATAATCATATAAACAGTGTTTAGTCAAAAGCATTTAACAATCATTTTGAATATTTTTTCTTTTAAAGATTTATCTTATGCATATGAATTTTTGCCTTTATGTATCTATGTGCCTGGTGCCTGAAGAGGCCAGAGAGCACTGTGGATCCACTGGAACTAAAGTTACAGATGGTTGTGAACCACAATATGGTTGCTGGGAACAGATGCCAAGTCCTATGCAAGAGCAGCGGGTGTTCTTCACCACTGAGCTATCTCTGTGGCACCAAATGTAAAAATAAATAAATAACATTCTTAACTGTATATGAAAAAATCTATTATGAAAAATACATTTTGATCAAATTGTTTACTAGGTATAATTATTTAACACTTTTAATTTTTATTTTATGTATATGGGTATTTTGCCTGCATGACTGTTCATGCACCACTTGCATGCCTGGTGCCTACAAACATCAGGGTGTTGAATCCCCTGGATTGAGTTACAGATGGCTATGAGCCTTCATGTGGGTGCTGGGAATCAAAATCTGGTCTTCCTGAGGAGCAACAAGTGCAAGTGCTGTTAACTATGGAGCCACCTTTGTAGTTATATATAATGTGTGTGTGTGTGTGTGTGCACGTGTGTGTGTGCGTGTGTGTGTGTGTGTGTGTGATGGATATAATTTTTGAAAACCTTCCAAAAGTCCCCAAAAGTTGACAACATACCACAAGTTAATGAACTGAAAGTCTAAGAGAAAATGGTGAGACAGAGTGGCTGGTTGAAACTATTTGGTACGAGAACATTTCCTAGCCGAGAATTGGGCTTTGGGTCCGTAACTACCTATGACCGTGAGCAGCACTGTACACTGGACTGTTTTCTTATCCAGCCAAGAGCCATCTGCCCTGGTGTGGAACCACTTACAGTAGGCTGGACCCTCCACATCAACTGTTAATCAAGAGAACACCTCACAGACATGCCCACAAGCCAACCTGAGGGAGGCAGTTCTCAGCTGAAGTTCTCTCTTGCCAGGCGACTAGTTTGTGTCAACTTGACAAAGACTAACCAGCATAAGTTCTATTTTCCTAGAAAACTGTGACAATTGCTGCCAGACATCCAAATAAGCTGAAGTCCTGTAAAAACTACCACAATCTGAAAATAATATAAATCCAAACTGCACCTAATACAAACACACAAAAATCTGAAAATTACTGTAAATCCAAAATGCACCTAACATAATGTAAATGACTACCCAGCATATGGCTCAGCAGTCCATGTAACTGTGGAGTGCTGGTCATTTGTCTGGTGACCATGTGACTGACTGGGAGTTGCAGCTTCCTGTACATTGCATATCTTACCAATGGTCCTGATAGCCATTGATATGATCTAGAGCCAAACATACACTTTCCAGTGAATGGTATTTCTTTCATGGCATAAATTGAAAATTTCTAATCCAAACCACTATTACATTTGGGACCATCTCTTTGGCTCATGATGCGAGTGTTCAGAAAAATCCACAAAAATAAATAAATAAAATAAAATAAAATCAGAGCTGACTGCTTTTAGTTCAGTGGATATTTAAGAAACATGGATGTGTGGTGACACAGGCCTATAATCCCACCCTTTTGGAAGTGGAGGTGTAAGGACCAGAAATGCAGACCAGCCTAGGTTGCTACATCTCTATCTCAAAACAGCAAACAAAAGAATCATATACCCAAAGGATTTCTGAAAAACAGGTGTAGAAAAATAGAAAGTTTTAATTGACAAATTCTTTCATTATCTCCAAAAGGAAAAAAAAAATTAACTCATTCACCTATTTATTTATTTATATGTGCATGTGTTCCTGTGTGTGTGTGTGTAGATGAACATACATTTGGAGGCCAGAGAATGACTTTTACTGTCTTCCTCAATCTCTCTCCACTTTATATTTTGAGATAAGGTCTCTCTTTAAAACTGAATCTCAGTGACTCAGCTAAACTGGCTGACCATCCACCTTCAGGATCCTCCCGCCTCTGCCTATCTGATTCTCAGACTACTATTTCTAGCTACCATGCCAGCCCCTGCATTGTATGTTAGTTCTGGGGACTCACTCTTGGATCCTCATGTTTTCATGTCCAGTACCTTACCCACTGAGCCATTACCTATCCCAAGTATTATCGGGAGCTGTTTCCCCTTTTCTCTGAAGCAGTGAAAAGGAAACAGAGACAGAGACAGAGACAGAGAGTCTGCCTCTAGGCAGAGTGAAGGCAGGTCATGGTCTGTTGGCAGGTTTCCTGGCCTGCTGAGGCATAGGCCGGTAAGAGGAGGTTCACCTGAGGCTCAAGTGGAGGAGCTGAAGATTCTATTGATCTTGGTGGAAGGAGTGGGGGGTTGGGTACATTCTAGCAAATTGTTTCTGTTAGCTTGTGGCTTTGCTTCCCACGGTACCAGAATATAAGAAAGCCAGGAGAAATACTCTCCATGCAGGCACGGTGTTGACCTGCAGCCCTCCCTCCCATCCCATAGCTGTCTCTTGCATCTTTTTTCCATCTTTGCTAGGATCATCCTCACTCCCTCCTCAGAGGGCTCTTCAACTTCGTACCAGCTGGACCAGTACAAAATATTCAGGATTTTCTCATTTTTCCCATACTTCCAAATGAAAATTCCACTTATTTGTTTTTCTTTTTTGGATTTATTATTCTATTATTCTATGTGCATGACCATTGAGCCAATTCTCTACCCACCCACCCCTTTCTATTTTTCTAATCTCAAATGTCATAAAGCAAGAGCACGGTAAGTTTTCAGATAAATTGAGGACTTTGCCTGACAATCATGACCTCTAAAATGATGGATAATGAAAATTTGATGTGTATATGCATAAAGTAGAATAGTACTTAGCTCTTAAGAAAAAGATGAAACCACAAAATTTGCAAGAAAACGTATGTACTCAGACTGTATAGTATTGTAAAGCCAAACAATCTCAAGAAGGAAAAAAAAAGCACATTCTCCTTCATATGCAGAATCTAGCAACAATGTGTGTGTGTGTGTGTGTGTGTAAGTGCATGTAGTTAACATATAACATGCAAAAAGAGAGTAAGTAAGACGGGGGTGAGGAAGGACTGGATGAGTCATGAACGCCAACGTGCAGCTGATGGTTTCCTTGTTCCAACTCTATCATGGATTTTTTTTTTTTTTTATGGTTTTGGTGATGGGCAACAATAAAAAATAGCTGTAGTGAAAGCATACAATGTGAAGCTCATGAGTTCCGTTTTGAATGGCTACTCTAGGTTCCCCGTGCTGTGTGGTCTTTGGGGCGGATCTGATTAATATGCTGTGGGGGGTTCTGTTCTTTGTTATTTCTTTTACTGCTGTTAAAATAACACTGCTTAAAAAAAAAATAACAGTGTTTAACGTTTAAAAACTCTCTAACACCACCACCAACACAAAGCACAGAGACACAAACTTTAGGACTTAGAGCTTACAGATTTCCTCTAACACCATTAGGAGGAAAGAAAGGGAGACAGTTCTCACAGAAGGTTGATTAGCTTTCTTTACGGCTCCTGTACCTTCCAAGTACATTTGCAGCTACGCTGAACCCAGAAAGCTTCTGAAACTGGCACACTGCTTTTCACTCATTTCTCTGGCTTGCAGCTTGCATGAAAGTGGCTTTTCTTGTAAATAGAGCCGACTGATACAGCAGCCTTTGGAGGTACTGATGGAGCACATAGTTCAAGCCAAAAAGGTGGGCAGGGATTAATGAAATGATCAGTGAGAAGCCAGGTTACATGGTGCAGGCTTGTCATCCCAGCACTTAGAACCTGAGGTAGGATTGCCATGTCAAGACAAGTTTGGTCTACATGGCAAAACCTTGTCCCAAGCAACAACAGGAAAAATAAATTAACCTCTTGAGGTTTTTGTTGGAGGTCAATTTACTTCTTTAAAACCATTCTTAGAAAACGTAGTCTAAAGCACAATATGAACAGAATGCTGTATAATTTTATAATTAGAACTTGTTACATCTAAAATTTAGTAGACTATAAATATTGAGTTGAATGCTTAAAGATGTTATTTCTCAACCAAGTCCCAGTGTCCTTTCTGCTTTTCAAAAAAGAAATATTAATAGTGGGCACAGAATTATTACCTGCCTGTATTTTTCATAAGCCTCCTAGATAATATTCTGCTTTGAAAATGGGAAATTTGAAATTAACATTTTCTCATTGAAACAAATGGCATATTTTCATTTTTCTGAAATCTTTCATGAAAATGGCAATAGGTGTATGAGCTTTCCTGAAATGCGTGCAGCATAGGATTCTCCTTAAGTGTGGTACTTATCATCTGAAGAGCGTAACGTTTTTATCCAGGAATGGGAAACGCTGGTGTACGCTAACTGAATAAACATTTCACTGAGACCCTGTGTGCCAGACCCCAACTCCTTAGTCTTTAGACAGCGGTTGGCCGCCATCATATCTTATTCTGTTATGAGAAGACTTGCAACGTGTTGTACGGAATATTAAAAGTTGGAGACTCTTTAGCTTTGAAAAGTTTTCAGTGTGAGAGATGGAAAAGTTATACCGAGTGTGGTGGCACACCCTTTTAATTCCAGCACTCTGGAGGCAGAGGCTGGTGGATCACTGTGAGTTCGAGGCCGGCCTAGTCTAAAACGTGAGTTCCAGGAAAGCCAGGGCTGTTAACACAGAGAAACCTTTTCTCAAAAAACAAAACAAGTCTTCCAAAGAATTTTTTTTTTAAATTCACTTTTAGGTCCGGGTCACTTCCGATAGGATCCACCAGGAGGCAGCAAAGGAACGGGATTGCTCCTTCCCGCAAGAGCAACTTAATATTGCTCTTCCGGTGTGTCTCCTTTCCTCCTCTACCCTCCCCACTTCTAATTAACCCTGATTATTTGCCCCTTGAACTGACACCGTGGACCCACAGCAGCAGTGTAGTGTGAAGAGATTTGCGCCCAGGCCAGGGCTTCAACGGGATTACGCTGATGAATTTGCTAAACACAAAGTCCACAGAAGCAGCAAACGCAGCGCTCTCTGGGAGACCACCTGGCTCACTGTTGATTAAGACAGGGATCCTGAGCTGTTTGATCCTCCCTCATCAAAGAATCTTTAAGCAAGTTTCATTTTACACTACTGTAAGGTGGCGACCGACGGCTTGTGACTGCAGTGAGTGGCCTGAGCAAGCACTCTGGCAATGGGGGTTCGCGGCCCACTCTGGCAGGAAGAGAGTGCAGCCACAGCTCGGAGCTCCAAGACCCTCTCAAGGTGGAAGAAGCCTTGCTCCAACCCCTTAGCAGAAGTTAGTACTGTTTCTAGCCTACATCTTGATTCCACCAAGGTCCTAATGCAATGTACTAGCTGGAAATTTGGGGATGAAGAAAAACAAAATAATTTATTCATCCATTCTTATATTCATTCATTCATGCATTCATTCATTCTCTCCCTTCATTCTTCTCAGGCATCTTTTAGAAAATCAAGCAGTCACATAATTCACCATATTTCCAGAAACTTAGTTTACATTCTCCAAAATCAGCAAGTTCCCAGAGTCCACTACAGTGGGTATTGCTTAATAAAGCTGTCTGAATGACATTTAACCTGAACACAAAAGGCCTTGCCCTGGACTGCTTAAAGACTATTTTTGTATCCAGAAGGGGGCTCCCTTGTCTTCCCAGCATGACATTTACAAATGAGAAGCTAGATCCACAGTCACAAAGGGACTGTTGTCACCTAGCAGTCCATCGCTGAGTTCCAGCCCTAGCTTCCAGTGTGGTGGCAAGGGGCCCTTTTGGTCACAGCCCTTGGAGGATGCCAGTCTGATAAAGGAAGTATGACCAGAACCCAGTGACACAGAAGAAAATTTAATCTCCTATATATCTGCTGTTTGTGCCCCACCCTATGCTGGCAACTGCCCTATCTTTCTGATTGGAAATATTAAATCCTCCGGGGTATAATATGAGGCAGCTGGACTCCTAGACCCTACCATCACAGGCCTTTCTGGGCATCAGGATCTCCTAAAAGAAGCAGACTGATGTCTGACTTGGTATCATTCTCACCAGACATTAGTACTCCCTGGCTTCTGAGCTCCAGGCTGTTTATGCCCCAGGATCATTTTCTAGCTGAGTTAGATAGTCTTGTGACTCTGGATTTATCTAGGCTAGCCACCTCCAGGGACAGAGTGAAGATAATCATTCCAAACTCACTTGCTCCTCTTTGCAGTGCAGAAAACCTGCCATTTCAAGGGAGTCCAAACATGAGTCACGTCTGAAAGCTCTCTGTCATGATCGGCATAGAAACTAAGAATCTTTTAAAAGTTGAGGAGAAAGTCATGCTGCTTTCATTAAACATCAGGAATGGGAAGTCTCTGCTATTAATTCAAGACTGGCGCCGAGGAAGATGCTGGCAACACCCACCACCTACTCCATGTTTTCTTATTGAAGGAAAAGTTAAATGTTAGGCCAGGGTAGGTAGGAGTGGCGCACACCTCAGTTGGATCTCTGTTCCAGGCCACACTGATTTACACAGCAAGTTCCAAGACAGCCAGGGCTACACAAAGAAACCCTGTCTCAAACAAACAAACAAGAAATGAAAACAACAACAAAAACTAAATGTGAACAGATAGACTACTTTCAGATTGACAAGGATAGAGAAGGAATTAAGAGGGAGAGGGGAAAGGAAGCAGGGGAAGAAGAGCCCCAAATAACGAAGGTGGGAGAGTAGTTTGCAAATATCCCAGGGTTCTGTATCTTTAAATATCACTTGTCATTTGTCTCATGCATAAAAAGGACCAGTAGTCTAGGCTGCTGCCCAACATTTAAAACAGAAGGAAGTCATGTCTTATGCCATCCTCGGGTTACATATACAGTTCAATTCCACTGTGCTAAACATTGCTCCTAGTTTTAAATCTAATAGAAAATATTAACTGTATTGCAATAACTGTGGTCATATTTAGAACATATCCAACAAGAGACAAAGTTCCTTCCAGAACAAAGTAAACTAAGTGTAATAGGTATACCTGGCACTCCAACACCTGGCTGCAGGTGACTCGGAGTCATGTGATCTCCGACTTAGTTCCTGGACCTTCTTTTTTCTCCTGACCAATATTCACCAAGTAAAATCTACTTAAATAACAAAACTGAGCCAGATGTAGTGATACATGCCCATAACCCTAACAATGGAGACCCGGTGATAGAAAATCTAACATGCAGGCTATATAGTGAGACTCCTGTGGTCTCAAAGCACAAAGAACCAAACCAAAGGAACAACAAAAAACAAACCAAACAAAAACAAAACTTCTGTGAGCTGATATCCTGCTTCCCAGGCTGCAGGGGAGACTGGAAGGAGCCTGCCTTCAGCATATTAGAGAAATGGTCTTAAGGGACTCCTCTGGGTGTTCTCTTGCATCAAAGGAGCAGTGAGCATCTCTTTCTCTCTTTACCTCCTGATTATGACAAATGTTCACAAATGAAGAATAGGCTGAAAAAAGCAAATTTCTTTCCCTGTATCATTTGTGAGCTTACTTCCTCTTTTCTTAAGTAACTTGAAGGCAGCTGTCCATTTTTTTATTGAAGCAACAAGCAGAGTGCTTAGCCTCAGGTGTGGACCTGTTCACACCTTCAGAAGGATCATAAAAAGTAGAGAGTGCTGAAACTAGCTCCCCTGGTTTCAGTTGGGAACTTCACCTAAGTTCTCGGTGAGCTAAGTTCTGCTCATTCAGAGTAGGCGTATTAATCAGACATCATTCGGTCAGAATACAGGGTAAGGAGTGCAGCATATGTGTGCTTCTAGAATTATTTAAATAGGATAACGGGACCAGGGAAATATCTTTTTACTCCCCCAAATGGACAGGGGGCTCATTTCCTCCTTTTCAATGCCATATGAATTTAAATTAAAAGATGCTCAACACATTGATCATTGATGTTGCTGTTAATATGCTGAATGCAGCAATATGAGGCGCCCCACTACTTCGCTCTTCTATTTCACCATCTCCCAGCGTCTATACAAAGTTCAGATCCACTGACTGGTAGGTCTGCATGGAGTCAGGAAAATCTGATTTATTATTATGTACTTGCCCCCCTTTATTGTTTCCTAATATTCACTTTTTAAACAAAATTTTAAAACCTTTTCTTTGTTTTCAGATTTTCTAAACATCAGTAGGTAACCTGCCCTGCTATACAAGGAAGCCTTGCACATATTCATAATAAAAGCCAGATAAATATGTAGGATTTAATCCATGACGGACTTTCAATAAACCACCGGAAATTCCCTGGAATGAATCGAGTTTGGGGTGAGTGAGAACAGCACTGTGTTATCGTTGAAGAATTGAGGCAACATTAAAAGTCACTTGGAAGACACTTAAGTTCTGAAATCTACCAAACAGATATTTAACTATTTTTCATAATGTCCCTCCTAGCTCAACTTCAGAATTATATTTGTACAAGACTATTATTGGCTATTTGGGGGCTTCCCAAGCATGACTATTACAGATAAGGCAGTGTTGTGAATAACTCTAGCTGATCCAGGAGCTACGGGGCTACGAAGCACATCTCAGCTCACCCTCTCCAACAATGATTTCCAATCATTTCTTCCTTTTCAATCTCACACAACAGTTGTTTACGGTCTTACATTTATCAATCTGTTCTTAAACATTATTAATGCACACTTCTTATCTTTTGTTATATCGTGACAACTGTTTCTTTAGCATCGTGGTGGTTGGAGAAAGGACTTGACTTTCATTCTCTCAATACATTACCTCTAATTTGTAAGTACGGCATTCTTATGTCCATGTTGTTTCTTATTTTACACACTGGTTGAAAACACTTCAAATTCATTCTCTGATTTAGGCTCAGCGCTCTTTTCCCAGGAGGTCGTCTGTTATCTCCCTAGAGGGTTATCCCTCCTGTCCTGTCCTGTCCTGTCCTGTCCTGGACGAGGTTTGATTTGGGATCAAAAGCGAGCCCTCTCCTGCTCAGCGATATGAAACACTAATGAGAAAGCCGGTAGCTAAGCCTTCAGGGTTTCTTCTTCTATTAACCCACCGCTGGGAACCGGGAACCAAGGAAAGAGGACTGACCAGGCTCAGGGACCCTGTCCGCTCTGGCTCCCAGCCACTTTGATCTCACGTGTCTGCTTAATCAAGTTCATCTACTGCTGGGATTGACCAGATTCAAAGAACCACATTAAATAGTTTGATTATCGGGTGCCCGTTTCCCTCTTCCCTCCATCCCTGATCTAATTTCCAAACGGCAGTCTCTCGCCTCCACCCCCAACCCCCAAACTCACCATCAAAAGCGAATTAGTTCTTCCCTTGGCATCCTCATTTGATGTGCAAATTTTCTTGTCTTTGCACATTTTTTTTCCTGGTGTGTGTGGGGTTCGGGAGAGTGGGAAGGGGGGAAGCAACTAGACAAACTTAAAAGACAAGAACCTCATTTGCAAATCGCAACGCTAAAGGGTTAATCAGCAACTATAGGAGCCACCTGGGCCCTTTCACAAAGCCTTTGAATGACTGCTCGATCGCGTTGTATTTAATACTGAATATTATTTGCGTGCACAGAAAGTGAGGGTTGGCATAAAGGGAAGAGAAGAAAAGCGCTTTTGTATATTCTATCACTTTTAACTCTGACAAGGATTTCAGACAGAAATAACCCAACCCCACAGCAGAGCACCCAGGCTCGCAGAGCGTGCCCTCCCGCCTTTTTTTTTTTTTTTTTTTTTAAATTAAAGTTCAGGCTAGGCTCTAATGCTCTAGTGACCCACACTCTCTAAGGTGAGCTAGACAAGGGGACCATAGTGCAAGGGAGGGGCGAGGGGAGAGTGTCAAAGTCCTCCCTGCTTCCGATACACAAACACTCCCCCTCCCAGCTCCTCCCAAAGCTTTGAAATCCCATCCCGGCTTTGTTGTCTTCCCCGAGGGGCTGGGAAGGCTGGGAGCCTGAGTATAAAGGCAGCCAGAAGTGGCGGTGGCGGGGCAGAGCAGTGCGCCTGGCAGCCGAGACTCCACCCGCCAAGGTTCCCAAGTGGCAGTTCCGCAGTCCAGACTCTGCAGCCGCCGTGCAAAGCGACCTCTCTTTTCCTGACTCGTTCCTGTTTGCGACCTTCTGAGATGACGGTTGTGTGTGCAGCGGTAGCTGTCCGGTTCTTCGTCGTGCTTATAACGACCGCTCTCTGCAACCTCCCTCTGCTCGGAGCCAGCGCCACCTTGAACTCAGTTCTCATCAATTCCAACGCGATCAAGAACCTGCCCCCACCGCTGGGTGGTGCTGGGGGGCAGCCGGGCTCTGCTGTCAGCGTGGCACCCGGAATTCTCTATGAGGGCGGGAACAAGTACCAGACTCTTGACAACTACCAGGTGAGAGGGGTCTCGGGAATCCCAGGATTCTGTGATCCCGATGGAGTCTCAGAGAGGAGTGGAGTATCGTAGGTGTGTGAGATTTGGGGTGTGTTTGGAATCACTGCTCTGAGCAGCGCGCTTAGAGAGCTTTTAAAGAGGCAGATGGGAACCATGAAGGTGTGGGTATCGGGATGCTCGAGTTGCTCACCAGTCCGCTCTCTTCCCACAGCCCTACCCCTGCGCAGAGGATGAGGAGTGCAGCACTGAGGAGTACTGCTCCAGTCCCAGCCGCGGGGCAGCCAGCGTTGGAGGCGTACAGATCTGTCTGGCTTGTCGAAAGCGCAGGAAACGCTGCATGAGGCACGCTATGTGCTGCCCCGGGAATTACTGCAAAAACGGTGAGTCTTGGACTCCCTTTTAAATTAGAACCACCTTGCTTTTGAGTACCTAGGAATCAAATGAGATGCTCAGGTTCTGTCTAAAGCTAAGGCATCACCTGCAAACGGGTGCTCATCATGCAAGGGTTCTCCTGACATATCTTCCCTGGCTTGTGTTTGAGCACCTGAAAGTTCCCTTGCCTCTCTCTGTGATCTAACAAGACCTGAGAGTAGACCCTTCCATCAAACAACTATCTTCAGGGCACTTGAGAAAGGGGGAGAGGTCATTTTGAAAGGGAAGCCAGACATTTTTCTTAAGGTGGACTCTACGTGGCTTGGCCAAACTGTCTTCTCGCTCAAGGTCTCAGGCAGTTAAAACTGTTGTCAACGGGGGCTCTAGAATGACTAATCCCTGCTGGCCAGCTTTTTAAAGAGATCTCTGTACCACTTCCATCTCTAGCTCTCCACCCCTTTCCCTCTGCCCTCAACTACCTTCAACGAAGTATTCTCCAGGACAACCACAGATCCACAAAATGTTAATGTCTCAAAGAAGTCTCCATAAATAAACTTACAGGGTGGCTAACTTCCTAGGGTACAGCTGCATTCCAGGGTGAACTCACTAAATCTCTGTAATATCAAAATTATACAGCAAAGTAACTAGCGGGCGAGATCGGAGCTGGAACTGTGTTACGCAGCTAGCACCCAGAGCAGAGAAGTTATTTTTAAGATTATTTTTTTTAAGTGACTGGATTTCTTTTCCTACCCCAAAGGGTAATATTGAAATAGACAGAAATATCTCTTTTGCTCCACCACAATTAGTGGGAACGTATTTAAATTGCTATACTGAGGTGTTCCATAGGATCCAACAGTACACTCATTGACACTGCTTTCTCTAGGGAGTTTTGGTAAACAGAAAGGCAGTGACAGCAGTGAGGTATCTCACACTGGTGTCTGCATAACCCACTGCTCCTATCTTGGTATTAACAGCAACATATTACAGCCTGGGGATTAATCACTATTTCTGGCTTTCTTAGGAATATGCATGCCATCTGACCACAGCCATTTACCTCGAGGGGAAATCGAGGAAAGCATCATTGAAAATCTTGGTAATGACCACAACGCCGGGGATGGATATCCCAGAAGAACCACACTGACTTCAAAAATATATCACACCAAAGGTAGAAAAATGGCTTCCAGGCTCAGCCTCCCCATTTAGTATATCAGAAGTGCATTTAGAATTGTCTTAAGGAAACGGTACAGGCCTAGCAGTCACTGTCATTTTTCTTCTGTCTCCTTCACAGGACAAGAAGGCTCTGTCTGTCTGCGATCATCAGACTGCGCCGCAGGGCTGTGTTGTGCAAGACACTTCTGGTCCAAGATCTGTAAACCTGTCCTTAAAGAAGGTCAGGTATGCACCAAGCACAGGCGGAAAGGTTCCCATGGGCTGGAGATATTCCAGCGCTGTTACTGTGGAGAAGGTCTGGCTTGCAGGATACAGAAAGACCACCATCAAGCCAGCAATTCTTCGCGGCTCCACACCTGCCAGAGACACTAAACCAACAGTCTAAATGCAATGGACTCTGTTATCTAATATATGCTACAGAAATCCTTTATGATTTGTCAGCTCAATCCCAAGGATGTAGGAATCTTCCGTGTGTAATTAAGCATTCCGATAATACCTTCCAAAAACTCTGGAGTGTGAGGACTTTTGTTTCTTGATGGAACTCCCCTGTGATTGCAGTAAATTACTGTGTTGTAAATCTTCAGTGTGGCACTTACCTGTAAATGCAACAAAACTGTTAATTATTTTTCTAGAGGTGCTACATTGTCTTGTTTCTCTTACATGTAAATTTTTTGTACACGGTTGATTGTCTTGACTCATAAATATTCTATATTGAAGTAATTTCGGTTTACAGTTCCTAAATGGGTAACCCTTTCTACTTTCATTTCTAGGGTGTAGAATGCAAGGAGTTCTTGGAATAGTCAGTGATAGGCGTCTAAAATTTAACATGAAAATACTAGCTTATTTCCTGAGATGTACTCTCTTTGCTTAGGCTCTCTCTCTCTCTCTCTCCTCTCCTCTCCTCTCCTCTCTAGTTCTGTCTCAGCTGTGATAGTTCTTGAATAAAATTTAACATTTAATAATCATGAAGTTACAAGCATAGATACATTTGGGGCTCTGTGTGTGTGTGCATGAGAGAGAGAGAGAAAGATTTTAAAATGATAAGATATATTGTTTATGTGTGAGATCCTTTAAAGAGAATGTACTCTATGTTGATAAACGCAAATGGCTCCAGTAACATGGGTTTGAATCTGATATTACTACTTTCAAAACTACTGTTCTACTAAGTGTGGTTAGTGCTTCTGCCTATAATTCTAGGATTCTGGAGGCTGAGGCAGGAGGAACACCCATGAATTCATGTCCATCCTGGCCAACTTCTGCTATACAGCAATGTATGGTTTCAAAAAAAAAAAAGTAGTTAACAACAAATTAATATTTATCTAAGTGAGCAACAGTTACTAGAAGGGAGGGAATGTCCAAGCAAGTGTTTCCAAATGATGGGCAGAATTCAGAAGAGGTTATGTGGAAGGAAACCTGTCAACTTAAGCCAAATAGTTAATTCTGAATATTTTAGATACTCTGACATGCTGAAGAATTGTTTCAATCACTCTGATTTAAAAATAATTACTAAACAATCATAAATTCTAGAATGTAACACTTATTCTTCTCTTGCCAACAAATTATTTTATTTTTTGCTTCACCTGTACTCCATTGATTGAAATGAGAATGGCTTTACAAAAAAATCCCCAAATTAAATTCTCTCTGCATGTTTCCTCGCTAAATTTCACATTTCTTTTGGGGGAAAGGCAGAACAACCCTTTCTAATTTATTTATTCTCTAGTATTCTGGAAGTCTGCATCAAAACCACAAAATGCTGGGTTCACTATTCACAGGATAGTAGGGGCTGACTGACTGTCCCAGTGTTTTCCTTAAATAGTGTAGATGGCCTAGAACATTCATCTGGTTTTTGTGTTCCCGGAAGTGGTTAATTTTCAAGGGAGACAGACAACAGCACATGCACTCCCTTAGCTGGCTCTCTGAGAGAAGCCCTGGCAGGATGTCTGTGGCTGTGGCCCTTTTGTTCACAGGTCTCTGCTTCTTCATCCAGAGAAACTCTTTCTCTAAGTGCTCATTGCCTGTTGTGCTAGGAAGGTGGATCTCAAGGCCTGCAATCCTCAGTAGTACACAATAGGAGGAGAGGTAAAGGGGACATTTTCATGAAACAGGAGAAAGAAGGGCTTTCTAGGAGAGGAGCAGGGCAGATGTTTAATGCACTCTGGTTCCTGGATCCTTAAGACAGGGGCCTGCTGGAGTGGGGATGCCTTTTTCTGTACTCACTGATCATGTTAAGTTCTAGCCTTTCCTGTTGACCCTCAGAATGGGGCCAGAGAGGTTGGTCGGTTAACCTCCATCTACCTGGGATCATATATATATATATGTATATATATATACACACACATATATATATAAAATATTTTGTAGAATATATTATATAATATATTGTGTATAATGTATATATAATATATGTAAATACATTGTATATATTATACATATATGTACATGAAGATGAAAATAAATCAAAACTGTAGGAACATTTTAATTGAAAAACTAAAAGAAGGGCATTATATACCACAAAATCATTAAACAGGATCTTAGGGAATCTAGACTTTGTGATAGCTTGTTCAAATGCTTTGTGGTGATTGACTCCTAAACAATGTATTTGATCGCTTGCCCATGAGAATATTTCACCAGCTGGTTAACCATTTCATGCTTCCATAGCTTACACACCGCCTTGCACCTTGCTCTCTCTGCTTTGAGTGTCTTGACTACTGTCCTATAGAACAAAGAGTAGGTGACTCAACCTTTGAGTTGGTTGCATTGTTTATAGGCTGTCTTCTGATTTACTCAACCAGGTGCCAAAAGACAATCAAGTGGTTTCCAGAGTTACTTTAATAAGTATTGTGCCACAGGCATAAAATCCTCCTGTTTTATCACAGCATAGTTGTAAAATAATGTTTGAGTTTTGACACAAAATTTTAAATCAAATGTCATGCTTTTTGTACCTACTTAAAGCCTGGCACAGCCACAATGGCAAGATTCCTATTTATGTGGTAATAAACTCTTACAAAAATGTGTTAAAAAAGAAAAAAGTGGGGTGTACTGGCTAGTTTTGTGTGTCAACTTGACACAAGCTGAAGTTATCACAGAGAAAGGAGTTTCAGTTGAGAAAATGCCTCTATGAGATCCAGTGATAAGGCATTTTCTCAATTAGTGATCAAGGGGGCAGCAGAAATGGCTGACTGGTTAAGAGCACCTACTCTGCAAGCATGAAAACCCAAGTTCAAAGCCCAGCAACTACATAAAGCCTTTCATGGCTGCACATTTTCCTGGCCCCAGAAATGGCAGGCAGTGTGCAGCAGCTGCAGTGGTGGGGAAAGACTGACTTGCAAGTACTAAGCATGGTCTTCACCACTGAGCTACGTCACTATATCCCCAGCCCCTACACACAGAATTATCTTCCGTAGAGCAGTGATTATTAAACAAATTCTACATTTAAAAAAAAAATCCCTAAACTGGGGGAAAGACATGAAACATGGCTAAGCATAACTCAATATTACATTCTACAATATTTTACAACTTTCTCTTCATGGGCAAAAAAAAAAAAATCTTGTTAAAAGAATCTTATATTGAAAGCTTTCACATATCTGTGACACTCTGAAGTTCAAATCAAAAGCAGATGAGAGAATCTGGTAGAACCATGAGGGGTTTCACTGTTTGGGGAAGATTTCTTCAAGCCATCACTATGTCAAATAGCACCGTTTTCTCTCTCTCTCTCTCTCTCTCTCTCTCTCTCTCTCTCTCTCTCTCTCTCCTGTAATGAAGATTAGGGACCCAAACTTATCAACAAAGTTAAAGAGACACTATGTGTCCCTGGTCTTGCCAGAGTTTTTTACACAGATTACAGAAATTGAAGAACAGAGGAATACTAACATTGTCTAGTCACCTGCTCCATGTGCATGGCCGTGCTAGCTAAGCACTGTTGTGGGAACCATGAGTGTTAGTATGCGTTCTCTGTCCCAAGTGCTGAGAACTATGAGTAAAACCTACACCCCAGAGGAGATGTTGTTTGCCTTGTTAACATGCTTGCAGTAGTTAAATGCCATACAGTGGTTAAAGAGAAACTATTTGAGTGGATTAAAATGATGCATCTATCCCCTCAGCTGACCAAACAACCTGAGAGAGGAGTGATCATTTATTCTGATCACTTTCATGGGATTCATGTATGCTTTCTTGTCCTCCAGCACATGGGCAGAACATTGCAGATAGCAAGAATGCTTTGTGGAGGAAACTTGTTTTCTTTTTGTTTTCCCATTTTTCTTTCTACTTTGAGAGAGGCTTTGTATACCCTGGACTGGCATCAATAGTCTTCAACTCCAGATTCTCCTGCTTCTGTCTTCCAAGTCCTGGGATTGGCATGTGTCACCAGGCTTGACTGATGGGGGAGGGGATTCTTTATTCATGTTGGGCAGGAAGTAGAAAGATAGGAAGGGGTCAGGGATAATGTACCACCAAGAATCTATCCCCAGTGGCCCAGTTCTTTCCGTTAGACCCCACACTGTAGGTTTCTCCAGCCCCCTGAAATAGTTCCCACCAGCTGGGGATCAAGTATTCAAAACATGAGTCTGATGGAGACATTTCATAGCAAATGAAGAACAGATGAACACACAGTATTCTGAATATTGCCTTCCTTTCTTTTCTATTCTTTTTTTTTTTTTTTTCAGGCTAGATATGTTTGGTGGCTAAACTATAAATGGCTAGTTCACTAACTATCTCATTTAGGATAGTAACATTAATACAAAAGAAACACATCACTCAAATGAACTAGATAGTGTTAGAACATTCATTGTAAAATGCTCTGCCAAAAACAACCTAATGGGCAAAGGTTTTACTGTGGTTTTCAGCTCTAGAGGGATAGTACATGTGTCAGGGAAGACATGGCAGCTGGTACAAAAGGCATGGTGATGAGAAAAGAAGCTGGTCATACCATATTCATGCTCAAAAAACAAAGTGGGAGACAGGCTACTCAGCATGAAGTCTGCCCACATTGACCTACATCTAGCCATGTTCTACTTCTTCAAGGTCTCAACAGCTTTCCTAAACAGCACTGGGGACAAAGTGTTCAGGTGAGCCTATGGAGACATTCACATTCAACCAACAACACATCTTAAACTTGTGTACTGGAACTATTTCCAAGGAAGACTGTACCAGCCTGTGTAGTTTGCTGCAGAGAATGGCGTGCTTAGAGCGTCATATAGAAGTTCTCTTGGCACTGTGGACTGAGTGTAGGCCAGTGCTCTGAGGGTTAATTCTCCAAGAACCATGTCCCAAAAGTGCATAATGTACAACTTATAAAAGCCTCCCACAGCTGAAATTGTGTGTGAAAAAGGTAATATGTGCATGCACACACACACATACACACACACACAACCCACCATGTATATGTGTCTGTGTTCAAAACAAGTCAAGAGCGCTTACAGGAGAGCCATAGAGGGGAACGCCATGAGCTTTAGTATCACATTATAAATGAGAGGATAACTTAAATGTGGGTTACTGCTGTGCAAGGCCAAGATTCTATTTGTACCCTGTTGTTATGTCAGAATAACATTAAAACATCATCTGTGCCACTGTAGTGCTAATACAAAAGTAGCTTTGAAGCACTTTAACAGTGTGCAGTGTGTTTGGTTTGGCTACAATGATCCTAAATGTTGAATTAAACAGATTCCTATTTAAAGAAGCAGAAAATCCAATCTACATCTTGCATGGGTGCAAAAATCTAGGTGCTACTTGTAGGGGAACAGGAGCTATGTAAACGTTTATTTTCAGTGGCATAGTAGCAAAAGCTGTAAACAGATTAGATGGACAACAGAACAGAAATATGTAGGTAATGCGTATGTATGCCCCTGAAACTCTACAGTCTTTAAAATAATATGGAGAAATGATCAAGATTTTTCCATGTGTGAACACTAGAAACCAGCATGTTGTAAAACATACATGATCCTGTGGGAACATTGAATACCTAGTCTAATTCTACATGGCCTATCTGGAAGGCAGAATTATGGGAATTACTTAATCTCTTTTTATTCTATTTCTCTCAATAATGTAAGATACTATACCCTCTGAAGGTAGAGCGGGAACTCGGGTTTTCCATGTGAACTATGAAGCTTGATAAGTTACATTCCAACTGGGAAATTCACTGACAAAAATCCTCCGCTTACTGAGCACACCTTACTTTCCAGTAAGAAATATGAAACAGAATAACAGTCACTAGGGAAAAAAGACAGAATTTGTTAGAAGAGGATGGGGCTTGTAGAAAGCACAATGGGAAGTTACGTCAATCTTACCGATATTATAATAAAATGGAACATATTAAAAATCCAAAGCAGGGAAAGGAAATAGGCAAAGAGAAACGTGTCACAGCTATGTCTTAATAAATGCTCTCATTTCCCCCTCTGATCTTGGCTCCATGTTTACTTTCTTAACTCTATGTTCTGATGAACTGAAAGAAAACATAAGTTACATGACTACATCAAACCATTGGAGCAGGACATGACCTTTAGTTTGGACAGCTCCATTGGTGAGAAGAGTCTCACTCTTCTCCTGTGGAGAGAGTGAAACTTTTAGACAGCCTGACTTGCCATCTTACTGGCTAGAAGATTGAATTTCATAGCTAATGTCAACAGAAGCTGGAGACAGCAACGAGGATGGAACATATTTACTTGGGATTCTGTGCATTTCACAGTTTTTTCCTTCGGTCTGGATCACTTTTTAATCAAGGAGTGCCAAGTGCTCTCATGTCCTCACACTTAAATGGTCTATGGTAGAAAGTGTTTAAAAGAAACAAATGTATCAGCAACTCCAACATATTCCAGGTGTGGTCTGTTACCAGTGAAACTGGGTGACAAGCTCTCTCTCTCTCTCTCTCTCTCTCTCTCTCTCTCTCTCACACACACACACACACACACAATACACACACACACACACATAGTTATACTTCATTTGACAACTTGCTTGCTTGCTTTTGTTGTTTTTCTTTCTTGAATTGTGCCACATAGCACGAGTAACTCATAGGAGGTGAGCAAGGAAGACACAGAAAATACTTTATCATAAAGCAGAATAAAGAAAGACCTAATTTTCACATTTATTCTTTACACGTCCTCCCCAGAAGACCACGGACAATCTCTCCTCCTCATACCTTGAATGATACCCATGGATAGAATACCTGTGTTGACCTAATGCCTTTCTTGCGAGTTCGTCAAAGCAGTGAAGAGAATTAATCATTGATGCCAATACTTTCTCCACCCAGTCTCCTTAGTCCACTTAGAATGACCCTTTCATGATTTTTAAGCCATTATAGGAGACAAACACATTGCCTCGAAGATATTAAATATTGTCTTGGCAACTAGTTTGAAAAGCTATTGGCTGACCTGACTTTATCAACTCAAGTGAAGTTGCTGATCCACATGGGCCATAAAAATTTATGATATGCGCATTTCTGTAAGAAATAGCACACCCTCTAAACTCAAAGTAATGAGCAGCTGAGGTAATAGTTGACAATGCTAACTGTGACTGTAGTCACATTGAGACCACTCCACAGAGATCAGATCTTTTAATGTTCTCTGGTATGGTAGAATCCCTACCAGTGTTGATGGCAACATTTTTAATATGGCAAACATCTAGTATAATATCAAATGGAGTTTTCTTGGAGAATTCAATAAGTTCTATATCCTCTTGCACAATATATGCTTTAAGAAGCAATGGCTTGTGCCAGTGTTTGGACAATGGCAATGAGTAGAAAGAGTTATGATCTTAACACCTATCAACTTTGATAGGTGTCCTAGTTTCCAGCACCATGTAATCTTTTCTTGGGAACAAGAGGTTTCATCATACCAATGAGGGAATCAGAATCAGAAGCATTCTGGATACAGGCAGCTAAGTGATCTATTCATGACTTTTTAATCATTCGGGTGCTAGGTGAGTTCCTAATATCCATGTCACAGTAAAAGACTAAACTTACAAGAACATCAGCAGAGTATATACAACCAGGAACTGATTGTCCATAAATATCAAGTTTACTTGCAAGCTCTAAGAATTGTGTTATACCTGAGACTGAGTGTACAAGCTCTATAACCCATCGTAATGTTGGAGACATAGTAGGTACATTATTAGCCATCTTCAAGTAGTAAGCTATTGCGCTGCAGTCTTCCTGGCTTCCTGATGTGAAAACCAAGAAAACCAGACCACCATCATGACTCCAGGTAATTGTGAAAGATGACCCAGTGATAATCTTTGCAACTTCTATGGAGATTGACCTGAATCTTTCCATTTCTAATGACTCCATATATAAAAATCAAATATTTCTTGGCTAAACTTCTTGCAGATGCAAACCACAAGGTTCCCATATCAACTGATGCCCATTAACCCTGACTGGAAACTTGTCAATTTTCATTTCAGTATAACATGGTTCTCTGTCTAAGAAGATACTCCCTTCCTGAAGAGAGTTTATGCACTTAGAGCAAGAAATAGTAAGGTAGTGAGTTTTGCCATCGTTCTCACCATAAAACATCTATGAGGTCAATAGGTTAAGCCCATGTTTAAAGGCAGCTTGAAAGGCAATAATCCTTTTGTGACTTTGCAAAGTTAAGCATGTAATCTGTGGTAAACCTTACTTTAGCAGACATTTAAGGATCCTGCCAAACCAACAGGATCATCTGATGCAGTTGTCATCTATGGGTCAATGTGCTGTCTAGTACAACAGGCAAGCTAGGTAGGCAAACTCCCTTCTCATTAAGGAAGTTGTATAGCAGTTTCACAGGATTAGGGCCAAGTTTTCTTCTAAGCTTGATCCAGTCACATAATGCAATAAGATCTTCAGCCATCTTCTTTATTTTTCTTTCCAGTAAAATGGTACCAGCACCTGTGTAAATATTAACAAATGACCACAATCCGATGTTTAGAAGTCTTTTCCCTCTTATTGACAAAGTCTATGGTTGTATAGGACCATCAGGCCTAAAGATAATAGAATTTGCAGTATCTACAGGCCTTGTAGTTTCATGAATAGAAAACTGTTCATCAATAAAAGGCATAGTGACACCATATAGTGTTTGTACCAACATATTCCTTCTGAGTTTATCCATGGTCTCCACTGTACAGCCATCTAAGTGAGGGAGTATATTCAAGCCTTGGTTATTGATTCCTAGAATACTGACTATAACCTTGTCATTAAAATAATTACTTTCTTCTGTAATTGATTTCATTGGCATAGATTGACTTAGCCCAATCACTGTACTTGACTTTTGAAACTTGTCAACCATAGACAAACAAAAGCAGCATCACTTTTTGTAAAGCAGAAGCTCATTAGTCTTGGATAGGGAGGCTTCATTGTGAAAAGGTCACAAGCAAGGTCTCACTATTAGTGGTTATATCCATTTGCATTAGCTTAAGTATTCATGATGACCCAGTCATGTCAAATAAAGAGTCTTAGTCTTCAACCTATTTTTTGAGGACTACTTTGGGTCTTCTCAGAGGCACAATATTAAAGCAACAAGGTCTGAGCAGAGTGTAAGCACACCTGGGTCAATCAGGACTCTCGCATACTTTATGTTTGTAGTTCTCAGAAACACCAACAAGAACCCCACCACTAAGCAGTGCTAACTGAAATAAAAAAGGATCTGAGATTCCTCAGAAGAACACAGATGGTAATGATGCAGGTGAAGGGAGGCCACCAAGGACTGTCCACCAAGGGCAAAGGAAGCTACTAGATTAGAATTTCTAGAAATCTCAGCAGGAAACAGTAATTCCACTTCTATGCAGTAAACTAGGATGTTTGCAATGACAGATGCCTGGGGGGTTGTAGTCAGCTTGTGAGGTGGCAGGCCAACTAGAACTCAGGCATCTAAGTCTAGAATAGACATGTAGACAGACTTCACCTGTGCTATCTGAGAGATGTGAGAAAATCCTAAGGAAGTTCAGCACAGGGACACCATCAATGTATAACTACTTCCCAGATCCATAGAGTGCCGCTATACCAATGGCCTTAGGCCCTGCTTCCAGTGCTCACATCTCTAAATGAGACAACAATATACTTTTAGCAGTAGCCATTGATGTATAAGCAGGAGCTGTGATAATAAGAGTCTGGTTATCTCCATACCCAAGGGTACCACTGTCAACCCAAGATCCTCTAAAGTCAGTAGCTCGATAAATCCTGCGATGATAGTCCACAACTTCTGACTCATACCCTACCCCATAGTTAGGGCACCTTACATGCAAGTTTTCCCATTCTCGGTGGGAAGAATATTGTCTCCTTGTTCAAAAGAGTTAAACCTATCTTGGATTACAAATGTTGTGAGAACCAGTACCCAAGAACCCACCAGGAAGAAACAACCTGCTAAGAATAAGAGAGCAAGGTCCTGACCAAGCAAGTGCTGTAACTCTGGGCAGAGAGCACTACCCCATGACTCATAATCAAGGTTTACAACAAATGAGAAATCTTGTGTTATTCTCATGGAGATCGTGTCTAAATTGTGAGATAGCTAAGTAGATGTAGTTTTTATAGAACGTGACTTGAGAGGGCATACTGTGTTTCTTGAGACTGAGTTCAGGCAGCACTTGATAAAGATGTATTGACTGTGGCTGCTTAGGAAAGCACCTTCCTTTTACTTTAAGTTCTCTTTCTTTAGGAACCAAAACTATTACTTTGTCTTGCTAGTTAAGTATTCCTGTACTAAATGGTTTTACTTCCTCTCTGATATTGTCTAGGTTACCTGCCAGCAAGGTTAGAATTAACCACTGGACACTTCTATTAGAGTCAATGTGTTACAGTCTCTGACCATGCTTCTTTCTATAGGCTTCAGAATTCTGTTCAAAGGTCCACTTATTTCTGTCTTCTATAATGGCTTTATCTGTAATAATATCACTCAGGGACTTCATGTTATTGAGTGTACAGTGGAAGAGGGAAAATAGGTCAAGCCAGGTCGGGAGAGAGGGAGGGAGGGAGGGGAAGGAGGGCAGTCAGTTCATCCAAGTAGGCTGGCATTTAGTTGTGGTGCTTTATCTAAAATACTGGTTCTGGCCTCCTTTCTGATTCCCCCAAGACAGTCTTGGAACCCTGCCGAGATAGATAGGGAAACCATGTCTTGCAAGCAAGCAAGTAAGCAAGCAGGAAAACCAAACCAAACCAAACAAACAAACAAACAAAACCAAAAAAAAAAAAAGTCTGTAAAGTTTGGCTGAACCAAGCAAAGCAAAGCAATCTCACATACATTCCACAAGAGATGAGACCCCTCCCCGGCTGGAGGGAGAGTGATGTCCTTGAGCACATTTTCAGAACAAGAACACCTTAAAATAATAATATTAATAATAATAATAATAATAATAATAATAATAATAATATCACTCAGGTCTGGTTCGTACTGGAGCTGAGTCTCAGCAGCAAGCAACTGAACATGTTTAATGGCTTCATCGAGCTAGTCCCCCTCCTTGGCCACTTGCCAACTGACTTGTTACTCTCAGTACTCTCAAGCAAGTTAGCTTCAACTGCACTGGAGGCCACTTTGAGTCTTCCCTAACACATCCCTGATGTATTCTGCATGGAAGTATGCAATACCTTTCTCTAACAGCTCAGAGTTTAGAAGAATCCGTGACCTCCCAACTCACTCGATCTAACTGCTGTTCACTTCCAGATCCAATGGGGATTTCAGGGAGAAAAAAGGACTTAGTCGCTGAGAATAATTCCAAGCTCATTTGTGGATAAGACACTGAGAGGTTATCTATAATATTAAGAAAAGAAAGTGGAAGTATAGAAACTGCAGATTCTAATATTTTGTGGAAGTCTGACGATACGATCTATTATGGTGCTTTAAAACTAATCCAATGGCATATGGATGACTTGACACAAAGTACTCGTTATGACCTGTTTGCGGTGCAACTCCATCAAGTGTGAAAATCATTGTTTGCTCTCTTTCTAACATGCTTACTTGTGAAGTATCTCCTCAACGGAATTTGCTGTAACAAAATGAACTCTATGACAGAAAGCGCTGGCGATGGCACAGAAGTGGTTATAGATGATTAAGCAGGATCAGCCATTGCAATGAGCAATGAGCATGAAAATGTGCAAGCAATGTAAACAACCCAATAAACCTTGACGTCTTGATCTGAGAAGTTTGAACGCATGCTTGAAGTGCTAAAAGCTTTTCTAAGGTGTGTCCTGTGAATCTGTTCTGGAGAATGGATGGAATCTCTGCTGACTTTGGCTATTAGGTCAGAAAGGAGGGGAGAAGGGGAGGAGATGAAGAAGGAGGAGGAGGAAGAGAAGGAGAAGAAGAACAAGAACAACAAGAACAACAAGAAAAAGAATAAAAAGAAGAACAAGAACAAGAAGATCAAGAATAAGAACAAGAACCAGAAAGGGAACACAGATTTCAATTCAAAACCAATAGTTTCTGTGAGTAAACAAGGACTCTAAAGTAGTGTACTTCTAAAGAGCTCACAAGCTTAACTCTGACTGAAATCACCCGTGTTGTTCTAGTTCCACACAGCAACATCTTCTGTGGCTGTAGTGTTTATGCCTCCTTCATTTTTCTTTCTTTTCAATGAATGGACAAACTATGTTCTATCATCTGGAAAATCCTGAGCAGAGAGCAGCAGATGACAAGACTGTTGTGGAAGACACAGAGAGTATGTAAAGTTAAGCACGAGGGAAAAAAGACAGCAACCCCACTATAAGAAAAAGGCAGCTTAAGATCGCTCTTGCCTCTTAATTCCTTGAACTCTAGTCTGGAAATAATTGAACCTTGACCTCAACTGAGGTGGGCAAACACATGCAGGTGTCCTGACTCCTAATTAGTCCAGTCCCAGTAAGTGGCACAGGTGTCAAGGTCTTAAGGATTCTAGTTTTCTGCCCTTTTTCTCTGAAACTAAACATCACCTGCTTTTTTTTAGCCCACAGTGATGTCTCTGGCTCCCTCTGCTTTACACTGTAGTGGAACAAACATTAAGCTGTTGGTTGTTTTGATTTGTGTAGGCAACTGTTGCTTTTAAAGATTTTCGTGTTCCCTAAGACCTTGGTTCTAAATCTTTCCTGTTTATTCTATCATATAGATTTACTATAGAGACACAGAAAATGTCAGATGATATTATATGCTAGCAATTATAAAAACAAGATAAAAATGAAAACATATTTAGGTACGACTATGTATTTATTTTTTTATTTTGAGCCCAGAGTCTACTAGTCTATGATTTCATATATAATAAAATATAAAATACTGAGAATGAATAATGACTTTAAAACTTTAATTAAGTAATGTTTCAGATTTTAGTGCACTCCATTAATCCAGATTTCACTGGCTCAGACCCTGTAGTTCTGAAATGGCACATATATTTATTACTTCATTTGAAATAATTATCTTTCAAACTGGTGAATTTCTTAAGGCAAAAACAATGAAGATTAAAATTGTTTGAGTATCCTGAATTAAATGATAATGATAACTATTCTTTCAGAGGAATAATTGGTGGACACTGTTATAACAATAGAAATAAAAAAAACATTAACAAGAAGCTATGAAAGCTACCGAAAGCATGATGTTTTCAAAGTCAAAATTGTATGCCTACAAGCAATTGGTTTACCAGTAATTTACGCTGGGAAAAATTCTTCGAAAGTGAACATTGTTGTACATTCCTTCCATATGTTAATACTACTATTCATTAATCTTTATATCTTGGTTTATAAAATGTATTACCATTAAAGAATCAAGAAACATAGGTATTTTTTAAAGTTAATAAACCAGAGATAAGTAGCTTCTTAATTTCTAGTAATGATATGGCTTAGCTATATTTTCAAATATACTCATTTGTGGATTTGGTGTTGTTTATTTTAATTTAATATCTTTTTATTTTAAGCCAGAAAAAAACTAAAAAGATATGTCTTCATTATTTAATATAGTAGAATAATATATACCTGGAATATATACCTGAATGGTTTTTCACAGTTCATTTCTTCTACCACAAACTCACATATCCATGATGGTAACTATCAAACATTAATTATTAATTAGTATAAATAAGACTGTCCATAATAATTGGCTCCAAAAACTCCTTTTATCCAGTCATATATTTTAGATAATTTTCAAACTAACATATAAAAGTTCACCATATTTCACCATAAAGTCAGTACTCTACTCCATAGCATAGATGATTATAGGTTATTAATCATCTTCTTCTTGGTAAACTATTGGTGTTTGCATTCTTTCAAACAATACAGTTTCAAACATTATAATAAATACCTTTGAGTATGTGTACAAACTTTTGTTTATATGTGTTATTACTTTAACATGTGAATGTATGGTGCTACATACCTCCCAGTAGTCACTGTCCAAGTGTATTCATGATGGCAGTGTCAGAGAAGGGCCAAGTATATCCCTGATGAGAGTGTCTGTCAGAGAAGATCCAAGTGTATTCCTGACACCAGTGTCTGTCAGAGAAGGCCAAAGTGTATCCCTGATACCAGTGTCTGTCAGAGAAGGCCCAAGTGTATCCCTGATGCCAGTGTCTGTCAGAGAAGGGCCAAGTTACTTCCTTATCATTTCTAGCAGGAGACGTTACTTATCACCAGATGTCAATGGAACAATGTTACTTATCACCAGATTTCAAAGGAACAAGTTACAACTGTTCCTTGTACATGGCAATGTTCATGTGTTTCAGTTGGCTTTCTGGAGCTATTCATAAAGTTAATTTTATTTAGTGTGCATGCACATGCCTGTTCACTTATCTTTCCTGCCCTTTTTCTGGAGAATTAAAATCTCGTTACTATCCATGATAACTAGTGGTTTTCCACCCTAGTATTCTAATTAAGACAACTTCCTGGCAGACTTTTTTAAAATCCAAAGGCCAAAGTATCAACTTGTCTGAGGATGTTTATCCCAATTTCACAGTCCCATTAATAACCTGTTTCTCAAAGTGAGGTGCTTCTATGCTTATAGAAAAGGCTGCATAAAATTTACTCTATACTGGCTTATAATAGCTAGATATGGGAACAACAAAAAAAGGTACATTTAAAGTATTCCTTTCAAAATTCATGTGAAAAATAAGCTCATTGGGAATTACCAGACATGTTTTAGACTTTCTAACATTATAAATAAATAAATAATAGTGGGGCCAGTGTGATAGCTCAGGAAATGGGTGTTTGCCTTATCTCTAAGTACCTGTGTTCAATCCCCTGAATCCACATGGTGGAAAAAGAGAACAAATAAAAGTTGCCTTCTGTGATATCTATACATTCACACACACACACACACACACACACACACACACACACACAGTTAGAAGTTTAAGGAGAATGTGTTCAAGTAAAAACCACATAAAATTTTCAATGTTCATGGAAAATCAACCCGGACACAGGATTTAAATTGAATAGCGTTCATAAGGTTTCTCCATGGAGAAACAGATTGGACACTTAGAAATGCACACCACGGAGAGTTAGAATACTTTGCTTCCTGGGAGAGCAGCTCAAGAAATTTCTGTTTCAATAATTCATACACATTGAAATCTCCTAGATTATCTTTCCTTTTTAAAATTATCTATTGGATGGCAACTTCCTTCCATGAGATAAAGATTCTGCAAATCCAAGCCTGTATGGGTTGACAGGTCTCCAGAACAGACAGCAGGAAGCTGTGACACACAGGTACTGCAAAGACATGGCTGGGCACAAGAGTAGGGAGAGAGGAGACAAGGGTCCAACTAAAGCCAATAGACAAAGAAACATCAGCTTTCAAACAAACAAATACTGAAAAAACAATTAAGATGCTCTTCCAGGGGAAAGACGACCTTAGTGGCTCTCAGCTTTTCTTTGCTGTCTCTAGTTCTTTGTGTAGAGTTGAAGCCTCCTGGGCTCTCTGCACTCTGCCCTAACCCACCACCACCATCCACATTAGCATGTCTGTTTATGTTGCCCTTCTTCACCTAACATTAGGAAGTCATGTTGGTGAGAATTTCTGGGTGTAGCTTCTGATGTTCCTAGCAGACAAAATCTCACAGCAAGCTCTCTGATCCTCTAGCTCTTAACAATCTTTCTGCTCCCTTTTTCATAAAGATTTCTGGGCCTTAGGTAAGGGAGTTGGATTATTGGATCATAATATATAATTATTGTAGTTTTTCTGTCTATCTTTAGCACTGACCCATTCTCCATGGTCCTGATTTTCCACGCATGCAGAGTGAATATTCGGACCATTGCTGGACCTAATGGCACTGTTGTTCTTTTCTGTTGCTCCTTTCCTGTTGGCACTGTGTTCTTTTCTGTTTTTATTGCTCCTTTTTGACCACCTTGGACTTTGCATTACTCACAGATCACCTTCGTTTACAGGGCCAGTACCCTTGGTGTATGATTCATATGACTCATCTATGGGCATTGAGCAGATACAGAGCTTTCCATTTCTCATCTGTCTCCTCATCTTTCTGCCTCTTCCAAAATATATACCAAAGATCTCCAAGAGGAATGTGTGAGAACTTCTTACAATTGAGAAATCTGTTTAAACTGTTTTTCTCATTTGTATTCCTATCAGGGTGGTACTTCGAGGTCACTTTCCTATAAGCTGTCAAATTCTCCCTTGGTAGCATTGGGTTTCTATGTGGCCATTGTTATTGTTTATAAAATAAATACCTCTAAGTTGCCTTCAAATACATCTAAGTTAAAAATATCTTCATGACACTGTGCATTTCTAAATTAAAGTTTAACTCACAAGTAGCTCCTTAAAAATAGACCAGTCTTGCTATAAGCATCACTTTACAATACGTTGTTGCGGAAATTAAGTCACGAATCAAAACCAAACAGGGGTTTGTCAACAACCTTTTTATATACAAAATGAAAAAGTGTGAAGTATATTTGTAATTAATTCTCTTTGATCTACTCAAATTGTGTTCACTTTATGTGACTTTTCTCCAGTCTGACAACTGGTCAAAAGCAGACACAAATACCTAAGACCACAATTCAGACTTTGAACCTTGACTAGCCCTCATCTTCTCGTAGAATCAAGTAGATAAGATTTGTAGATTCTGGAGTGGAATCTAAAAGATTAGCTTTGGTCCCTTATCAAGTTGCTTAAACCCTAAGCTTCATTTACCTTATCACTACACTCAGAATGATGGTACCTCCCTAGTAGCCCATTCATGAAGAACTGGCAGTTCTGGAACACAGTACTTAATAAATGCTTACTAAATATTAAGTGATCTTAAAATGGTTAATCTTAAAAGGTTAATCTCTCCCCTTGTAGCTTTATGAGTGGATATTTTAAGCAAATTTCAACATACTGATGATGATTCCAAATTTTGTTTATTTGAAAATATTGTCCTCAATTCGGATTTTCTTTTTCTACTTTTTTTTTTTTTTGAAAATATTAAAAGAACACAATACAATGAACATCATCCGAGTAAATTCAATCTCAAACGACAAACAGGAACCACATTACCGCTTCCTAGGTAGAAGTTGCTTAAAGCATTTCAAACTAAATTGCAGATATCGGGCAATTCTCCCAAATTATTTTAGCAGGTATTTCCTAAGGATCAGAACATGTTTCTCTATAGCCATACTATCATTATTAAACATAATAAACTTAACTTAGATACATAGTAATGTGAAAGCTATAGTCCATTTCTACAGCTGCCTCCCACCTTGCCTCTCTCCCACCACACAGGATTCTATTTTAATTTTGGGCCTAATATCAAAGTATAAATTGCACTTGGTTGCCACGACTCTTGTCTCTTTGAAAAATAAAAACGGGCTTATTTATATTTTCATGTATTGATGTTTAAAGAGTTTGAAACTGTTGTTAAATCTGAGGTCATTTGGAGGGGAGGGATTGAAACAGTCTCGTGTATCCCAGGATGACTTCAAACCCGCCACAGAAGTGAGGGTAACTTAAACGGCTCGTCCTCCTTCCTCTGTCTCTGAAGTCCTGTATTACAGAGCAAATACCACCATGCCTGCCTAATCTTTTAAATTCATCTGATAGTTGTCATGTGATAATTTATGGATAAATATTTTTCACATGTATACTATGCCGTTGTGACTTTCTACTTTGGTATGTTAGCAGACATGCAATATTGGTTTATTGCATTATTGATGAGAATTCTGATTACTTGGTTAATATGATGGCTACTACTAGATCTTTACATTGTAAGAATATTCTTTCCTGCTTAATGATTAATAAGTAGCCTGTGAGATAAGTAACATCATATCACCAATAGTCTTTCGAGCAACGACCTACAGATGATTCTCAGAAGTTGCATGCTGGAAGGGGAGAAATTACTTTAAATTATCTTCTGATAACTACATATATGCTGGGTCACAGGCACCACAGGCGTGCATAGTCACACTCATGCACAAACATACATACACAGGCAGACAGGGAGAGAAGAGAGGAATAGGGAGGGAAATCTGCTAACGGGGTCTGTGGGCATGGCCAATAAAATTTGAGCTACTGTTTAGTTAGTGGCCTGACAAGGGAGGTCACAGGACAACTTCTCTGTGATCACATGTCTAAGAGACACCAGAATCCAGGTTTGTCACTAACATTTGTTTTTTGTTTGGTTGGTGTTTTGTTTTTTGAGACTTCAAAAGTGATTACTAAGTACAAATGTGTCCTAGTTGGGTCTGTCACTGTGATAAAAACACTGACCAAAATGACTTGGAAGACAAAAGGGTTCCTTTTATTTACACTTTGCTGCTGTTGTCAGTCATGGAGAGAAGTCAGAACAGAAACCCAGGCAGGAACCCAGAAGCATGAATTGAAGCAAAACCCCAAGAGGAACCACTGCTTTCTGACTTGCTTCCTGGCTCTGCCCACCCAGCTTTCTTACACTACCCAGGAACCTCTCCCAGGAGAGGCACTACCAACAGTGAGCTCGGCTCCCCCCCATCAATTAGCAGACAAGAAAAAGCACCCACAGTTTGTCTGACGGCCTCTTCTGGACTCTCGCACTGCCAAACCTCAGCTGATTCCTATGACCCCCTCATGCCTTCAAAACTAGTACTATGTGGGAAACTCTTCACATTACCGAGATCTGTTTCCAGCTGGGCCCTCCACGGTACTGCAGCCCCTGTGTGCCAACCCTAAAGGAAATACTTCCCAGAGGAGTTCACCTGTCTTATTAATCACTGCTGATCCTCCGGCCCCAATTAACCGTTATTGATTGCCCCTGTAAAGCAAGGGTTTCACTTCTACCGATTCTTAATCCCAAATGTCACACACATGGCCCTGATAGAGTCTTTGCTTCACTGGAAGCATCACAAACCAGTCCTTCCTTACATCTCTCAACGTTCCGGCCTTCCAGCTCCTTGGGTTGCTTGAACTTTCAGGCTGTTGGCATGCCTCCTTCAGCTCGGGTAGATACACATATCTGCTGCACTCTGGGAGAGGGGAGGCTTTTAGAGAGGCCTGGGAACTCAAGCTGAAGTGTTTGGGCCATAACTGAAGGAAATGGAGGGTAAGCAGCACTCTAAGCCTGCAGGTCTCTTCCTATTTTCTCCTGTTCAGTAGGACAGTTCCGGTAGGACTGTATTTTCTTGCTGAAGACTGCACTGCTCTTAAATAAACATGATTACAGGCTAGAAAAGCTACAGACTGCTCCAGGTGCTAAAAATAAAATAGTTAAAACGGAGAGACTTCAATTAGATGCGGGCTGCTCAACAATTTAACTTCCAATTGCCTTGTGGTTATTCCACAAGTGGGAATTGACCATGTTCCGTTTACAGATTTAAGGTCTCAGAGAAAAATAAGAAATAGTGGAGTTCTTGTTTTCAAATCCTGATCTCTAGAAAAGTGAGCAAAAATAAACATATTTGTACTCTAATGTAAAAAAATAGAGAATCACAAGTCATGTCAGAACTTTCTCCTCTCAAAATAGTTGAATACTCCCTGAGTTAGGAGATGGCAGCAGATACATTAGTAATGGTATTGCCATCAAAACCCTTCATATTGACAATGACAGAAACAAGTGGTTCCTTGGGGTTTTTAGTTTATTTGCTTTGTTTTTCAGACGGTTTCACATGGTAGCTGCTGCCGGCCTTGAACTCCTGGCCCCACCTCTGAAGTTCTGACATTACTATAGTTCTTAACAAAATAAAATGCATTTCCACTTTTCTTAGTCTCCACTCAATTCATAAAAGATTGTCAATTACGTATTTATCAATTTGATAAATTTTAACTCGAGTTTTATAGCTTTAGAATATGCCCTTGTTTTATAAAATGAAACCTATTTTGACCCTTTGTGTTTCATTTGGCTTTTGATAGTGAGTTGAAAATAAGCAATGGATCATTTGATATGGTGGTGAAAGGCTATTTTTAAAAGCAAACATTCGAGTGAATAATATAGAATAAATATACATGTATAAAACAGGGCAATTATATATATTTATGGCTTGCTACCCCCAGACCTAAATTCATAGTTATTTGAATTCACATAACACTTAGATATTATTAGCAGTCAAATCACAAGGACACTGAAATAAAATCTAGATTACTGGGTGGGGTCTGTGAACAGAGTTTTGAGCAACTGAAATGAACAGACGAGTTCTGAACATGATCTTCAGGGCATGTTTGACTGGCTGGATCCCCTCATATCCTGCTCTCTGTCTACCCTTTATGCATTAGCATTGCCAGGGCGTCAATCTTGCCTGCTTCCTCTACTTTCACGTTGCTGTTTTATTTGGGTTATCTTTGCATTTTGCTATATTCAACATGTACTTACTAAGTTTTCAATATCTCCCTGTGGGTAGATGGGTTTTTTAATATGTATCCATAGGGATAGCATATGTAATATGAATAGAGGAAGGCCCCTAAAATCATGCTTAAACTTAAGAGTTTTTTATATCCAGCAGATGTTCCAACAAGGCACAGCTAATACTGAACTTGAAATACAACTTTCTGGAGGCTGGAGAGATGGCTCAGAGACGAAGAGCGCTGGCTGCTCTTCCAGAAGACCTGGGTTCAATTCCCAGCACCCACATGGTGGCTCACAATCATCTGTAACTCCAGTTCCAGCATGCCTCTTCTGGTGTGCACTGACACCAAGCACATACAGGGTGCACAGACATACATGCAAAAAAAGATATCCATACACATAAAAAATGTTTTAAATTAATAAAAAAATAGTTTCCAAATTGAAATTCTGATTTCTTTAGTTTTCAACCATGAGCACCCACTCAGTCACCAAATCTAAAAATTAAGATTTAATCAATATCTTTCTTGATTTTTTTTCTTTATCCAGCCAATCCATTGCTCAAGGAGTCAGGGTTTTAAATTACCTCTTTATCTTTGTTTCTACTGCCGAATGTTGTTTTCTTTGGAACACTACTGTCACCTTCTCAGTGAATTTTCAACTTCAATTTTCTCCCTCAATATCTATAAGCTACTTGAAAATGAGCTACTTGAAAATTAGGAGTAGGGGTGTGCTCCATTCCCAGTCTAATCCCCAAATTCTCATTTTGTTCCCAACGTTCTGATACCAACCTTGCACCAATACTGGTGTCTCTGTCTTCCCTCTTCCTGCTCCATCTGCCTGAAGAGACTCCTCCCACCAGCTGAAGAAGTCATCCCTCCCTTCACCATTGGACACTATACTCAGGCTTCTCCATGAGTGGGGGCTTCCTTCGGTAACAGGAAATTAGTTACCCCACTTGTTCTGATTAGCAAAATTTTCTAAACAAACATGGAAGCAAAGCAAATTAAGAACCTGATTGGCTGTTGCTACGTAGTTACGTTATTTATGCATGGTCTATTCCGTTGGATGCCAGTAATTGGCTAACTCATAAGCTTGTGCTTGGCTCATATCTGGCTGTTTGATGCTTATACATATATCCTTAGGTCTTAGTCTATTATGTAAATTTTGCAATAATAGTTTGTTGCATAGGAATTTAAGGTACAGAGAGAATTTCAGACAACTAACTGCGTCTCTAATTTAACACTACCTTTAAGGTTCTAATAATTTGATTTCCATGCTGGCACACTGATGAAGGCAAAAGACAGGGTCAGGTGGGCCCCTCTGTTTCTTCACGTAATTGCAAGGCCTTTCCTTAGGGTCCACAGGGCAAGGCCATCAGTAGGGTTTCCTACACTGTGCCATAGGTTTCCAAGGATCAGAACTCAGAATGATAAGATCGATCCTTATTACATTCAAAGTGGTCAGAGTCCAGCCAAGACATAAAGACAGGAACGGGGATACCTTCCAGTGTCAAAGAACTTGTAGTCTTTTAAAATTGACCACCAAGTCCTACATTTTACATTAGTGTTGTGTATGCAATTATGTTGCAATAGTATAGCCTGCTTGTTTATGTATCAGGCTAAGCTCTTTCAAGTTCAAGAGCTTTGTGGTACTCAGATTTGCCTTCCAGCCTGCAAACTGTCTGATCATGCTGCTATTCCTTGACCTGCTGGAAGGAAGGCTAAGGGCATCGCAGTAGTGGGGTGGCACAGTAAGAAGGAAACCCTTGGTCGGTTGTCTTCGGTTCCGCTTACCAGGAAGAAGTTTGAGGTTTAGCTCTGTGACTTTCCCTCCTCTGAGCCTTTGTGTTTGTATTTAAGGTTCTTACACAGACAAATTTTCCTCCCTAATCTTCTCAGTTGTTCTAGATTAGGAACTTTGAAGAGCAAAATTAGAGATTAGAAATTCTCCATCTTCTGAGATTGATGAACAAACCTGGGTTAAAAAACAGAGCCATTTAAAGAACAGAAACTAAGCAGCAAGCTTTAGAGGAAAACTTATTCCAGAAGCTAAATAGGGCACAGGTGGAAAGAGACATGGCTGAAGATGGATCCTCCGGTGGTTCGTTTGATCGTTCCGTCTCTATCCTGCTAGTTCAGTTCTTATTTTACTCAAGAGCTCCATGTTACTTATTTCATCATCTATTAAACAGAGAGAGCAAATATATTAACCTAGAAGCTAAATTGTAGGTTTTTAAATATTTCCATAGGCAAACAGAAAAATATCTAGTTTTAGAAGACACTTGCAACAGATTCGTGTCTTACAACTTTAGTTCCAGCACTCAGGAGACAGAGACTAACAGATCTCTGAGTTTAAGGCCAAGCTGGTCTACAGTTAGTCCAAAGACAGCCAGGGCTACACAAAGAAACACTGTCTCAAAAACAAACAAACAAACAAATAAAAGATTCTTGTAGAACACCTTAGGGTGTTTTGTTTGTTTGTTTGTTTTTAATAGCAGATGAACTGACTCTCCCTCCAGGTCACCTCCTAGCTTCATTTCAACCAAATATGATCCACTAAAGGTTGAAGTTAGTGCCTTTATTCTTCCTCAGTATGACACTCATATAAGTGGAGTTAAACAGAGTCCATTAGGAAGCTGCATAGCTGTGGTTTATCCACTTGCCCTGTCTACAACATCTAGGATGTTCAGAGCTTGCGAGATGGTGTGTGTGATGTTTTGTATATTCTTAGCCCTGGGAGTGGCACTATTCAGAGGGGTGGTCTTGTTGGAGTAGGTGTGTCACTGTGGGTGTGGGCTTAAGACCCTAACCCTGGGCAGTGGTGGGGCATGCCTTTAATCCCAGCACTTGGGAGGCAGAGGCAGGTGAATTTATGAGTTTGAGGCCAGCCTGGTCTATAGAGTGAGTTCCAGGACAGCCAGGGCTACACAGAGAAAGCCTGTCTCGAAAAAAACAAAACAAAAAAAGACGCTAACCCTAACAGCCTGGAAGATGTAAAACTCTCAGCCCCGCCTGCAAACATGTCTGCCTAAATGTTGCCATGCTCCCATCTTGATGATAATGGACTGAACCTCTGAACCTGTAAGCCAGCCCGGATTAAATATTGTCCTTTGTAAGACTTGCCTTGGTCATGGTGTCTGTTCACAGCAGCAAAACCCTAACTAAGACAGAGTGTCAGATATTATTTCACCTTTCATAATTCTATTTTAGTAGTATAGTCCCACCACACCCACATTTTAAATTTCATGTCTTCATATTTTTATTAGTCATTACATTATGACTCTAATCTAAACCCCACTTTCTTTGATATGGTTACAAAATCCTTATAATCCTTTGAATTGTTTCTACCTTCTTTGTACACTAATGCAGTCCATACCAACAGGACTATGTGACTTTAACTAGACTTTTAAAAGGTGTGTGTGTGTGTGTGTGTGTGTGTGAGAGAGAGAGAGAGAGAGAGAGAGAGAGAGAGAGAGAGAAAGTATGTATGTGTGCAGGTATAAGTGACATGTATGTACATGTGTGTGTGCCTGTGAGTGTGGTTGTACGTGAGCCACAGAGTATATGTGGAGATCAAAGGACAACTTCTAGTGTTGATACTTGCTTTCCACTTTTGTTATGCAATACTGACCATGCCAAGTTAGCTGGCCTACATCCTTTGGGGGATTCTCTTGTTTAAACCTCCTATCTCACCTTACCTGTGCTGGGATGACATATACTTTCACTACTATTCTTGCTTTACCTGAGTTCTGGGGATCGAAACCCAGTTTTTGATTTAAAAAAAACAAAACAACAACAAAAAGTCACATTTGTGTGGTAAGCACTTTGCCCTCTGAGCTGCATCCCCAGTTCCAAGCTTCAGGTAGACTTAAATCCTTGCCTCATTATTTTTCAGATATACTTTATCATTTTAATCAAAGTTGGCAAGTAGTGTTCTAGAGGACCTTTGGAGTCTTCCCCCACTTATTCCCTCTGCTCAAAAAATAATGTATATTTCACAGCCCATCATTCCCTTATTCTACAAACATAAATCTTCTATAGATCTACCCATTTCCCATAAGCAAAGTGATAGTTCCTCACTTTACTCCAACATGATACTTTATCCACATTACACCTGTCATTTTAATTTCTTTGGTGTAAATTACAAAAAGGCTTTGGTCTAAATAAACCTCAATTCACTTGCTATGTGATCACCATTGACAAGTATCCAGGTTTCACAGACTCACAGCCTGGCCTGCACAATGAGAAAAAGGGGAGAAAAGATACCTTGCCAAGTTATTATGATGACAAATGTAACAAAATTTATAGTGCTCAGTCCAGAAAAGGCATAGACATTAGGATTACTATCACAAACTCTAAATGAAATATGAACTAAAATAAGTAATTAAATAAGGCTCAATAATTGTTAACTTGGATGTAGAGACTAGAAAAAAAATCATCACTTGAGAAATTTACTCTCACCGGTAGTTAGGCATCTACTAGTGTACTAAGAATGACTACTTGTCTAGTTTTAGAGGCTTTTCTACACACATAGCCAAGAGATGACGGTTGCTATGAATCTACCCTAGAAACAAGCACATCCAAAAATCAGAGCAGAAAATAAGTACCCTACGCTTGCCAACTGTCAACAAGATACTAACTGGCTTCAATATTTACTTGGTTTCTGTTTTTAAAAACTTGAGGGATAAACTACTAAAATTTATGTCCCCACACTAAACATAGTAGACACAAATAACAGTGCAAATGTTTTGGTTGTCTAACTCATGCTACGCTGGCTGACAGAAGTTGAGGAAATAGATGGTGATGCCCTGGGCCAGTTTTGTTCTCTGACGTCTTCTGTATTAGGCAAGTGGGAGACTGAGCAGCAGAAAGAGCGACTCTGATTAGCAAAGTCGGACCTGAGTGACCCTGTGTTTCAGAATTTGATGTGAATGTGGCAAATGAAATAGCCCTTAGAAGGTAGCACATTCCTCAGCTAACCTGGCTCTGAGATCATGCCCGTTCTGCAGTGCCTACAGCCTTCGTTCCAAACACTAGGCAGACTAAATGGGAAGTGGAACTGGGGAATCAAGCAGAAGCAGACTCCCCCTGGTTTCAGAATGAGTCTACAAGGAGCTAGAGAAAGTCCAGTGAATGATTTACCTGGATGCTCCTTCTTCCCATTTGTCCCTAACACTTTCATCTCTGGTTTCTGAGTAAAATGGTGTTCTCTGTAGCAATTCTATCCGGTGTCATTTCTTCCTGTCTCCTTAATTCATTTAAAGACTAAACACGTTCTCTAAGAGGCATTTATTATTCCCCAGCATTCTTAAAAGTTAAGGCAGATTTTGCTTGTAATATATTTTGGTAAATTCTTCAATAATTCATTTTAAATGTGTTCTAATTAAATTTTTTACAAAAATGTAATAAAATATAATATAACGAAATTCAACTCTTCCTTCTTTCTCCATGTTATTTAAAGGTCCTTATCTAGGCTCTAGGGTTGTTGAACCCTAGCTCAACACATATAAAGTCCTGGGCTAAATTTCTGCCACTATAAAAAAATACACATATAAGTTAAAAAAATTATAAACCCCTGCCTTTCATTAATAGATTTAATAATATAGTGAATTCTTTAGAGCAATGGTTGTCAACCTGTGGGTCACTACCCTTTTGTCAAAAGTCTTATCTCCAAAAATATTTACATTATGATTCATAGCAGTAGCAAAGTTACAGTTATGAAGTAGGGCCAAGAATGATTTTATGGTTGGGGGTAACAGCAAAGTGAGAAACTGTATTAAAAGGTTCATAGCAGGGTGAGAACCACTGTTCTAGAGGATTTTCTTAAAGGGAATTTAAAAAAAGAAAAACTTCATGGACCATTCCTGAAACCTCAGTTTCACTCCATCAACCCTCAACATTATTTTTAGGACACTGTCTGTCTTGTTATTCAGCAGGGTGCTGGAGCAACAAGGTGGGATAGGGACACAGCATTCACAGGACAAAAATCCAACCCAGAGGCTTCAGAGGAACTGTGTAATTCAGCCAGGACTGTAGAAGACTGTGTCGGAAAGGCAGCCCAGAGGAGGGAGAGGCATACTGAGAAAGAAGGTCAAAGAGAAGCACAGGAAAGACCCAGACAAAGACTAGAGTGTCTGAAATGTATAAAGGGACTCAGCAGATATCCAGTCAATAAAGGTTGGGAAGAAATCTGGAGTGTAACTGCTGAGAAATGGGACTGGTTGGTCGCCAGGACCTGATGGGCAAGCACTCTTTAGTCCAGAGTTAGCAGGTTGTATCTCTCCTTGAAGAAAGTCAGGTAACAAGCATCTGAAGGGAAGGCTGAGGAACTTCAGGATTGTACAGAAGGCAGCTCATTACACCAGTTGAAGAAAAACAGAAGCCCAGCAGGGAAAAGCCTTTTGAGAAAACAATACAATATTATATATTTAAAAAAAAAAAAAAACAGAAACAAACCAATAAACAAAAAACAAGGTCCGTTTTTCCTTTTACCCAATCAATGTGATTTTACTTGGATTCAATCTTTCTACATTTAAGGATGTGTTACCTTTGCTCAATGATGGTTAGTTACTGAGATCTGAACTTTGACCTTTTATTTAGGATCCTTCACTCAATTTTATATTCAGTGAGAATCTGCAAATTCCTGTAAGGATCTCACAGCTGTTCAGATCTGGGTAAAAATTAATGAGAGTACAAGCCAGAGAATCTGCTAGCTTCTAACCTGGGCTGTTTTATACCAGTCACATCGTTCGTCAATTTCTGTGTCTCAAGGAAGATCCCAGCACCCACAAAGCTAAGGAGGCAGTAGTATTGCTCTCTCTCTCTCTCTCTCATCTTTATGGAGCAGAGGCTGTTCCTGAGAAAGGTCTAGAATTGTCCAAGGTGACTCACCTAATTATAGGTGAGTAGAGTTTGGGCCTCCAGGCCTGGTATGTCTCAGATAAAGATCAACTCAGTAGGAATTTGCCTTGCTGGGGCATTGCTTGAATTCTTAAGGGGAGGAATGGACTCCATATCTTTCGGCTAGTAGAGCAAGATAAAGGCAGCAGGTTTCTCCTCCTGCCCTGTACAGGACAGAAACTGTCCCAGACTTTCAGAGAGATTTCCCATAAATCAAACATTCCCATCTTCTTCATAGCCTGTGCCTCTATCTTCATCTCCTCGAAGAATGTGCACAGTACAGACAGCTGGGCTAACCTGCCCTTTGATCGTGGTTTTGAATATAGAAGAAAGCAGAAAAGAGTTTGTAGCAAGACCACGAGGAGGGAAAACGGGGTTCAAAGATAATAGGAGGGCTTGACTAAGACTGAAATAGAGTGGCAACAGCTTCCATTTAACACCAGGGGTGCCATGGGCTTTTATATTTAAGGGCTATTTTCACTACATCTAACCTCTTTCTACCCAATTCTGTTTTCCAAAAATATGCTGCCCTTGGCTTGAGTAAGCAGCTAAAATCTATTTTCATGTCTGTTTTACTCGTGATGACTAAACAGATTCGTTGAAGTATTTTGTGCCCTACATTCCTGATTTTAATCCTTGTCTGGCTGATCTCCACACATGAATCTTTTACTCTTGTATTGTCAAAGAAGTCTAATATTTCTTTCCCAGTAACAGTTCTTTATATATGAGATGAAACTTTTATCCTACCAAAGTAATGAATGAAGTTTTCACTCTGGACTTTAAGGCAAATCTTCAGCTTTTACATTGAATTTCATCCGTTTTTATTTTCTTGTTTATCCCTCCCCCACTACCCCCTAATCATTCTGTTCAGATGTGAGGACCATTCTAAGAAAAGTGAACACACAAAAATAAGACAAATATCTAGTCAGAAAATATTGCAGTGTCCTGTACATTGCATACCAAGGCTCTGTGCGATAGAAAAACAATAGAATCCACAAGAGATGACAATTAAATACAGTGTGAAGCACTAGAACAAAACATTAGTAATCAATCCTATTAACAGATCAATTGATTTTTATATTGCTTTTCATAAAAACTAAAGCCTTGGTGTAAACCTAGATCCAGCACTGGGCCTAGGACTGCTTCCTAGTTGTCCAGAATTCTCTGGGATTGTTTTTATTACTTACAGAGGAAAAAGGAAAGATCCAGTAACTCAACTTAGTGTCCTTCGGACAAAGCTGCTGCCTCTCCTTCAGACTGAAGACGCTGTCATCCACCTTTCAGACGTATGCCATCCCTCTCTTCCTCCTTATCTAGGGACTCACTGGATCCATTTTCTTCTTACCCAACAGTCTCTTAACCCTCTCTCCTCTTCGGCCTCTTCTTTGCCAAAGCCCCCAGGCTGATTAGGAATCTTCTTACTGATCTCCTTTCTTTTTAACTCTTTGATTTCTCACCATTATAATACTACCAAAACTACCTTTTGTGCCTGGAATTTTCACTAAATATAAAGCACCTTATAATGGGTTTTTCCTTCCAAGAAGGTCAAATGTCTGTGTTGTGTCCTTCCACGAGGCAGTGACCAAGGTGATCAGATGTCTTAATGTTCTTAATTCCAAGAGAAGGCTGTTGAATATTTTAGAACTGCATATTAGTATCTGAATACATTCAATTTTAATTTTGCTTATAGTTCTTGATTGTCAGTGGCCTACCAGTCGCTTACAGTACATAATATTAACTGTATGTAGCAACTGTCCAGCTAGGGAGCGTTGCACACTTCACGGCTTGAGGGGCTGCACACAGATTTTTCAAATGACGGCCTTTCCCACCAGGTCACTCTGTCTCTGGTTGATAACCTTTTATTCCTAAACTGCTCACTTCTTTCATGGTTTTCAGTGAGATAAGCCTCTTTGTATAGATTCCATTATCTTCTAGGGGAGGGGGAGCTGCTTTGACCCCTCAGTATGGTTCCTAGCTCAAGGATGGTTTTCGATCACCTGGAACAATACACTTGGTTTCAGACTATGAGACAATGACATGTGGATTACTTCTCAACTATGTTTAAAAGGATTTCTTTTTTCATTTACTACTTTCAACTACTTTGTATTAATTATTCTCTTAAATGTAGTCACAAAAGGTAAGGTGTAAGATAAAGACATTTTTTAAAGAAGTCAGTGAAGAATTTAAGGTGTCTGAAAAGACAGATCTAGAGTCCCCCACACAGAAGGGAAGTGACAAGGTCCTGGGAGTGACAAAGGGTGGAGAATGGGGAAGGCTAGCAGCAATTTAGAAAGTTCAGATGTTCTCAGTGCTCAAGATCTCTGAAATTATTCCCTTATCCTCTTTCCATTCATTTATAAATCTGACCATTCTTGAGCGCAGTAACGTGATGTCAATAAATCTCTATAGTAATTACAAAAATGCTTTCATTTTCATTTTGACATTTATAATACATAGATTACATGACTTGCCTTTTAGTAGGAAGAAAGAGAGAATTTGGGTGTGGGGGTGCACCTGGAGGTGGACACTGGCTTCCTTAGTTGCTCTACGTGTGTGTGTGTGTGTGTGTGTGTGTGTGTGTCTGTCTGTCTGTCTGTCTGTCTGAGACATGATCCCTCACTGAACCTAGAACTTGTCTACTGGCTGGCCCTGCTTCTCCATCACTGAAAGTGTGGATGTTGCTGGCTTCTTACTTGAATCCTTGGGATGTGAACTCAGATGCCTTGACTGCTTAGCTCTGACCACTGACACACTCACCCAGCTTCAGCCAGAGAATTTAAATCTAAATCTCTTTGACTTGAAATGTTAGGACTCTTAACCAATTCTCTAAATGGTTAGAACTTTTTCTAAAAGTTCCTGTATATTTACTATCTACCTCTAAAGGTAAGAGTGTGAATTGAAGGTTATCACTCACCTCAAGAAGTAGTGAGGCTCAGAGGGAACATAGACAGGAGACAGAGAATGATGTATATGAGCAAGAGTTGATGTAAAGAAACAAGCCTAACTTTATAACCATAATGGGCAATTGTCAAAGTGTTGTTGTTGTTGTTTCTGTTCTTTCTCATGTGCTCTACTTTTTTATTAATTTTTAAATTTTTTAAAACTTACTTTTATTTATTTATATTTCAGTCGTTACACCCCCCAGGTCCACCCTCCCACAGTTCCTCATCCCACTCCTCCTCTCCCTGTCTCCAAGAGGATGTCCCCACCCCCAGCCAGGCCTCCCCATTCCCTGAGGCCTCCTGGCACTTCTTCTCCCACTGAAGCCAGACCAGGCAGTCCTCCGATGTCTATGTGTTGGGGGCCTCAGACCAGCTGCCTAGTTGGTGGCTCCGTTGTCTGAGATCTCAAGGGTTCAGGTTAGTTGAGACTGCTAGTCTTCCTACGGCGTTGCCCTCCTCCTCAGCTTCTTCCAGTCCCTAATTCAACCACATGGGTCCCAGACTTCAGTCCAACGGTTGGGTGTAAGTTTCTGCGTCTGTCTCTGTCAGAAGCTTGTTGGGCTTCTCAGAGGGAAGCCATGCTAGGCTCCTACCTGTAAGTACACCATAGCATCAATGATAGTGTCAGGCCTTGGGGCATCCTCCTGAGCTGGATCTCAATTTGGACCTGTCACTGGACCTCCATCAGTTTCCCTCAGTTTCTTCTCCATTTTTGTCCCTGCAGTTATTTTAGACAGACTCTGGGTCAGAGTTTTTTGACTGTGGGATGACAACCCCATCCCTCTACTTGAAGCCCTGTCTTTCTACTGGAGGTGGACTCTATAAGTTCCTACTCCCATCTGTAAGGCATTTCAACTAAGGCCCCTCCCTTTGAGTCCTGAGAGTCTCTCACCTCCCAGGTCTCTGGTACTTTCTAGAGGGTCCCCCACCTTCTATCTCCCCAAGGTTGTATTTTTCTATTAATTTTCCTGCCCCCCCCATACCTGATCATGTTCCCCTTTCTCCTCCCCTGCCCTCCCCTCTCCCGCCCAAGTCCCTCCCTCCCTCTGCCTTCCCATGTGATTGTTTTCTTCTCCCTCCCAAGTAGAATTGAAGCAACCTCACTGGGGCCCTTCTGCTTGTTAACCTTCTTGACTTCTGTGTGTGTGTGTGTGTGTGTGTGTGTGTGTGTGTGTGTGTGTATCAATGTATGTATGTACCAAATACCCTAGTTATTTCTTGAGGTTAGTGATAACCTTTAATGAATGCCAAGCACACACTCGTGCTCGCACACACACACCCCCCCTAGCTATTGATAAGAGCAAGAGATAATCCTGGAAGGAAAGTGGGGAAAGATACATTTATGCCAAATATTATTAAATGTTAAATTAAAAAAAGAGATAAACAATATGGTTTAAACTATTTTCTTTTCAGAAAAAAAGGATGTCTCCACATGAAACACACATCTCCAGTTATACCACAAGGGTCATGATTCAAAGAGGTGGGATGTCAAAGTTTAGTCTGTGTCTATTCATCTTTGGATTGTATATTCACATTCTATAATAAATACATATTCCTTCTGTAATTTGAAAGATATGAAATGGGATAAAGTGAAAATTATGTTTTAAGTCAAACAAACCTTGTATCAGATTTAAAAGATAGGGACATTCGACATGACTAACATAAGTGTTCATTGATAGAAACAGTAAGAAATTTGACTGAATGGAGATGAAGAGACAGGGCTCAGCAGTGTGAGCTCTTCTCTCCTAGAAGGCCTGGATTCAGTGCCCAGCACTCAAAACTGTCTGCAACTCCAGTTCCCGAGAATGCGGTGTCCTTTTCTGACCACCCTGTGTGGGCACCAGGCACACACACATGGTATACAGACATACATGTAGACTAAACTCCCATACACATAAAAATAATAAATAAATACAAATCTTGAGAAAGATAGAATGCAGCCAAGGCTTGAGTCTAGAAAATTGGTAAATGTTTTATTTCCCTTCCTTTTGTTGTTGCCAATAAGAAGAAAGGGCTAGACAGGAAGATATTTATCACATATATTCGATGAATGGTTATGCCCAGTGTTTAAAAGTTTATAAAATGCCTTATGTGTTTGAAACCATGAGCATTCATAGAAGATAAACATTATTATGTAAGTTTTTCAGATATAGAAACAGGGGCCCAGAGCTGTCACTGTCTTGTGCAAGGTTGTAAAATCAATGGCAGATATAGGAGTCAAATCCAGCTCTTTAGGGTATGGGATTCATATTTATTTCTTTGTGTTATTATTGTCAGAGCTCTATAATATACATCTATTTCACTGAAATCATATGACAAAACCAAAAAAAAAAACAAAAAGAAAAATGTTTCCCAAATATTTCTTACCCACAGAAGCTAGTGAATGTGGTTTTGCTAGTCATAAAATTCTCACATATGCACTATTGCTATTAACTGAGCAAGCTATGTTCAGAACGATCCCCTCCAAAAAGAGAGTATGCTCTTCTACTGTTTCCGACTCAGTTACAAAGCTAAATTCACAACTATGATACTGTAAACCCTGATCACCCAAATGACACCCTTTTCCCTACGATACATAGTTTCCATTCAAATAGCTGTCAGAAGAGATAACACTGTGGATATGCTTAGATGCACACAATAAAGAAGCCAGCCCATCACTTTTGCCTTGAATCCTTTGAGTTAATATTTAGCAAGCTCCCTGCAGGGTTGGAACTTTCCTTTGTTATTTAGCCCTGCCTTCCTAGTCTATAGAGCGGCACCGGCTACTTGCCAGACTCATCCAGTGTTTGCTGAAGACATGAATGGGAGTGCTCAGCCAGACAGGGGAGTGTGTAAAAGACAAATGGAATAAAACTTGGAGTGGACAAATGGATGATGGCTGAACAAGCAAGAGGGGGTGGGGGGTGGTGATAACGGGAGAGACGACAATGGCCTAGAAAGACTGTCAGGAAAGAACTGTGACTGGGTGTTCCTCTCCACTTTGATGCTAAACACAAGTCCCTGACAGCATCTTGTCATTTAGCCCAAATCCAAATGAATGCTTTGCTTTCCTTACAAGGTAAACAAATTGAATGAAGAGGAGACAGTCTCATCTCCCCAGGACAGTAAAGAGAGGGCTACTGGGAAATGTGTTTTATTAGCAAACTCTGGGGAAATCCTTACACCACTTCTGTCTAAACTTGCTATCACAGAGATTCCATCCAGACACATGGTATCCTAAGAAGCTAGCTAAATGTGTTACCACAGTGTCAGTCTTCTCTTTGGTAGGGAAACAATTACTTGATCCTTCTTGTTATATTGTTGCTTCCACTCTGTTGACCTGAAATAATCTAGAGAGCAGCAGCATATCCTATTAGACCATATAATCCTGTATGCCCAGAATGTACTAATTATGGGAAGTCCAGGTCATTTATTCTCTTAGTTTAGTTCTTTCTCAAGTTCTATCTACTTCATAATTACACAGCTAAAAACATGGCAATGTTTCTTTCATCTCCTTTTGCTTCTGTAGCAGTAGCATTATCTGGTCTTGACCCTGAGCTCCTAAGTTTAGATTGCAGTGTCTATTCATTAGTCCCCTTCTTACATCGTCCCCTGTCTTTTTGTATGACTTGTGTCTCTCCATGCTACCCCTGCTGCAGAAAATGTAGCTAAACTTGATATCAGTTGTTTGGGCTAATATTCTGAGCACAATCCTTTATTCAGAAGCATATGAATCCATGGTTTTAAGCCTTTTTTATTTATTATTTTTGCTTTATTACTGTGCTGTCAGGCTACTAAATGATAGAGACTTCCCAGAAATAAATGTGTTTGATTTCTCTCATACTAAACATCAATACTGATGCTGTGTTGATAGATTTGATTGTTTTGCATACTTAGTATAAGTTGTATTATTCCCTTTATAGTCATTCAGCTTGGTGTCTTTTATTTATCATATTATTTTGAAAGTTAGTCCTTTGTAGAAGGTATTGAAGTTTAATGGTCCATTCTCTGCATGTTAATGTTCCACTCTCAGCAACCCTCACATTTTGAAACTCATCTTAAAGTTAATGAACATTTTGGGCTATTTTCAGTTTAGATCTGTTATGAGTTATACTACTGTGAAACAAGTTTTGGTGTAGACATGTATTTTTATTTTTATTGGGAATATACCAAGAAGTGTAATTGCTAGATCTTGTGGTAACATATTTAAATATCTGAGTACTGCCAGACTTCCAACGTGGTTACAATATTTTCTATACCCTCTAGCAATGTTATAAAAGTCCCTGCTATATCTAGGGGTAGGAAATTGTGAGTTTCCTCATTGCCCTTAGTATGCAGACTGGTATTACCATTGTGCAAGTCTTGCTTAGGCAACGATATGGTTGAGATTTCATGGGTGCAGCTCCATGTCATGTCTAGAAGACATTATCTCACAGCAGAAATCCTGGTCCTTTGGCTTTCAGTCTTCCCATCTCTTTCTCTGCAGTGTTCCCTGAACCTTTCGTACAGGGTTGTGTTGTAGATGTGCTAATTAGATCTACACAAGTTATCCAGCCCCTAGCAGTCAGCCCCACACCCATGTGCACATGAGCAACTCAGTGGGGTATGAGAGAGAGAGAGAGAGAGAGAGAGAGAAAGAGAGAGAGAGAGAGAGAGAGAGAGATTGAGGTGAGAGGTCAGGAGGAAATGATGTGAATACAATGTTCCTGTATATGAATTTCTCAAACAAATTAAAAGAAAAACATCTAGTTTAGGGCCAGTGATATGACTCATGGGGTAAAAGCACTTGCTACCGAGCTTAAACCCTAAGGTCCATTCCTGAAACCCATATAATGGAGGGGAAAATTGACTCCCACATGTCTGATCTACACACACACACACACACACACACACACACACACACGAGAGAGAGAGAGAGAGAGAGAGAGAGAGAGAGAGAGAGAGAGATACTAAGCTCTGGTTCACATCCCGATTAACATTGTTACTGTTTTTCAATAGCAGTCATTTTACTATGATGTTGTATCCAGTTAGGTTTCCCTAATGACTAATGAGAACAAGTCTTTTCTTGTGTTTGCTAGCCATTAGTATATAAAATGTCTATTCCAATCATTTCTTTCTAGAAAAATTAAGTATAATGGGCCTTATTGAGTTATAAAAGCAAATTATTATTATAGATTTGCAAATATTCTTTCTCATTCTATAATTTGTCTTTTTATTTTACCTTTAACAATACATTTTAAGTGTTTATGTTGTTAGATCATTTTATTTTCCAATGAAAAATTTTTCTTATCATGAATTGTGTTTAAAAATTATTTGATTAATAAGGGTATGCATTTTTTCTCCTGAAGACATTAAAATTGTATTCCCTTCCAATGTAGTCATTATTACCGTGAACTAAATTTTTTGCATATGGAGAAATAAAGGGTTTTATTCATCTGTTTTATGCTGGGTGTCCTATTGCCCCAACACTACTTGTTAAATAAATAATCCTTAAATCCGTTGGTTGGAAACAATTTCAAAATTCATGGCATATCACAAGGTTTGGGTGTTTTCACAGTATCTACGGAATTTATTCAAAGTGTAGCCTGCTCTAAAGGCCCTCCCACCCATAAGCCCAGGGATCCATCCAGACTGACCACACAGTATTGTCTTCACTCTCTGTATCTCTCTGTGTATCAGTTAAACACTTGATTTCTAGCACAGACCATGATTTCCAGATAAAGACACATAGGGTTTACAGCACGATGCCCTCACATTTGTTTAAATTCTACCCATGCACGCATAATTCCACTTCCATGCAAGCTCACAAGGAGCCATGCATTCTGTTATCTGTGACCAGTCCTCCCATGTGTGTCCATGGCTCTCAATATGTCCCCAGGATGACTACCATTTCCTACCTTGCGTTATAATTATTTCTGAATCTACCTTATAACTCCATGATGGAGCTTAACATTTTTGAACAGTAGGTTTGATTTGTATTTAGCTGATTTTTACTCTCTAGACTTTTAATGAATGATACCACACGTAAATGAATCTTCCCTATGGGTTTAATGGTAAGCTATTTGTTGATAGTCAGATTTGTATTATCTAAATCCAAACCCCAAGAACACACACACACACACACACACACACACGAAAATCGCCAGTTCTTAGGGGGATGTTCCAACTACCTTTTTATCAAGAGGGGGTTGTCCAGTCAGATGAAAATACATTTACATTTACCAGAATGGCCAGAGCTTATCTTCTGCTGCTTCCTGTGGGCTTGGTTTTTAGTTAGAACAAAGATCAAAGGGTTTTGCTTTCCTGAAATTAACTGTAACATATTTCAGAACCTAAACGTGAGGAGCATTGTATTTGACTTTGAATTGTGAATGTTACCCAGTTATTTAGTTGGATATTTTAAGAGAGACACAAGGGAAATGTCTTAGAGTTACAGATGATTAGAAGTATTACCCTTGGCCAGTTAATACAGCTTGCTTCAAGTAGCCACATTTGAAACCACAATTTTTCTTTAGAATCTATGCTCGTGGGATATTTTTTTCTAGAAATACCATAATAACCTCTCCATAGAGCCAAGAACCCCCCCCTTCGCTCTTGAAAATTCTAACAGCTTAAGTGAGCACTTGATGAGGAAGCATCAGGGATTTGCCAGGGAGGGCAGGTCTTTTCAAAAGTGAGGTGGAAATTTAAGATGACAGAGGGAGACTTAAATAGGTTGATTTGGAGACAGACAAAAGATCAGAGCAGGGCAGGGGGATTATAGGAGAAAGAAAGGAAGAGATGAGGTGAGGAAGGGAGTAAACTCTCTCCATAGCTTAAAGAAGCTTTAGGCAATTATCTGAGTGTTGAAGGGAATTATCTGGACCACACAGCTGAGCTGGTTCAGGTTCCTCCACTGTGGCTTGCACCATAAACTTGCTCTCTTGTGCCATGAGTAGCTTACAGGTTAGGAAAAAAAAAAAAAATCGGTGAAATCTTCAAAGTCAGTCTGTCCACCAAGGCAATCGGGGTCTTTTTACAGCTTTTCCATCTGCTTCCTAGACTGTCTCTAAGGAAGCAAACTTTGGACATTTTGTTCGCTTGTCTTAACATGGGGCTCATTTTGTCAAATGGACGGAGTGCACTTTGGCCCACAATTTTAATGATAACATTCGTAAAGCCTTCCTTTGACAATAAAAATTAACTAAGCAACTCATAGATATGTCTATCTTTTTAATTGAATAAGGAGATCTGTGAAGATAATTCTTTTTTTTTTTTTTAAACTGGGAGAGGGTATGAAAAATCTGATGAATCACTTAGTTTTACGTATTTTGATGTCGTTCAGTATCTTAAGATATTAAGACATGACTAAAAATGGAAACTACTAGGCTAGTCTGAATGTACTTTAAAACCACTAAGGAAAAATAAGCTGACAATGAGTAGCACAGAATGTGTCACATACGTAATGCAAATTTCCTACTTGTTAACTTCTGGTTAAGTTGCTTAAGAATATTCCTGTTTGGGGTCACTTGTTACTGGTTGTTCGCACCAAGCATGAGGTTTTAAGATTTCCTTTATCATAAACAAACCTTCCTTGTTACATTATTCAGAATCCATACACACACTCATACACATACACACACACACACACACACACACACACACATGCACACACACACCACGCACACACAAATTTCCTGGAAGAAAAGTACTTTGTAATCCCTAATGAAGCAGTAGAAACTGCAGGACTTTCATTGCTGGGCTTGAGTGAAGTGGATTGCTTGCCTTTCATCTTTTATCTCCAAAATTGGACCCCCAACATCAGCTTTGTTAAATCTGACACACCTTGACTTTGCCCCTTTTTTTGAATTGCAAATTCATCAGCCTAGCAGTTTTAGCCTTCTCTGAGCCTACATTTCCACATTTTAAGGGAGCTTTAAGGGGTCTATTGTCAAGCACTTTAAAGTACAATAGTGACAGTTGGGTTTTAGCAGGTTGGGCAGGATAAATTCCCCTCTACCACTGCACAGAATATGCATTTATAAAACAGAAATAAAAGGAAAGCAATAAACATGGGGCTTGCATGGTACACAAGGATGTGTTTTGCAAACACTGCATCATGAGCCAGGTAGGGGAGATGATGTAAAGCAATAACCTGAGCCAGCTGCCTTTACTACTCTATTGTACTAGCAGTGTTAATTCTATAAATATGAGTTTACTTAGGTGTAGAACAAATACACGTACATAAAACTTACGGCTCTTTTCTAAGGAGTCCTCTAGACAGACTTTCTGTTTTGCTCTTTCGTGTGAGGCTGACTGAATGATTGCTAGAATTGCACTTTTACCAGTTTTAGGAAGTAAATTGTCAGATTTGGTTAGCTTTAGAAACTGGTTGTTTTGCAGATTCTGCTTTAGCTTTTGTATATCAGCAGTGTGTCCATGCCCAGGTACTAGTCACTGAAGACCACATTTTCAAGGCAGGGCTTTTCTCCAGCTAACACATCTCCCCATCCATCCAGCTTCCATCCAGGAGAAAACCTGCTGAGAAGACTGTAATCCCTTTGTTGGTGATGCTACAGTCTATGCCACTGGGGATATTCAGCTCAGAAGAAATGCAGTGAGGTCCTTTAGTACACAGGAAGTGTAACCAGCTCAATAAAATCAAGGAAGTTTCTCTTGTGGGTAAGGGAACTGTGATAGATCATATCCAAGTCCACGAAAGCTCTTGCTTTCAATGAAATCATGGAAACAGCTTGAAGCTAAATAAAAAGATTGTACAGGAGGACACAGTGAGATGGTGTAGCTTGTAAAGATATCTGATGCCAAGTCTGAAGATCAGATTTCTATTTTGTGGAATAGTTTGAGCAGTATTGGTGTTAGGTCTTCTTTGAAGGTCTGATAGAATTCTGCACTAAAACCATCCAGCCCTGGTTTTGTTTATTTGTTTGTTTTTGTTTTGTTTTTTTGGTTGGGAAGGTTTAGTGACTATTTCTATCTCCTTAGGAGTTATGGGACTGTTTAGATAATCTACCTGATCATGTTTTAACTTTGGTACATAGTGTCTGTCTAAAAACAACATCCATTTCATCTAGATTTTCCAGGTTTGTTGAGTAACTTTGGTAATAAGTTCTGATGACTTTTTGAATTTTCTCAAAAAATTCAAAAAGTCATATTAAGTTTCATTTGATATGTCTCCCTTTTCATTTCTGATTTTGTTAATTTGGATACTATCTCGGTGCTCTCCGGTTAGTCTAGCTAAGGGTTTATCTATCTTGTTGATTTTCTCAAAGAACCAGCTCTTGGTTTTGTTGATTTTTTTGTATTATTCTCTTGTTTCTGACTGGTTGATTTCAGCCCCAAGTTTGACTGTTTCCTGCTGTCTACTCCTCTTGGTTGGGTTTGCTTCTTTCTGTTCTAGAGCTTTCAGATGTGCTGTTAAGTTGCTTGTATGCAATCTCTCCAATTTCTTTATGAAGAAGCTTAATGCTATGATTTTTCCTCTTAACACTGCTTTCATTGTGTTCTATAAGTTTGAGTATGTTGTGTCTTCATTTTCATTGAATTCTGTAAAGTCTTGATTTATTTCTTTATTTCTTCCCTGACCAAGTTATCATTGAGCAGAAAGTTGTTCAGTTTCCATGAATATGTGGGCTTTCTGATTTTATTTTTTGCAGAATATTAATCTATCATTGTAGGGGATGTAGTGAATTTGGGAAGTTGCTGCTTTTCTTTATCTTCATGGTGAGTTGTTGTATTTTGTTTATTGTTTGATTGTTGGTTATTTGTTTGGATAGTTGGTTGATTTGATGCACACATTATTCATTGGCTACTGAGTCTAAAGGAAAATGATTGAACAACTCTCTGCTCAATGATAATTTGGTCAAGAAAGAAATAAAGAAATCAAGACTTTATAGAATTGAATGGATTTAAAGTAACATTTCAGAGTCAGTGTTTTTTTAATAGTTCTGAGTAATGACAGCTATAAAATGGATGGAAAACTACACTTTGGCTAGATTACTAAAGCAAATATCCCCAGGGAATGATTCAAGGACATAGTATATAGAATGGCTCCAAAAATGACACCTAGGCAGGACAAAGTAAATCTTATTATGAGGAACTAACAAGAAACCAAAGGGAAGAAATGGTTTATAAAATCACTGATGTGTGTTCACTAAAAGGGCCAATGTCATGAAGAAGGTAAACCATGGCTGAGTAGTTCCTTGATGTGGAAGAACAGGATGATTTTTGCATCCTGTGACCCTACTGGAAAATTGAAAAGAAGATCATAAGTGCAAAGTTTAGAACAGAAATAGATCAGTTTCAAATTTGTGTAAGTGCTACATTTTGGATTTGATAACTATGATGTTAATAATAAACATGAAGTTTGTTGTTAGAAAATACACACTGAAGTATTAGGAAATAGAGAAGCATGATTTATATGATACATTATCTCATGAATTAGAAAATAAAGTGGAGACTGATGATGTCAGGTTAGAAGCCATGTATGTGAGATCATGAAATTGGATAAGAGAAATCTCAAATATAAAGTCACCAAAAAAGAAATAAGAGTTGGAAAAACAGAAATAAGACTTGACTGGGTTTCTCTAAAAGGAAGCCAGCTGATGCTCCTCCACAGCAAACGGCTTACGATACCTGACCTCAGACAACACTACAGAACTATCATGACAAAGACATTGTGGCAAAAACCCAGACACAAAGATGAATGAAATGTATTAGAGGACCCAGCAATCAACCTGCACAGCTTTAGTCACCTGATTTTCCACAAAAATGTCATTTCCACTGGGAAGAGATTCAATAAATAGTGCTGGTCACTTGTATATCCAACAGCTGAAGAACAAAATTAGCTCCACTTCTCTCACTTTGCACAAAAATAAACTTAAAATCAAGCACACCTTAGTTTACAACCTGGAGTGCTAAAACCACAGGTAGAAAACATACAGAGAGCAGCACTTCAAGATGCAGGCCTAGGAGGCCAAGGAAACATCTCAGTGCAAGCATGAAGACCCAGTTCAGGTCTACAGCACCCATGTAAAGTTCTGGGAAAGGTGGCACATGACTGTCATACAACATGGTGATGGGCAGAGAGAGAGGCAAATCCCCATGGCTTGCTGGCCAGCCAATCAAGACAAAATGGTCAGCTCCAGGTTCTGTGGAGCTGTCTCAAAACTAAGATGGCTAAAGATAAAGATACCCTACATCAAACGCTAGCCATTACTTGTGTATATATGGGTGAGCACACTTGTACACACACATGCACACGTGCGCACACATATGCACACACAACACAACCACTGCTAGGCATATACCCAAATAACTATATCCTACCACAAAGATACATATACATTTATAGCTGCCACTCTATTCACAATATCAAGGAAGTGGAAGCAGCCCAGATGATCATCAACAGACTAATGGATGGTGAAAATGTGGTACACGCACATAATACAATTTTATTCAGCATCAAAGAAAAGTGGGATTTGCAAGAAAATTAGTGGGGTTGGAATTTATTATCTTAAGTGAGATAGCCAGACTCAGTAAGATAAATATCACATGTTCCCTCCCATAAGCAAATCCAAGTGTTTAATTTTTGTATTTGTGTATTTATGTGGGTGTGAGAATGGGTATATTCCATGAACTTCAAAGGGGACCATGAGGGAGGTAAAGAGTTATTTTAAATAAAGGAGATGGGAAGGTAATAAAGTATATGTGACATGAAAGTACAAAGGGGACTCTGGGAATGGCATGGGGATGGGGATGGCGAAGGAACTGGGACATAGGTGACCCTAAAGAAAGTGTGCATGAAAATGTGAAATGAAACCCACTACTGTCTATACTAATTAAAAAACAAGCAATGGAAAATAAAGCTAAGGTATCATATATTCTATAAATACTTTCTTAACATGTGTATAAAATATAAAATTTTAAAAATATGAAATAATAAATACAAAAATATAAAATATAAATGCATATAAAAATATCTATAATAATTATATGCCAATTACTTATATAACTATATAAAATAAAGATTAGAGCTACAAATACATTAATGAAATCACTACAATATAAAGACTATTTATGTAATATGTACATATATATGTATGTATGAAAAAATTACTGAAAATTTCTATTTTACCTGTGAAATTTTTCTCTCAGTCTGAAGTTGTTTTAGAATAATGCTCTCTTGAAAATGTAATGGAAGCTGAGCACGGTGGTGCAAGCCTGTCTGTCATCTCAGCACTCAGGACACGGAAGTAGGAAATTACAATTGCCACCATAACAAGGCCAGTCTAAATTACACAGAGAATTTGAAGCTAGGCAGGATTACACAATATAACCTTGTCTCACACAAAGAAACACCAAACATACAGTTTAACTACTTTATATAGTCATCATTGAAAGATCAACATGTATCTGTGTGTTTCATAGATAATCCTGCCTCAACTGTACTCTGGAGAATTTTCCTTTCTTTAATTGATAAGGTAATTTGAGACCTACATTCCTGGTGTATAGTAGGGACTCATTTACTTGATGACATAAATGAATTGATGTCACATGGTGTTCCCCCACCTATTTTCTACTATTTTCCTCTAATTAGTTGCTAAATATTTTTTGTCATAGGATAGTGTACTATGTTTATTCTGGAGAAACATTTTAGACTAACATCTTGGTGGTATGAGTTTTCCTTGTGGGGCAGTGATCTAGCAGGCAGTCTGGCACACCGGTTGAGCACAGGCAAACTCTGGGAGACCCCACAAAGTAATTCGAAAGGAAAGGGAAATGTTATGCCAAGGCTCCTGGGAGGTTTTTTGGCTCCAGTCATGGTCACATATCACGCCCAGCTAGAGGCGTGGCCACACAGCCCCAAGCCGTAGCCTACTCCACGTTAGTGAGACACCCAGAGACTTAGCCACGCCCCTTCCCAGTTACTATATCTGCTCTGCCTCTCTGGGAGAGGCTGGAGGTACAGTTCCATCCATGCCACTTTCCACATGATGAAAATAAAGATCTTAGAATTATGGACTGTCTCTTCATCTGGACCCGCCATGGGAAGTGAGGGATCCAACCCTCAATTAATGAGCCGCAGCTAATCTCTCGTCGAGGGAACCCCAGCACTCCAAGATGGTGCCCATTAACCCAAGCCTAAGCAGTTAGCCTGGCACCCAAAGCAGCCAAGACCTGGTCCCAGGGGCGGGAACCCCAGCTGCTCTCCGGCTAACCCATCTGCGGCACCCTGCAGCGACTGTGGAGTCCAGGGCTAGAGAACCCACGGAGATGACTGCCTGGAGATGGCCCCCTCCTCCACCCACAGGCAGGGCCCGCAGAGGCTTCCCACAGCCCCCCAACCTGCCGGTCGGACTGTGGGGGAAGATGCTCAGCCACTTCCCAGTTGTTCTGTCCCACCCAGAGCCGCAGTTCCCAGGGACAAGCATGTGGGGCTTCATTTCACTGCGCCATGATTTTTCCCAACATTTCCTCATGCATAAAATACCTTTATTCTGTACTTTCATCTCCATTGACTAGAAAGGGGCAAGCTCAACATCAGAACCCAGAGCCTAGAACCCTAATATAAGCTACTATCAAGTTAATGGCAGGGTTATTTCTCTGTTGTCTTTGAAAGCAATGTGTAGACTTTGAAGTTCATATTTCTTTAGTCAATCTGTGAGAAGAATGAGCTGAGACTGGGACGAGGAGAAAGAGGCATAGAGAAACTACCAGTGATATGGATAAAACCTGACCCAGACAGGAGCCTCTGCCAATACAGCAGCCATGTGACCCTGCCTGTGATGCTAGCAACTCCAGAGCCGGAACCTGGAAGATGTTTGAAGACCAGCCTGGCTACATTCTCTGGAAAAACAGACTTCCAACAACAATGAAGGAGTAACTACCATGGCTGGCCAGATATTATGGTAGGAAAGAGGAGCAGAAGGAGAAGGAGAAGGAAGAGCAGGAGGAGCAGGGGAGGAGGAAGAGGAGAAGAAGGAGGAGGAGGAGGAGGAAAAGAAGGAGGAGGAGGAGGAGGAGGAGGAGAAAGAGGAGGAGGAAAAAAAGGAGGAGGAGGAGGAGGAGGAGGAGGAGGAGGAGGAGGAGGAGGAGGAGGAGGAGGAAAGACTACAATAGTCTGTCTCTTCTGTCCCTGTGGCCAAATGCTTCTGGAAGAATGTGTCCTGAAACCCCAAAATGCATGTAAAATGCATGTCAGGCCACTTGTCAACAGAACTTGTAGTAATGCCCAGAATGTGTAGTAATTTCCCAAAGAATTAGTCCTAGCTAAACAGGGATTTTTTTGGTGAGGACTCAATAGGTTGAGTGGCATGTCAAACAACAGAATATTAGTAAGCATTCGTATTGTATTTTATATCTGCATAATAGTTCATAACTATTCCACAAATAATTTATAGTTCCTAAAGACTTTCTGAGATACATTGACATTGTAACCATTTTATAAACAGAAAAATATAATTAACTATAGTTATATAATTTGCTCCTAACTCCAAAATGTAATTAGGAGTCGTTGCTTTCCTAAAATGGAGAAATCATCTTATAGTATACTTCAGAGTCATTTTAGTACACACACACACGCACACTCACACACACACACATTCACACACACACATTCACACACACACACACTCATACACACACACGCACACTCACACACACGCACACTCACACACACACACTCACACACACACTCATACACACACACACACACACGCACACTCACACACACACACTCACACACACACTCA
>JADRCH010000254.1:2753678-2781484 GCA_019843965.1 Rhynchomys soricoides
ACACACACACACGCACACTCACACACACACACTCACACACACACTCACAAGCACACAGTCTAGACCTGATTTATTTGCCCTCATCAGAAACATTTTCACTAGCACGCAGGTGAATGGGGAAGTTTCTTTCCAATCCCAACCTTTTACAATGCATCCCAGCCTTGTCTACTCTGCAATTAGTAGTGGTGTGCTCCCTGTAAGCAGCAGTTTGAGGGGAGAAGTAGGAGGAAGAGACTTCCCATAGAAGTCTAGAAGTCCCCAAATTGGTCTAGCAGTGGCCTAGCCCATCCTTCACCTCTCGAGTACTGGTGTTTCCTGCTTCAGAAACTCTACAGCGAAGGGCATTTTCTTATCTTGAACTCTTGGTTAGACAAGAGCAGGATTTTCTCTTGTTAACTCACTTCATTCTCTCCTTCATCAAAATCATCAAATAATTCCTTGCCACCCCAAAATGCTAGCCTGGACCAGTGCATGCTAGCTAAAATAAGTCTGAGTCAAGCATTTGGTTTTCAAATACTTTAATAAGAAAATAGAACAATTAAGTAAATTTCAGAAAATAAAAATATTCATTTAATCTTCACAATAATTGTTTGCTTAAGTTTATATTGCATATTTACTAATATATTTATATGAATAGTGCACTAGTCAGTAAAATATATGTATTAAATTATTCATACATTTTTATATCTAAAAACCATACATGTAGCACATGGACATACATGCAAATGTATTGAAATATTCTGTATAATATATATGATTTATATATGTTGTTTTGTGTTAATATATAAAATATATACTTATGTATAAACATGTATTATATAATCTATAAAATATGTACAAACACAAATACATGGTTATATAATATTTCAACATAAAAATGCTTCTCAGACAGTACATGGTTCATACAAATATGTTAGAGTCATGTGTATTTGTGGCACTGGAGATTGAACCTAGGGCCTAGTGCATAATATGCAAGCACTCTCTCAGAGCTGTAGCTCTAGAATGCTTTTTCATATTTAAAGCATTCAGCACAGGGGTTTGCTAAGTTACCCATCTTGCATTGCTCCGCTTGTCTCAGTGTCCCTGGAATTTCAGGAGCAAATCTAAGGCCTCCCAAATAGCAGGTAAGTACTCCAGCACTGAGATGTCTCCCCAGTGCTTATTTAAACATTTAAAATCATATGTCTCTACTGCAGCATTCACTCTGTTTCAACCAATATGCTAAAATTGTATTCACTGCTTCCAAAAATACATCGGTCTCTCCAAAAGAACCCAACCAGCAACAAAAGCAAGCATCTCCTTCAAGCCCGCTTCAGAAAGGAAAACAGGCCCTCCATGACAACTACAACTATAGTGGAGAAAACAAAATAGAAATACCCTTTGGGGGAAATAGGGAAGGTCTAGCTGTGGGTCCCTTTGTAGCCTATAATAAATTTTTAGTTAAGGCAATACGTAGATGAAAGGTTGGGTTGTGTTAGTTTACTGTATTAAATCACTAAGGATAAAATACACTTTTGTAACTTTACAGAGTTTGGGTTGCACAGTGTGAAAATCAATGGGAAGATGCTAAAGCTTCAGGATGATGGCATAACACACGTGCGCATGGCAGCTTTCCATTGCATGTTGTTCTTTACTCGAAACACTCTAGCAATTCACGATTTTGGCCTTATTTGGCCATATCTCTCATTCTTGCCAAGTATGTGTGGTATTTTGGGGATGTGGACAGAGATCCACAGGAACTTGGCTGAGACCACCAGATGTATTTTTACCTCCAGTGGCAAACAGGCAGGGTTCTAACTTGCTCCGCCATGTAGCACTTACCATTGGAACCACAGGAGGCCCGCTTAGTGTGGTCTTTCGTGAACTGAAATTAGAATGCAGCCATCTGTCTTGTAGGCTTGGATTTCTTCTTGAGATTCATAAAGGAGGACATCATGGAATCCAAAGTCAAACAGAGCCTGGGAGCTACAACTCTTGTTTAACAAAAGAAAAAAACTTAGTCCAGTGGGAAGGATGGGATGGGAAACCTGTGGTTCCATTAGAGAGGAAGTTCCAAGAAACCACGAGCATGCAAGTCTTGGTCTGCTCAGCTAAATAGTGTTGCAATTTCCAAGAGAAGTCTACAGTGTCTCCACCACACATCCCGAGATACGATGATATGATCCAATGATTCTATCAAAACACAAAGGTGATTTTACCTCAATTCTTCACATGGAAATATGGGATTTGGTTTTCTTTTTCCTTTAATAAAGGCATACGTGCTTGGGCCACCTGCGAAATGGGTGGGACAGTATCATTGACTCCATTGTCTGTCACTTGCCAGTCTCATCTGAAGAGTAGTAGATCTGAGGCCATATAGAAGACAGCAAATCCTGTGGAATAATCCAGTGCTGCTCAAATATGCTTTCATTTCCCCTTACCCTCAAACAATTGGAGGACAGGGGATGAAGGTCTAGCTCACTGATCATGAGTACACACTGCTTTTACAGAGGGGATCCACATGATGGCTCACAATGGTCTGTAACTCCATTCCAGCAGATCTGACACCCTCTTCTGGGCTCTATGGGCATCAGAAATAGACATAAGTGCATATCCATACATGTGGGCTCTCACACATACACACAAAAATAAGAATAAATAAATGTAAAAGTTATCACAGGATAAGAGATTCGTGGATAACAGTGATTGAGTCTTAGTATTGCTGCTTTGGGTGGTAGTGGTTTTATGGGAGATTTTTACTTGTTTGTTGTTTTGATTTTGTATGTATTTTTCATGTTGTAGTGTCAGCTGACCTCAGATGCTCAATTCTCTTGTTTGTGTGCAGGGATCATGAGCCTTATATTCATATTCAGCCTTAAATTGATCTTTTACAGGTTCATAAAGAGGAGGCATGGTACAAAGACTACTGACACGTCCTGACAGCCTTCCTCTCATATTTGCCTGCATTACTATTATTGAAATTTCAAATTCACACAGAAAATGAAATGAGAGCAGAAGAGAAAAGGGCACAAGCTGTTTTATTTAATACATTTTGGCAGTCAAATAATAATGGGTTCATTATCAGACGTAATAATGCTTAAACTTCCAATGCTTGAAATAAATTGCTTATTTTACTAAAAGTAGCTCATAACAAAATAAAACAAAATTCACAACCCAAACTAGCCATACCAAACTACGCAAGCTATTTACTTTTGAGGAGTACACCAACCTTTTCCTAACTCCTTAGTTACTTTGGATGACTTGCCCAGGACTTGCTGTTCCCACATTTCCATCGCTAGCACTTGGCATACAGTTCATCCTTTCTGGAATACTTTTGACCCAACAAAACCTATTTAAGAAACCCTTCCTAATTATGTAGCCTTTGCTGACTCCCCCCTTCTGAACACTACTCTGAATATTTCTGGCATCCTTTCATAAATTTTCTGTTCTGTGCGTTTTGATCAAGTCCACCTCTCGTTCCCTCCTCTCTTCTTCCTCTCTATCCCCAACATCACTTCCCTCTTCTAAATCCTCGTGTTCTGCCTTAAAAACAAACAAAAACCTCTCTGAGGCTAGTTAGTGCTGCCTGTGTGTGAATAGTTATAGGACCATCTACTCAAGCATGTGGCCTCTCAGGGCCCACATCCCTGAAGAAACTGATTCTACCACCCCCAACAGCCATGACTTGCCAGTAGCTTTCCAGCCAGGGATGGGACTTCATGAGCTACTTCGGAATCCATACTGGGATTTTGGCTAGCTTGGTTTTCTGCAAGTCTTGTGCATACAATCCTAATCACTGTGAGTTCATGTGGGAAACTACTGTACCATGCCTGCCAGAACTGTGCCGCTGCGCACTTCTTCTGACTCTTTAGAATCTTTCTACTTCATCTTCCATGACCTTGTGGGAAAGGTGTGAGGCACAGATATTCCATTGAGAGCTGAGCAGCCTAGTCTCTTATTGTCTCTATGTTGGCTGGTTGTGGGTCTCTGTATTAATCACCACCTTCTGAAAGAGAAGCTTCTCTGAAGTGGTTGGGAAAAGCACTAATCTGTCATTAGAAAGATGAACTTTTGGAGATGTTCATTATTTGCATTTAGCAGAATAACAGTGATAGGGTTTCCCCTAGGGCCCATGACTAAGAAGCCAAGGTTTTTGTTTTTGTTTTTTGTTTTTTTGTTTGGTCTTAGTTAATAGCACCAGGCATGTATTCAGTCTTGAGGAATGGGCCCTAAATCCAATCTAAAGGTGGTTGGTTACTCCCATACCACCCGTGCCACTATCTCCCCAGTAGACCTGTATTACCAGATAACATGTTACTTATTATTGTAGCTCACAGGTTCAAACTGGGTATGACAGTCAATTGCTGCTAGTCTTCATATATCATTTGTTATTAATTTCTTGTCTCTACTTGGGTCTTCTGCCAGTGCTAAGAGAATTGTCTGCCAAAGTACTTAGACTCTCTATCAGCAGGAGACCCTTAGTATTTGGATGAGGTGGCATGAAGCTACCTCAGTAATATTTCTCTCCTGGCATATGAGATGAAAAGGTTTTATAGCCACTTTGTGTGGTTTCAGAAAGAGTGAAACTAAATCCAGTATTTCCACTCTATCATATTTGTCTTGTGGAGAAAAAGAATTCACCATCATACCCACAGTAATATCTACTTTGTTGCTTAACTCTGATCTTAATAAAAATACAGTTAGAAGGCCCTCTTGTCTTTTCTGTCTTTAAACACACACGAGCACCAGTGAATAAGGAAGCCCATCCTATATATTCACCTATTCCAGTCAATGATCTAAATATAAGCACTTACCAGACCAAGAACCAAAAAATGAAGAAAAGTACTGGTTAGTGAACCTTGTATATACCGTTCAGGGATCAAAGGGGGCAATGAACAAGGATCAAAGTGTGCAAGGAGGTCAGAATGTCACATTCTTGCAACGTCAAGTTTCTCACGATGCGGAATAGTTTCATCAGAACCACTCTTCATCAGTTGCAAAGAGGAGGGAAATCAATGAAATAGTGAATTGAGAATCTGTGGTCCTTCCATCTAAGACAGCCATTTATTTCAGCATCTTCGCCCACTTTCAGGGAAGATGGAGTTTTGGAGAAGACCAACCTTTGCTACATGTATGTCTCTTTAGTGATGGTTACAAAAGCACTTTGTCAAAGCAGCTGCCCAATCACTGTTCAGTTCACCTGGGTTTACCAAAGTCCCCGTGTGTTGTGGGGCTTGCTCACTACAAGAGATAATTTCTCTGCTACTTAATTAGACATTAGAAATTTAGATGGGGAAAAAAGTTCCTTAAAACAATAATTCCCCAGAATTACAGAAATTGAAGTGGCAGTCTTGATGTCTGGGTGGTGCAGTACAGCTTTTACCATTGTTTCACATATTCATTAAAAAAAAAAATACAAGCACAAATAAGCCAAATTTAATAGATATTATTTTGTATTCATAAAGCACCTTCTTCAAGAACCTTTTAAATGCTTTATGGATTTCCTCTCTAGTTAATCCCCACCACAACCCTGTGAGGCAGATACTACAAGAGGGAGACTGAAGCACTGAGAGGCAAGATGACTTGTCCAAGGTCACACAACTAAGCTCACTGGAGAGCAAGGACTTGGGCACCTTGCCTCCCAGCTCCCAGCCACATCCCTCACGAGAGAATCTTTAACGAAAAGCATCTTTGCAGAAAGTATCAGGAGGAGCATGTTATGAAAGTGAGGTCTTCCTATGGCCATCATGGAAAGAAAAACCCGATGTGGATGGCTGAGGCCATAAGACCGTGATAGCACATTTCCTTGCTCCTTCCTACCTAAGCTGCCCAGCTCCTGTCTTGAGTAACCTTCTAAAGGTAAAATTTCCATGACAGAAGCTGTGTGACTCAGAAGTGGGCTTAACTTAGAATATTTGCTTTTAGTTATGAAAGTTTTGTTCTAATATACAAAATTTGGGACAGCTGCCCGAGCAAGCATGGACATAATTGCACAGCAACTAGCCTTGTCTGAAACTGTCCTCATCATAATCACAGGCAAACTACAATCATCTGGAATGTCACACAGTCATTTGCCCATCAAAACATTATTTAGCTTAGTTGAGGAAATTTCCACCAAGATACAGAGTTGGTGATAGAGTGAGGAAATGCAGCCTGGTCAGTTGAGTACAATAAAACCTCTTGCAGTTTTATTTTATCTCTCTCTCTCTCTCTCTCTCTCTCTCTCTCTCTCTCTCTCTCTCTGTGTGTGTACAAATATGAGCAAGTCCCAGCAAAGGATAGAAGAGGGTGTCAGGTCCCCTAAAAATGGAATTACTTGTCATTTTCTGTTCCCGTGCAAGAGTAGCAATTGCTCCTGATGACTTAGCTTCTCCCCAGCCCTATGTAATAAAAATTTCTACACACGGTAAACCATAACATTTGAAACTTCAAGGGAAAAGTAAGTTTGGTGATATCGCTGAACACAAACAGAGAACATAGGTGGGAACAACATCTTCGTGAAGGAAGTAGAATGCTTGGTGCTTGAATCTGAGCAATGAAATCCAGTGAGACCATGGTAGGGATGCAGCGAACATCACGTGTGTGCCCTGAACATTATGTATGTGCACATCTTTAAATTGTAGGCTCTGTGTTTGCTAATCATAGCTTTCTGTTAATACATTCTTTTCCCTAGAGTGTGAGAGCTTACCAGATTACTACTGGTGTTATTTGTAATATCATTCCAAACATGATTTCCTGAAAGGAGCTCAAGTCAGCAATTCCCTACAATTATCAGAGTGGTTTCTCCCTCAAGAGCCATAATCCTCCATTATTTTTTAAGCTAATTTTACTGTCAAGTTTATGAGGAATCCAACCATCACTCGCCAGTGTTCATGATTTTGAATATTCTGTTTTTTAAACTTTGTCTTTTTGTTTATGAACTTACAGTAAGTTTCTCTGCTTAGGTGCCCCCTGGTTTCTTCCTTTGCAGACATGTTGCACTGTAAAGATTGTAAACTTGAGTTGTCCTTCCGTGATGGCTGGTCTTGGTTATGAACTTAACTATATCTGGAATGAACTACAGTCCAGAAATGGAGGGCACACCTGAGACCTGGATCTTAAGGCAGGAAGACAGTGTGCCTTTGATACAGATTTTGAGGCTAGAAGACACAAGGTTTTGATTCAGATCTTGAGGTGTAATGATACACACCTTTAATCCAGATCTTGAGGCACACCTTTAATCTGGACCATACCTTCTGCTGGAAGCCAAATAAGGACAGTGTAAGAAGAAAGGGTTCATTCATCCTTAGCCTGCTTGCCCTTACTTTGCCAGCACATCTGTTTCTTCACCAGCATTGAAGCCTACTTCTTTCTGGATTCCAGTTTATCCAGAAGACCAGCGGAGACACCCAGCCTCGTGGGACTGAGCAACTATTGTATTCTTGGACTTTCCATTAACAGCTGGCCATTGTTGAATTAGTTGAACTGCAGCCTGTAAGTCATCCCAATAAATTCCCTTTGCGAGAGAGAGAGAGAGAGAGAGAGAGAGAGAGAGAGAGAGAGAAGAAGAGGAGGAGGAGGAGGAGGAGGAGGAGGAGGAGGAGGAGGAGAGGAGAAGAGAGAGATTCATTTCAGAAGTTTATGACCCTAGGGAACCCCAATACATCTTCATTTTAGAGTCTCACAGTATAACATTTTGCTGTTTTTAAAATATTTTTATAATCAATTGTCTATATTCCTTTTTCTCACTCCTCCATTCTCCCATGTGATGATCAATCTTCCTCATTTAGCTTTAAAACAAACTTGCTCAAACTTGGGGTTGGAGAGATGGATCAGTGGTTAAGAACACTTATTATGAGTTCAGTTTCCAACACCATCATGGTGACTCACAACCAGCCATAGCTCCAGCTCCAAGGAATTGGATGCTCTCTTCTGGTCTCTGAAGACACCAGGTCTGGATGTGGAACACAGGCACATATGAAAGCAAAACACTCATACACACACATACAAAAACCATCTAACATTGGAGACTCTTTAGGGGCTGAGTTTGTGGAATGTGGTTCCCCCGCCCCCAGGGTTTTTAATCCATTAATCTTTCACTCTCCCTGGCTGCTGTTGGTTTTGAAATAGCCTTAAATATTCCAAAATTTAACAAAGAGAATTTAATCCTCAGTGGCACCAGTGGGAGTGAAAAGCCAGGATACTCCATGACTTATATGAGGGAGAATGAAGACCAGATTGAAAGACTACAGAGTTACTGACCAGCAGGATGGGTGATAGATACTAAGCACAGTTTCCCAGTGGTAGTTAGCGCTTGGTGACCAAGGAACAGTTCAGGCAGCCAAAACACCAGAAACACAGGAAATGAACAGTGTTCCATCTGTTTCTGCCTTCAAATCCCAAGTCTGTAGATTGGCGTGAGAAAGGCTGTTAGACTCCTGTCTAAAGTCAGGGCCATCGATGTTCTGGTTGGGCTTTTAGTGTGACTGGGTCCCTAGTAGGACGGATATTCCAAATGACTAGCCAACTGACCACACTAAATGAGCAACATCTGAAGACTTTTCTCATCCTCAAACTACTGAGAACTGCAGAGATGGACTTTTGTCTTCCATGTGGCAACTGTCGGGCCTGTCACTGATGCACTGGATGGAGACCATGTATCCATTTCCTTCTTTTTAACTGAGTATTTGTATACATGAGTGTTTTCAGCTTGTAGGTATGTATGCCACATCTGTGTACACCAGAGAGAGCACAAGATTTCCTGGAATTAGAGTAAGAGGCAGTGATGCTTGATTAGCCATGTGGGTGCTGGGAACCAAGCACAAGTCCTCTGCAAGAGTAGCAGGTGCTCTTGACTGCTTAGCTATCTCCCTAGTCCTGATCTTTCCATTTATATCAGGTATGTTGTTCGCCTTCTCCTCCTCTTCCTCCTTCTCCTCCTCCCTCTTCGTCTTTCTCCTCTCCCTCCTCCTCCTCCCCCCCCTCCTCGCCCTCCCCTCCTTGGTTTTAGTCTAGTATCTTCAGTTGGAATCTCCTCTTACTGTGGGATGTTCTTTCCAGTTCTTCCTGTGCACACATAGCATATGTCATTGCAGTGTTTCTTTTTGTCAATGATTTTCTTCATGCTTCACTTGCCTTGGTCATGAACTCTGGGCAGTGTGTATTAACACTTTAGGGACCTGAGGACCACGTTCTGGTATAGCTGTGACAGATGGCGGATAGGATGGGGGTGATCGCTCAACCTGTTTTGCATCTACCTGCAGGCAGAGATGCAGGATACCTCCAGAGCTCTAATGCTTCCTAAGGATGGGGAAAGCAAGGAGATATGGTGGATGAGATATGAGATTTCACGTCCCAGCATAAGGTGACTCACATAAGGACAGCACATGGATCCCCCTTCTTTGTTCCTCGCCATGGAAGAATGAATGCCAGCTGCCTCAGCTGGAAACAGTTAGTCCAGGAAGTTCGACTGTCCCTAGAAATTCCCTGTGGACCTGCATGACTTGTCTGTGACTAGCTATGTTTTTCTGTCCTTTGTTTAATTCTTAATTTACAATTATCCTATACTTTAAAATGCATTTCATTTTCCTTTGAATTCTTTCATATATTTTAATGTCAAATGTTTAATAGTCCCGTTTTATCTTTAAGACTTAATTACATTTCACTTTTGTCAAATTTATTTTTTAACTTAAAACTTTTCTCACAATGTTTTGAGTTTTTATTCATCTAAATCTATTTCTTTCCAACTGTGTTGTCTACATTTTCTGAGTCTCAATTGTTTTATTTCTTCCTCATTTGCTTATTTAGCAAATACTTATTAATTTCTTATTGGTGTTAGAAAACATTATTTTATATATCTTAGGACTAAGTTAAGTCTTAGATACAATCTAATCCCTTACCCCCAATATATTCTGTTCTTATTCAATAATGCCTACATCTTACATAAATTTTAATATTTTATCCTAAAGAATCATTAATCAGTACTTTTCACCCTGTGTTATGAATAATAAACTCACTTTAGTTTTCTATGAACTGTTCACTGGTACATGAGGCTCTGAGAATATACATATCTGCATATTTTATAATTCCTGTTTGAATTTGGTATGTATTTTATGCATTACTAGAAACTCTATAGTTATTCCTTTGATTTTCCTCCTGTCTTCTACTGGAGGAACTGTTTCCCAGATGAACCAAGAGTGGACAGCAGCAATGAGTTAGCATATCTTGGATATGTGCCTCAGAAACAGCATAGCCAGTATGCATCACTGACAACCCTCCATCCCAGCATGTTGGTCTTCTTAGATGAATACCAGGCTTCTTAGAACCTGGAATTGTGTTTCTTAATCATTCATTCATTCATTCATTCATTCATTCAACAAATGTTTCATAAGAATCTCTTTTTTTTAATTTCTATAAGAGTGATATCAAATTTCTTCCTTGTAGATTTGTGTGTGTGTGTGTGTGTGTGTGTGTTTTGGTGAATCTCAGATCAAACTGCTTTCTTCTCTGCCTTTACTGTGTCCAGAACTGCTACAGAATTTGATTTCTCACTCTCGTCTTAGTCTATGCCACATTCTTTATGGAAAGTCCTCCTGCCATATTTTGGAATCTCGTCTAAGTAATCAGACACATGATTTCCAGATTTCCTTTTGGAATTATCATCTCCATCCTGCTTAGGAATTTATCCTCTCTTGAAGAGCAGAGTATTGGGCCTGTCTCATCAGGCAGTGTGGCCACAGTGCTGAAAACGGCTTCAGAAAGAAGCCAAATGTGACACTTTCTCTTAACAGGCGCCCCTTTTTAGTTTCAATATTTTTTTCTGGGTTAGTGTTGAATCTCAAATAGAATTAGCAAGCTTTGTAAGTCCCCTTGATGACTTCCATAGATGACCCTCTAAGTGAACAGTTCTCACCTGTGTGCCTGAGGCTTTGATCATCTAGGGCTATAAGACTTTGCTTTATGTATAAAACGCTCCTCCCACTGCCCTGAACTGTCACTCTCCACAAGACAATGCACAGTTGGTTGGCAACTGCCAGCAAATGACACCAATTGCCACCAAACTTCTAGCTCCTCAGAACAGCTACCAGATTGAAAGAACATCACTCACCTCTCCAACCCTCTAGCTTCTGTGGCAAAGATGGTCTACACTGGTTCATCATGAGCCTCAATATGTTTAAAATGTGAGCAGGGCATAAAGGGAGGTTAACTCGGGCTCAGATAATTGAGATCAATTATTCTTAGCAATCTAATGAGAGAGTTTGAAGAAAACAATAAAATAAGAAGAATGCCTTGTGTATTAATACTTTGTCATCAATAACTTCAATGTTTATCTAAGAAATACTTCTCTAAACACTCTTTGCTTTACAGAACTCTTGTGTATCCAGTAAGAGCTGGATTGATGGCTTGTTTGAATAATCCCTTGATGTGTAACATTATTGGAAAGTTTTAACTAAGTTACAAAAAGAATAGTCTACTAAATTCAAACATATATTGGGGAATTCCAATACAACAAGATCTTCAACATACATTGATCATTAATAAAAGGGAGCAGGCCATTCATTCAGTAGTTATCATTGAAAATCAACAAGAGGATTTTAAATTGTGCAATAATGGAATTTTAATTTTCTTTCTAGTTATTCCTTTTATTGGTTTTACTTATATTTACATGAATATCAATATTAAGGAGACCATGTATTTAAATTTGCTATGTGAAATTGTTACCAGGTTGTCTCAATGCTTAAAAGAAAAAACAATCTTACTTTTGTTGTATTTTTTTGATGATTATTTTGGAAAAGTATTCTCTTACTTTTGAAGATAGCCCTTAATATTTTTTTGTAAGATTGGCTTGAGAGAATTGTGGCGCATCTAAACTGGTCCTACTGAGTGTTTTGTAACAAAAGATTATGTGATTATATTTATATGCCAGGCATGGAGAGATGAGTCAGCTATGAAGAAAGTTCTTCTCTTGCAGAGAACCTGAGTTCATTTACAACATCTATATTGAACTGCTCAAACCGCCTGTAACTCCAGCTCCAGGAGATCCAATACTCTTTCTGTACTGTGTACATGTATTCGTATGTGCACACACACATATTCCCATAATACAAATAAATCCTAAAATAATAGTTGCCTGTTAAGCAATATGGGGCAAGGGGCTCTAACACCCAGGTATTAAAAATTATGAGGATATCTTTTATTGCCCCAAAACTTAACTCTAGTAACTGCTGGTGACTGAAAACCTTACTAGTAGACACATTTTATGTACATTAGTTGTATTATATACAGGGAGAAAAATACAGGGGTAATTTAAAGAATTCATTTTTTACACTTTAGGTAGGAGCCTTATAATAGCAGTCTGGCCTCAAATTCATTATGCAGGCAAGGGTGACCTTGAACTTCTGACCCTCCTGCCCTTACTTCTCAAGTACTAAGATTACTGGCTGTATCACCACATCTAACACAGCTTATGGGGATCAGTAGTGCCTGCTAACAAGCATTCTACCAGCTAAGCTATACCCTTAGCCCTAGAGATATAGACTTTTTACTGTGGTAAGAATTATTTTTGAAAGAGAGCAATTGCTTGGTTCATGATTAGCATTACAGAGTGTTTTCAGATAATATAACCCTGAAATAACATCAGCAATACTTAGTGCCTACAAAATTATCACAGAGGCAACTAGAGTTAATTTGATAGTTATGATCAATGCTATGGCTGTGTTTTTTCTCTCTACCATATATGGTACTGTGTATTGTCTACATTTGTACAAATTTTAATTTTTTATACTAGATATGGTTTTATTTTGTATTGATATGTGACAGGATATACTATTTCTACACGTATTTTATGTATTTAAGAAATATTGTTTTCTTCAACTTTTAAACTATTTCTGAATTTTGCAGTCATCTGTAAACTTTTCCAAATCGTACAAAGCTTCAAAAGCCAAATTCCTGTATAAGTGGACTCACACAGTTTATTCCTGTGTAGTTCAAGGATCAATTGTACATGAAATTTTATCTCAGGGATACAGTTAGTTTAACTTAGTGTTTTAGTCTCAGAACTAAGTTTTGCAGATGTATAACTGATAGCTTCAATATGTCCTCATTTAGAAATTAGTATCTATGCATTTTGTGAATATATTGTCTTCTTTTACATAATTATATTTCAAGTATACATCAAATCCAACAAATACTGAATTATTTTTCACTCACTAGTAAGCTTTAATCTCTGAGCCTCAATACAAAATTACTTAGATGTTCATTCATTAAATATTGAAACTTGAAAGTTTTGCAACAAAATTCAGAACAAGTGAAATTACAGAATGTGGAACATAACGATACCAGAATTCAGGAGCTGGGTTCTAGTCCTGACTTTTCTGACCTAATTACTGGGTAAGCAACTTAACTGTTCAAATGTCAATTTCTTCAATCCTGTCTCTAAATTTGCATCGGATCAATATTTCCTTTGCAGTATGGAATATGAAGGCTTTCCCCAATCATGAAGAGTACCTGAGACAATTGACATAGAAAATGAGGGTTTGTCTGTGGCCTCTTAGGCATGTGTTAGATCACCACTGGAGTGAATGGTGAAGAAATTGCTCATGTAGTGGCCACCAAGGATTAGAGAGAGGAGGGAGAGAGCCTGGTGCCCCCATTTCCTTCAGGGGCACAAGCTTAATTCTCTAACTTCATTCAGGGCATGCATACCTCTGATGACAACCTCTTCAAATTTCAACCATCTTGGTAGTCAACGCAGGGGTATTCTGAGGATGTCAAAGGTCCACATTATAGCACTGAGGAATGTCCTTTTTTGTTGTTCTTCCATTTTTTCTCTCTAGAAGTCAGAATTGTTTTGGTTCATTCATTTTTTTACTTTAAAATTTTAATTTTTTTCATACAATAGATTTTGATCATATTGCAGCTCACCCCCAATTTCAACAAGAGCCTTACCACCTCACTACCCACCCATCATCATGTTCTTTCCTTCTCAAAACAAAACAAACAAACAAAAACAAAACAACAACAACAACAAAAACTAAACCAAAATAAAGGGAGGAAAAATGGAGTTTGTCTTGCACTGGCCAACTAGCCCTGAGCATGAAACCTGCCCTGGGTTATGGTTGACATATCCAGTGTCACTCTAATGGAGAAAATTCTTATTTCTGTATTCTTCCCCAGCAGATATTTAACTATATCTGATTAATATACATCCATTACATTTGGAAAACAGGAATAATAACTTAGGGCATAGCTGTACTATCTTCTGCATCAGTGAACTAAGGCTTTGGATGTCATTGTTCTTTGTGACCTGAATGATGTACAGAGTCAACTGAACCATATAAGGATATACTATAAGAATGGCAAAGATTTTGACTGACATTTGAGAACAAGTTAAATTGGCAAATGAATTTAGGATCGTCATCATTGTCTTGTTCTAACCATTGTCCTACAAGTCTGTCTCCAAAAGCTTAGCTTAGGAGACTCTGGAACTCAAATGGGAGTCTTTTCAGAGTTCAAACTTCAGTCTCATAAAATGAAATGCACAGCTCAGCAAAAGGAGAAACCAAGGGACTAGAGAGATGAACTTGTTGACCTTAGAGAGTTCAGTTCCCTGCACTCATCCACAGGGCTGCTCACAACCATCCCATCCTCCAGTTTGACGGGACCCAATGCCTCTGACCTCCACAGACACAGGACACATTCACCTAGTGATTGTACATGCATATAGCAAAACACCCCTACACATAATAGCAGGCCACACCCAAAGTCATGAGATTCTGTCTAAAAATGCTTGGGCCATGTAGTGTATAGAAATTATTCCTATCAAATCCATAGCTGGACTGCTTCCAGGACCATTTGCATCTCTGTGTAAAAAGGTGTACATACCATACCCATTTACTTTGCCCCTGTTCTCCTGAACTGAGGTGTTTAAGTTATGCTAGGCCATGAAGACATTTCTTATTTTATAGACGGTTGCTAGTTACGGTTTTAAAAATAGTCTGTACACATGTAAGGTATAACTCTTCTGTCATTTTGACCAAAGGATGATGGTATAGAGATGCTACACCAGCTGCTTCTTTGCTCTGACCCTATAGATCGATTGTAAGACCAACCTCTTGATCTCCCATACATTTGAGGTCAATTCCACACAGACACAGTTCCACACAAGCAGTTAACATTCAGATCATGATGAAATCCTGGTAAACAACCCTTGGTGCTTTCAGAAATTTAGATTCTTAGGAAAATCCAAGTGTCTGGATGTCCTGCAGTTGTGCCCTGGAGTTTGAAGGTTCTTTAGGAGTGAGGTAAATCAGTCGAACCAGAAGTCTCCTGTATGCCTCTCAGTCTGGGTGGTTTTTGTTTTGTTTTGTTTCTCTACTTCTGGCTTCTTTGACTCTGCCATTGCCCTTCAAGCTGCTTTCCTCTGTCTACAAAATTAGAGGGAGTCAAAAAAAAAAAAATACATGCATTTTTCGGGTGACTTCCTGGTGAGACCCCACATGGTGCTCCTCCCCCTCCCCCATCCCCCATGCAGCGACCTGAATCACAAGCAAAGCCTACTTTAACTGGCTCTAAAAAAAAATCTGTAGTTCACAGTGGGTGTTCTGGCAGCTTTCTCCGCCTTTAATTTGACATTCAATTGTTTTGTTATGTTTTAAAGTAAAATAGGCCTTGCTGGCAAATAAAGCGGCATGAAACCTCAGGCCGATTAAAAGCATAAGATACCCATACCATCATCTATTTCTAAAAGGGACATTTTCCCCCTAGAGTCTCCCTTTGAATGTCTCATTTTGAATATTCAGTGAAACACGTATAAATCATGGTTCCAGGAAATATTCCTGAGCCCTTCCTGTTGCTGCCAAACATGCAGGAAGTGGTTCAGAGACATACATGCTTTGCCCTGGAAGACCATCACTCCTTGAAGAAGGCCAGGGTTCGGGTGGGCAGGATGTTGGCGGGTGGATTAAGGGGTAGTTCCTCCAGTGATTTGTTCTTTGACTTTCAGTCTTGTTCTAGTTGCCCTTAACCAAAGCTATATTTTTACTTTCTATCAGTTCATAATTATATACTTTTTACAAACTGAATGATATTCCTTGTTTTAGTATTTATTTATTAAACACCCCCTTAGAAGGCATACATAAGTGACATCTTATATCTTGCAGTTAGAAAATAAAACATGTTATTATATACATTCATTTTAGTTAAAAAATAGCTATTTTATTTTTACCTTTCTGGTTTACGATTTGGGCTACTTTCGTGGAATGTAAAAGGACCATATAATTACATATATTTCATGTAATTATATAAATATGTATATACTGACTTTATATGTATATAGTCCTAAGACAAAATATATAATTATGAATAGGTTATATTCTTTAAATACATTTTTCTAACCTATAGAAAAGCTTATTCTGATTTCTACAATGATCTCTAATTCCTGCAATTCATTACTCTAAGAAAATCCCTTGTATTTTGTGTGAAATAGACACAGTGGCTTGCCTTTAACTAGTAAATATATGGAGGGGCTGTCCTTTCCATATGAGCTGCCTGATACTGAAAGAAGATGGCTCCTGTCTTGTTTGAAGACTAGCTGCCTTGATGGAGTAAGCCTGTGTGAGGAAGCAATGACTAAAAGCAGCCATCATCCAACCCAAAGAGCTGCATCTTAAAATCCTAGTGAGTGTGTGGGTGGATCTTGCCTCAGATGTACCTTGGGAGGACCAGGAACCTGCTTCTGGAGACTGGAGTGCTGCTTTCTGAAGAGAGCTAAGGCCAGAGTCCATGAAGTGTCACACCCCACTCACAAGAAGTTTACAAGTGTGTGGCTACGGGAGGTGACTGCTCTCTCTCTCTCTCTCTCTCTCTCTCTCTCTCTCTCTCTCTCTCTGTGTGTGTGTGACTGTGTCTGTGTCTCTCTTTGTCTTTCTGTCTCTCCTCTCTCTGTCTCTCTCTCTCTCATTTACTGCTGAGCCTCTGGGGAGAGTTTTGTTCTCTATTCTAAATCCTTAAAGCTCCAGCAGTCTGTTCATTTAAAATTCACCCTTGTAATTTTATTCCTGTAAGCTTAAAGATGGGCTTGTATTGGTTATTAGTTTCATTTTAGATGTATTCACTTACTATGTTATTTTTAAAGTTACTTTGTAAAGTAATTGCTTTTGTTTTGCATTCCCATGCATATATGCTGTTGTACTTATTCTCAGGCAAGTAACCCCAGGCTCTTGCTCACCACCTTCCACTCCCAAACAGTCCCTCCTCACTTTCCCTCCCCTTTCCAAGCCCTCCTTAAGATCTCTCCTTCCTCTTTCACAGTATTCTTTCTACCTCCATGCTCCACTCTAACTTTGTGACTGTTTGGGAGACTTAGTGACTGTTACTAGTTACAAGTTGCTGGAGGAGGGAGTGTCATGTCTTTAATGGCAGAGTCTCTAGGACACTAGTTGGGCTCATTCGTGATTTTAGTAAAAATGTTCTGTTTTTCTCATTTACTATCGTGTTGGCTATGAGTTTGTCATATGTAGTCTTCATTATATTGAAGCATAGTATTTCTACTTGTAGTTTCTTCATGACTTTTTATCATGAATGGATGTGGAACTTTATCAAAGACCTTTTCTGCATCTATTAGGATGGCCTGTGATCTCTGTCCTTGTCTTTTTATGTTTTATTGTATTTATTAGTTTACAAGTATTAAACCAAGTTTTATTCTTAGAATACAGCTAACTTGGTTGTCAATTATGACATTAATGTGTTCTTGAATTTCTGTTATAATTATTCTATTGAGATTTTTTTGTGTGTTTGCCTATGTTTATCAGGACAGTCGGTCTATAATCTTTTCTGTACGTGTCTTTATCTGATTTTATTTTCAGTTTAATATTGGTGTGATGGCTATTCCTGGCTGTCCACTTGACTACATCTGGAATGAACTACAATTCAGAAATGGAGGGCACACCTGTGATCCAGATCTTGAGGCTGGAAGACACAGGTTTCTGACCTGGATCTTGATATGGAGATCTTGTGGTGTAGTGGCCATGAAAAGCTTAGGCCCAGGCAAGGTAGTATGTGCCTTAAATCCCAGGAGAGTGAGGCAAACAGATCTCTGAGTTCAAGGTCAGACTGGGACAGAGCAAATTCTAGACCTAGGTGTAGTGGTACATACCTTTAATCTGGGCCACACCTTCTGCTGGAGGCCTATATAAGGACATTGGAAGAAAGAAGACTCACTCTTCTTCACCTGCTTGCACTTACTTGCCAGCACATCTGTTGCAACCTACTTCTTCAGGATTCCAGCTTGTACAGAAGACCAGCTGAAACAACTAGCCTTATGGGACTAAGCAACTACTAGATTTTTGGACTTCCCATTCACACCTGCCCCTTGTTGGGTTAGTTGGACTACAGACTGTAAGTCATTACAGTAAATTCTTTAATATATAGACATTCCATAAGTTCTGTGACTCTAGAGAACCCTGACTTATTCAACTGGGTTCATAGAATGAGTTCTTTCCTACTCTCTCTTATAGAATGAGATTTGGTATAATTTGTCAGTCAATCCATCCAGTCCTGGCTTTTATTTTGAGGAGAACCTTTTTATTACTGCTTCTGCTTCTTAACTTGTTATATATCTTTTTCTGTATCTTGTTGGTATATTTTTTTATAGCTCACATGTATCTGGGGAACTTATCCACTTTTAGCTTCTGCAGCTTTTGATGTAGATTTTTACAATAAGCATATGCTTATGTTGTTACTATGAGTCTTTTAATTTCTCTCATTCTTTAAGATGGAAAATATATACATTGATATAAACAGTGACATTCATTTATCTGGCAAATTTAGCCTGTTAGAACTGAGCTGAAAAGTCAAAGACATAATTGAAATAGTTTTCCCTGATTACTTGCCCTATGCTTCCTCTCAGATATTATTATCTCCTCTTCATTTTCCTTCCTTTCTCTTTATTTTGTCTCATTGGGCCTTTCTCTTCTCTTTCATTTAATAAAGACTCATTCAGCCCTAATGAGAAGGTAACATTGTATCGATGGTTGAGAAGACAGTGATGAGCCATACTAGTATGATCTCTGATTATTTGTCTTTATAGTCTCCAGGGACAATTAAATGTTGTTGCAATTATTATCTTAGGAAATGGTTGATGCTCAAGTGTTTTGAGCAAAAATAACATGGTCATTTAAGGTAGTCATTACCAGGGAGGATTTAAGATGGCTTTAGTGGCTAAAATCACTTGCTGAGAGAGCTTGCTAACCTAAATTTGAACTCTTCCTACCCCACTTACAGAAGAAGAAGAAGGAGAAGGAGAAGGAGAAGGAGAAGGAGAAGGAGAAGGAGAATCTGAATGCACTGGCCACATCTGTAACCCCAGCACTCCAATGGTAATATGAGATACAGAGTCAAGAGAATCACCAAGAGAGTTGTAGGGCAGCTAAGCTAGAGAAAACAGTGCAACAGAAACAAGAGAGGCCCTGATTCAACAGACAGAAAGCAAACAGTGACCCTGATCTTCTGACCTTCATATTTGCATTGTAGCATGTGCACACCTGCACTGCACTACACACACACACACAGAGAGAGAGAGAGAGAGAGAGAGAGAGAGAGAGAGAGGTTTTACCTGTCTTGCTTTGATTCCTACTCCCATCTTTGTGACCTTGCATGACTTATCAACTCTTTTGTGTCTCAATTTCTCGACCTGTATGATGGGTAAATCACAAATTGAGATGTTGCTATTGGGGTGATATTAAGCAGAAGGCCATTAGCAGTTGGCTACTCCTCCCTTTTATTCTAGCATTGAAGTCTGTGCAAATGTACAAACGAGGCTTCAAGCAATCTAAGGGGAACTGCCCTGGCTTCTGCTTTGTGCTTTATAAGAAAACAACAAGGGGCAGTGTGGGGCAGTGATCTGGCAGGCAGTCTGGCACACCGGTTGAGCACAGGCAAACTCTGGGAGACCCCGCAAAGTAATTCACAAGGAAAGGGAAATGTTATGCCAAGGCTCCCGGGAGGCTTTTTGGCTCCAGCCACTGTCACATATCTCGCCCCGATAGAGATGTGGCCACACAGCCCCAAGCCATCCCCATGTGTGTGAGACACCCAGAAACTTAGCCACGCCCCTTCCCAGTTACTAATCTGCCCTGCCTCTCTGGGAGAGGCAGGAGGTACAGTTCTATCCATGCCACTTTCCACATGATGAAAATAAAGATCTTTGAATTATGGACTGTCTCTTCATCTGGACCCACCATGGGAAGCGAAGAATCCGGCCCTCAATTAATGAGCCGCAGCTAATCTCTCTTGGAGGGAACACCAGCGCTCCTAGATGGTACCCATTCACTCAAGCCTAAGTAGCTAGCCCAGCGCCCAAAGAAGCCAAGACCCCTAGCGGCAGGAACCCCCAGCTGCCCTCCAGGTAACCCGTCTGCGGTACCCTGCAGCGACTGCAGTGTCCTGGGCTAGAGAACCCACGGAGATGGCTGCCACGCATTCCCAGGGGATGGCCCCCTCCCCCAGCCACGGGCAGGGCCCGCAGAGGCTTCCCACAGCCTGCCAACCTGCCCATTGGACTGTGAGAGAAGATGTGCGGCCACTTCCCGCGTGTCCTGTCCCACCCAGAGCCGCAGCGCCCCGGGACAGGCATGTGGGGCTTTGTTCTACAGTGCCAGGGTTGTCCCAACAGGGCAGTCTCACCAGACCAAACACCAGTCAGTTCTTTAATCTCCTACTCTGAGTGATAGACTTTATAAATTACCCAATCTTTGAGCAGTTCATTGAAGGTATAGCTGTACAAATAAAATAGAGTGGGGGAAACAGCTTGTAAAATAAGGTTGGTGGGATTAAATTGGTCAGCTCAGGGAAAGTGCTTTAATAAACAGAGCATGGAGTATCACTAGTCTACTTAATAAGACAACCTAACAAAAACAATTCATGTAACTCAACACACAGTTCCCTTCGTGAAGGTCTTTAAGGATGAGGTGAAAGTGGGTGGCACATACTCATTAGCTATCAGAATTGCATCCCACAGTGAGAACGACTAAGGAAAGAGGGCAGAGCATTGCTACAATGTAGACACATAACAGGAAACAGCCCTCTCTGAGTTGTTGTCTTACATTAAGGGAAAATGCTACTGTTGGCTCTGCAGGCATCACCGGCAAAACTGAATAAATGACTGAGTCTAGGACATTAGTTACAAATGGCAGACAATTCAGTTCCATCATGCGGCCTGCCACAAGCAGAGGTCTAGAGGAAAGAAAGCTTCATGGTGGCTTGTGTTAGCCACTCAATGCTACTGCTCGCTGGTTAATCTTTCTTCTGCTCTGCTAGCTCCTAGTTTGGTAAGGTGTTCTGGGTTTTCCCTAAATTAGGCTGTTTCAAGCTGCATCTAGCCCCTCCTATGGCTTAACTGAGACTGCCAAGTTCTGATGATGAACTCCTGGGATTTCAATCATATCTAGAAAGATTTCAGAAGACTTCCCCAGCCTCCCTCAGAAGTCTCAAAAGGAGAGTCATTCTCTGGCGCAATGGCCTGGATGACATAGAAGCCACTGAGTCAATTAAATGTGGGTGTGGTAGGATATAATACACAGTGTCCTAAACTACATTACTCATGTCCAGTGCCAGTAAGGTAGGGTGTAACACTAAGACAGGGGATCATTACCAACAAACAGAATAAATAAGTATCCATCACACTGATATGCATAATGATAATATAAATAGAAGACAGTAGGTGAGAAATTCTCCAATTTTCTCAAAATCTGGTTTAAAAGGGAGTTGTCTCAGTTTAATTTGGATAGTTGCTTAGGTAGAACTTTTTGTTCCTGTGATGCCTCAGTGATATTTCTAAATATTCCTTAATTAAGTTTTGGTTAAGAAATTCATGAGAGCCGGGCAGTGGTGGTGCACACCTTTAATCCCAGCACTCGGGAGGCAGAGGCAGGAGGATTTCTGAGTTCGAGGCCAGCCTGGTCTACAGAGTGAGTACCAAGACAACCAGGGATACACAGAGAAGCCCTGTCTTGAAAAACCAAAAGAAAAAGAAAAAAGAAAAAAGAAACTTATGAGAGCATTCTCGCCAATCAAACAAAGGATAAATTTCATGAAATGACAAATAATAAGTGGAGCATCAAAAGGCACATGTACGTGAGCATGTGACAGTTGTAGCCACTGGCATGATATTAACTCTATAACCCCTGATATTTAGTCAATTTAAAATGACTATGAAGTATTGATAAAGTCATACAAAACTAAATATAAGTAGATAGAGAAGAGCATAGACTCAAAGAAAGATTTACTGCTGGATTCCCTTTGTCTTTAACAATGAGTGGAAAATTAGCAGGTCAACTGGAAGTAAATATGAACCAAGAGTAGAAAGCAGCAATATCATTTAAGATGCAGAAGGTGGCTGCTAATGGATTAAAGTTTGTTAGGTCATGATGACAAATTCAGAAGCAAATTTACGATGATGTGTCTTTGTGTCTTTCATGGCCAGCATTCCATAAATGCTTCCCACAAACCCATTCGTTTTCGATGTTAACCAGTTCCAGAGATATTTCAAAAAGATATTTTTCTCAATACATGAAGAAGTCTAGAGTTACAGCATTATGAAAATATCCCTTGGTAGATCCATGTGTTTATCGTTTACTGTAGGGACATTTGTGCCTACGGTTCGTCTTTTTGAGCTGCATATAGGTGGTCCTGACTGAGCATGCCATGTCTATGGGAAACTTTGATTTGCCTTTACAGACATTGAAGTTAAACCAGCATGCGTTTCTGGTTTGCCTTAGGTCGAGTTGTTGGGGAGTGAGCATTAGGATTACACCTACTGCAACAAGTGGCATAGCATAACCATAACCAAGATTGGAAACTGAGGTTTTAAAATCTCCTCTTCACTGACGTGCAGATGTCTTCTTCCCTCATCCTGCTAACATGTTGATGAGAATTATGTTCTAACTCTGTGCCTTTCTTTGAATTGGAATGATTTTACCACCCCTCCCCCATGAAAAAGTTACAGCCATTTAGAGAGCAAATTTTAGGTATGATGTCCCAAAACATACATGCAAATAACATCCAAATCAAGAAAAGCACACAGAAAGAAAAGCGGACACAAAGTCCCACCCCTAAGCAAGAGCTATTTATAATTGATATGTTCTGGGAAAAATCAGTTTTCTCCAAAGGAGTGTCACCCATGTCTATCAGCCACACCCCATGGCAGGCCTCATGCCCAGAAGTAGTTGGAAAACACAAAACATGGAGGGTGAGGGGACCTTTTTTCTGTTTTAGTATTACCTTACTAGTGTTTTCTTCCTTTCTTTCTCCCTCTCTTTCTTTCTCCTCTCTCTCTCTCTCTCTCTCTCTCTCTCTCTCGTTTGTTTTGGTTTTCTTTTTTCTTTCTCTTTTGAGAACAACAGAAAACATAAAGTTGGGTGAGTATGATGGTAGAGAGGATTTGAAAGGAGTTGCAGTGAGAAAAAATATGATTACGTAGGCTTTAGATTTTTTCAAAACCTACTTTAATGATGGTTCTTGAACACTTCAACCTCCCTTCTAGCCCACCACCCACCAGAGGTTAATAGGGAACGGGATTGTGGATCTGTTTAGAAATAGTTCTTTGAGGCTATTCCAATCTTCATTGTCAGGATATCAGCAGTTCACTAGCAAAACACCAACACAAATCAGAAGCGCCAGTCTAGTCCACTTGGTAATCACTGCTCATGAATCAACAATGGCTGTTCCATCCAGATAAAAAAGAGGCACCACCATTCTGCCAAGTCCATGGAAGTGGCAAGAAGCCACTGAAATATCAAGAGATGTTCTTTGGTGAGTCACCAAAAGCAAAGATCAACAACGTGATGCAAGACCAACCAATGACAGAGCATTGTCAGTGAAGATTAGTGAGTCAGAGCAAGTTGAACTAATGCCCAAGCATCCTCACACTGTCTGTGGAGTCATATTTATACTCTTTCTAAACATCACGTGTCCTCTCATATGTCTGCTTCAGCAAAACATCCCTTTACCTGTCTGCTCCAACAAAACATCAGATATCATAACTGAGTTTCCAACAAAACCAGAAATTTCCACTTCATGATAAAAACATATTGCATGAAAATTTTAATTAAAAAATAAATTTTAAAACAGATATCACTATCGACCTCATTCAAATTTAGCCAATGGAACTAATAGCATTTCTTTGCTTTTCTGTTCATGTTCAGTCTAGAAAAACACAGTGTACTTAATTTATGCACATATTTTAGCACTGATAAATCAAGGGAAATTTTCTTGTGTTTGTTTTTCCATGTCACTGACTATTTTTAAAATACTGTACTTCCATTACATATGATATGTGCTTCATGTGATTTTCTTTACTACATAACATGAGCTGTGCATTTTTGGCAGGAATAGCAAAGGAAATGCATCTAACCTTCATTGTGGGACACATCACGGGGCACACACCTTCACACCACTAATGATGTTAAATTTCCTTTTTCAAGCCAAATTAACATCTGCTGTAACTTTTTTTCCCCACCAAAGCATCACCATTAATTCATTCTTGTGAACTTGGCAAGCACATCGGAGAGAGTTACCCCGATTCAGATATAATCATGATGAATGTCAACTGACAACTTTCCATTTGATTGTTTGATATTCTCTCACCAATCATTTCTCTTATCCCGCATTATATTTTTAATTTACTTTTATGAAGATTGTCTCCTGGATTTTTCTTGGTATTCTTCTATCATCACTTCAATACTCATATAGTACCATATATGGCCAATAGGAAGCCCTGCAAACAACTCCAGGGTTCTTACAACGTGCGGCCATTATTTTTCATGCTTTTCGAAAATGATCAGGATAAGTTATTATAGGTTTGTCTTGTACTTCCCTATTGTAATACATTTGGAATCAGCAGTTTCTCTAAGTATGTTAAAAATCAATATTTGAGCAAATAAATGTTCATCTATGTTGATCTGTCCATGCTTTTAAACTTTTCAGTGGATAAAGTAAATAAGTAAATAATAAACAAATATATATATATTTATATACATTGTGTTTGGCCTATTTCCTGTTATATGATGACTTCTGATTCCATACATAATTCGTACATAATTCTTATTGTGCATATGTATCACATTATCTTTTATCTGTTCATATGTTGACAGATCCCCTATGCTGATCCCATAACCTGACTATTGTAAATAAGGCTGCAATGAACATAGATATGTAGATTCCCTGTAGTACTATGTTGACCAAGCTCCTTTGGGGGTACATTCCCAGGAGTTGTAAAGTTAGATTATATGAACAAACTTGTGTGTGTGTGTGTGTGTGTGTATGTGTGTCTGTCTGTCTGTCTGTCTGTCTATCTGTCTAACGGGGACAGAGTAAAGTCCAAGTGCAGTTATAGAGAAGGCTTGCTTCTGATAGATGTCTTTACCTTATTAGAAATCTCTTTAAATCTTTTTGACCTGTGGCTCTATATTCATCTCCTTCTCTACACGAATAAAAGTGTTTGTGAGCTGTTAGCTATGAATGAACTAATGATCCCATAGTTCTTGACAGTGGTAGGTGTTTATTTGGGGATGGCCTGAACTCCAGCAAGGATGGGAGCATAAAGATAACTTCTTCATATTCTTAGCTATACATGTTTCTGACATTCGAATTAAGATTCTTACCGAGCAGAGTCTCTGGGGAGCAATCTTTATCACCCCTTCTCCGCCCTTAGCCCCTCAGAAGTGCTTCCTAATGTGACAAACACTGTGAAGAAGTCTGTCCAGGATCCCTTTCTCTGCCTTCCTTTTTGTGGCTGACTCTACAGGTGGATAGAAGATGGTCTAGAAGATTCAAACAAGTTACATTAGTATCCTTTCCTTTAGAGAACAGTTTCTAGGTCAGACTCAGCTTTCTCAGGCATTTTCGCGGCAGCAGGACACTCCCCCCCCTTCCTGACCCAACCTGGTGTCTGGTGTGTTGAAATCCCACTTGTTGCAGCAGATTGTGTGTGTGTGTGTGTGTGTGTGTGTGTGTGTGTGTGTGTGTTCAAAGCTTCAAGCGGGCCTTGAATCCTCACCTGTGCTTGTACTTAACATTTCCACTGGTGCTCACATCCCGCCTAGACCCTGGATGCGCATTTACCTGTCCCTATAATTCCCACATAAAGACACTTGCAGCCGTCTGGGAATCTGTGCCATGGCCAGCAGACTTCCTTGTCACTCCAGCTGGCAGTGACAGTGGCAGTGCTTTCCATGTACTTGAGCTTAGTCACTCCAGGGTGTTCGGGGAGATCTCAGCTTTGGACTCCCATTCCGCTCTTGGGCCTCCTCCAAGGGCCGTTCTGGGCTGCTCCTGGCTTCTCCTCCCAAAGAGGATTTGGAGCTTTTCTCCACTTCCTTCTTTGATTTGACCCGTTATCGTTCTTTCCTGGTATGCTCAGCGATCCTCCCGTGTGTGACTCTGCTCCTCCTCCATTCTCCCCCTTGCGACCTGCCCTACTCTTCGTCAGACTCTTCGTCAGACTGCTTCTTCTTCCCTAGCCCACACAAAGAGGCAGCTTCTAATCAAGCATCTTTCTCAAAACCAGTTTATTTTTCTCATGTTAAGTAGTTTGGTATCTATGTGACAGTTCGGAGACAATGGGTGGCATAGCTATAAACTCTTGAAAGAACCATTTTGATCAATATCAGCCCAAGACTGACATGCATTTGTTATTGCAGAGTAATAAATGGCACTGTTGGGTCCAAACTCATAAACCAACAGTGCCAGCTACTTGTTGTCGGGCAGTAGATGACCTGATGTGAAAGGTGAGCACATGTGTGAGTGAGCACAAAAGAATATATTTCTGTATGTATTATACTTGGAAGACCCCTGGCTGAATTAGATGCAAAAAAGTTGTAGCAGGGTTACATGAATGTCAAGTTGTTTTTTTTTTAACTAAAAAATAAAAACAAACAACCAAAACACGGATCATAGACCTGTCAGTGTGGCTGAGTGGCTGCTTCTGAGTTCACATATTGACTGGGACCAGTTGGGTGTTATTTACTGCAATTTGACATTTATTTAATGTCTTCTGATAAGTTGGTTCAACATAAAAAGACATAAAAATTGTCCTAAGCAAAGGATTTAAATACTTAAGAAATTGTCTCTCCCTTCTTTAAGAAAAAATAGATTACAGTCATAGTGGAGGGGCCTTTAAAGATACCCTAGATGACATCAGCCACAGGCAGTGGAAGGTTCTGCCTTTGAGTTATTTGGCTTTGAGGTCTTGTCTGAGTAGCTCCATAACCTGGAGCATGTTATTTCTTTTCTTCATATCGTAATTTCTTTATTTGAAGAAGAGATAAAAGTAGCATCCGGTTCTTAAGTTGGAACAGACAAAGAGACCAGCATGGTGCTTTAAGGTCACATAGCCAGTGCACAGATCTTATCTATTAAAAACCACATTGAATTTAAATGAACAGAAAAGAAAAGAAGCAAGGAGTGTTTGGTCTTTGTATGAAAGTCAACTATTAGCCCTCCTGGAGCTCTTCTGGCTTTCCCCAAAATGAGGCAGCAAAAACAGGTGGCAGCAGCAGCAATTCCAACCAACCCAACCAGGACCAACAACAAAAACAAACTAACTAACCAACCAACCAAACAACAACAACAACAAAAACAAACTAACCAAACAACCTAACAACAACAAACTAACTAACCAACCAACCAAACAACAACAACAACAAAAACAAACTAACCAGCCAACAACAAAAACAAAAACAAACTAACCAACCAACAACAAAAACAAAAACAAACTAACCAACCAACAACAAAAACGAATTAACCAACCAACCAACAACAACAAAAACAAACTAACCAACCAACAACAACAA